>JARHVA010003090.1:1805000-2000000 GCA_037957365.1 Torreya grandis
GTCACAATAGAAAGCATACAAGCAATCACTCAAATATAGATAACACATTAGAAATCAAATACATATTAAATATATCTAAACCAAACACTGATCAAAGTACATTAATTTATTTTTGGTGTGTGCATGGGTTTCTAGTTCCTCAATTTATCATCCCCCAATGCTCCATCTACACCACCCTCTTCGATGATGACCTCCCTCCATCACACTCTAAGGGATGGATCTATCCTCCATCCACCTCAGAACAATGAAGGTAGTTATCTTGAGACATAAAATCCATAATATATTTCTATAATAAACTAACAAATATGATCATTATGTACACAATATAAAAGTACAACTAACTCCATGATTAACAATCATGTAAATTAAGTAACATATAGCTACCCATAATTAACATATGAAATCAAACTTACCCAAAATAGTAATTAACTATATAATAACCATAAAAATACACAAATAAATAGGTTATTATGTCTAGTGAGAAATTAGTTTGTGACATTCTTCCCCCTAAAGATGGTCATCATCCCAATGACACTTATTCAAACATAAGTTTTGAATTTAAACATTATTCAATAGAAAATATATAATATGCAATGACATATCACATAAAAAATGTGGAAAAAAATATAAAACTCATCATAATCCTCCCAAGTGGCACTATCTTTAGAATATTAGTCCCACTAGACCTTGAACTATGACACTTTTTATTACACAAACTAAGTTTGTGAGTGTCAATTATTATGATTAGTTATACTGTGACCACCCTAGGATCCAAAACCTGTAAAGCATTCCAATCCCACACATGTGAAGGATCAACAACATACTTTTTAAGATAGGACACATGGAAAGCATTATGTAAATGAGCTAGAGATGGTGATAATGCAAGCTTATATGCTATATGATTTACCAATTCCAAAACCTTAAAGGATCCCACATATCTAGGTAAAAATTTTGCTAAATTTTTGAATTTAATTGAGCTTTTCTGAGGCTCAAAAATATTTTATCACCTATATAAAATTACCTTATTATTCTCTTTAGATTAACATAACTTTGCTATCTATCATTGGCCTCAACTAACCACTGCCTAATTATCTTGACTTTTTTTTCCATTTTCATAAGCATCTCAGGTCTAAAGACTATCATGCCCTCTAACCTATCCTTAATGATTGGTTTTCTAAACCTCCTTCCATATAATGCCTCAAACAAATCCATATTTGAAACCAATCAATATGATTTGTTGTAGGCAAACCAAACTAATGGAAGGTACTCGTACTTATATTGCTGATCTATACAATACATCCAAAGGAAATCTTCTAAAACCTAGTTAATTCTATTTGTCTATCCATCTATTTTCAGGTGATAAGTAGTGATAAAATTTAACTACGTACCCAAAGCTGAATTCAAATTCAACCAAAATTTAGAAGTCATTCTTAGATATTGATATGAAATGACCTTTTTTGGAAATCCATGCAATCATTACACCTCTTTCACAAATCTATTTGCAAGCATAGATTCATCACCTATCAAGTTGCTTGGTATGAAGTGAGATACTTTGGTTAGTTTTTCAAATACAACCAAGATCATATCATGTCAATTCTATAATAATTACAACCTTTGCACAAAGTCCATGCTAATCACTTAACACTTCTATTCCAGTGTATCATGAGGATATATCAATCTTAATAGATGCACATCTTCAAATTTCACATGATAACATTCCAAAAAATGAGACACAAAATATGATGCATCATTCTTGATTCTTTTCTAATAATAGAGAGGTCTTAGCTCAACCATGAGATTAGTTACACCTGGATCTCTTGAATATGGGGCATTGTGTAAATTTTTAGATATGTGATCTTTAAATTCTCTATATCAGGAACATAGATTATACCATTGTACCTCAAAAGAACATCAGTCTCTACATTAAATCCTTTATACTTAGGATTCTAAGCATTATTTGATAATGCCTTCTTAACCTAATCATATAATTCATCTCCTAGTGTGAATTTGATTACTTAATCATATAAAGTAATCTTGATAGTAAGTAAAACTACTATGTACCTTACTTGACTTAGAGCATCAACAACTCTATTCTTCTTACCCTAGATATAATTAATTTCAAAATTGTAATTAGATAAGAATTATAATCAATGTCTCTGACATGTATTCAAGTTTGGTTGGGTGAAGATGAACTTGAGTCATAAGTTGTTAGTATTGAGCTCAAATGGTTTCCCCAATAGATAATGCTTCCAAAGTTTCAAGGCATGCACTATTATATCAATTTCTAGATCATGAGTGGCATAATTCAACTCATATGGATTTAATTTTCTAGACTTTATGCTACAACTGAACCATCCTATATAAGAACACCTCCAAGTCCATCCCCAAATGCATCCATGATCACTAAGAATTAACCATTAAGATCAGGAAATATTAGTGATGGTGCCAAAGTAAGCCTCATTTTTATATCCTAAAAGGATTTCTCACACTTTTTTGACTAGATTAAGCTTTGATTCTTTCGTTAAAGAGAGATAATTGGATTATCTATCTCTTATAAATTTGGAACAAATTTCCTATAATAGCCTAATAATCCCATGAAACTCCTTACCTCATGCACATTATTAAGCATTGGACATTCCATTATGGCTCTTATATTCACCAAATATATAGAAATCCCATCTATGGAGACAATGTGTCCCATATATTACACTTTCTTTTGTAAAAATTCACACTTGGATAACTGGCCATCAAACTTGTGCTTCTGCAACCAATAAAAAACTATATTTAGATACTAAATATGTTTTTTTCTCATCCTTATAATATATGAGGATGTCATCTTAGAAACCAACACAAATTGGTCCAGATAATACCTAAACACATTGTTTAGGAGATTCAAAAATGCTACGAGAGCATTTGTTAACATGAAATGTAATACTGTGAACTCGTAATGTTCATATCGAGTTATGAATGTTGTTTTTGGAAAATCTTCATTTCTAATTCTCAAATTATGATACCCTACTCTAAGATCAATCTTGTAAGATAATTTTTCCCATTGTATTTGATGAAAGAGATCATCAATGCAAGGTAACAAATATCTATTCTTAATTGTCACCTTATTCAACATATTATAATCAATACACAGGTGAAGAGTATCATCCTTCTTCAGATAAAAATTAACCTTAACTTTATTCTCTGTAAGATAATTTAATCCTAATATCACATCATGTGATCATCTTAGTGCAACATATAGGTCCACTATTGTAGTGAATTTAGGCAACCAAATCTTAGCATCTACTAGACACTTGTCAACCTTTACCTTTGACTCATTCCCATACTATACTAACCATACATTTTACATAAATATATATTTTATAGATAACTTAATAATCATTCTAAGAGAAATAAAACATTTTTTATCCCCAGTGTCAATCAAAATAGAAACTAGATGATCAAACAAAATACTTGACAGTTTAATGGGTAAATCTTGAAACTCAACTTAATGATTGTTGACACTTGCATGAATTAACTACTAAAAGGTTATCTATTGAGAATCAAAACCCTTTTTATTTACACGTTATTTATCTTGAGTACACTCTTTTGTGTAATGTTTACCTCTACATATGAAGTAACCTCTAGGTGGCCCTTTCTTAGCATACCATTGGTTTCTTTTGAAACCTCCCTTGAAACCATTCCCAGGTTTCATGCTCCATGAGATACTATTGAAATTATCATTTTGGTTCTTTAATTGGCTCTTGGAGTCTCCACTCCTTTACTTTTAGTTCTTCTTTTTTAAATTTGATTTAGAAATTATAGACTTTTTTTTGAACTTATCTTTGACTTGGGAAAGAAATTTGTACTTCTGCTCCTACTTGACTACCTTCTCAAAGACCCAATCCATGGTATATGGCCCATGCACATTCACCTAAAAACTATTTAGGGTTTTAATCCCATAATGAACTGCCTAATTCTAAACCTCTCATCGTTATTGAGGTACATACTTTAGGATCTTGGTGAATTATTCCTAGTATTCATTCACAGAAAGGTCTCCTTATTTAAGATTTTAAAAATTTGTTAGCATTTGATCAAAATATAGTTTTGAAAGCCATCATGACCTAAAAAATATCACAATCTATTCCCAAGTGGTGGTGGTAGAGTTGAGGTTCATCGTGAGCTTCTTGTTTTCCCACCAGATTATTGCTTCACTAGCAAGTTGATATGCTCTCCATACTACTTTGATGACTTCAAAGTAATTCTATATCTCAAAATATTTCTCCATATTTTTTAGCCATGCTTCAGCTTCATTTTCCAAAATGATTCTATCAAACTTGGGTGGATTCTTTTTTTCATGTCTCATACCAACTCTATAGCTATTTGAGTTCTTGCATCTTGTGGTACTTCATCATGCTTATGCACTTGAGGATTTTCATACCCAACAATATGTTCTTCAGGTTATTCTTGAACATTATCCTCAACATTCCCATGTACTTCTTGTTATAGGTATGTGATTTAGTCCTTAGTCTCATACATGGCTATGAGGATTTGATCCAACTTTGTATCTTGTTAGTGGAAAACTAATTTGAATCAATGAGAGGACTGGTATTTAAAGTACCCTCACATCTAGGTCTATCACACACCATTCTTATTCCTATTTAATAGGAGAATACATTTATGTTAGTGGACACAATAAGTCCTAGAATTTAAAACTCAACTTTGATACCATGATGTAACAACCCCATTGGGTTTTACTACAATAAGATTTTTTATAAAAATTAATTACATAAATTCAACTAATTGATTTCATCATGATGAGACCTATAAAATTAATCTTTAACTAAATATGTTATTTTTAGCATGCCAATAAAAGGCTTATAACTAATCTATTTAACCAATGACCACACTATTAAAATATATCAAGAACAGGTATAATGATAATTCTAAAAATATAGTCTGTATTAATTCATAAAAGTATTATTAAAAATTTAGCCACGATTGAAACAATATTATAGCCACTATTGTAATTTTACGTATGAATAAAAAGCATAATTTTAGCAATAATAAATGTCTTAATAATAATAAAATGATACAAAGCTCCACAGAGCATGAGTCTCAATGAACTCATAGTATCCAAAATTAATCTCAAGTGTAGTATTATTATAGGGAGGGAGAGAATAATCTAAGTGCTTTTACACACCAACCATGGACCATTGATCCCCCACACTGTCTCTTGACTAGGGAATGGCCCTCCCTTCATGGATGGGTAAATAATAATGGTGTGAGAATCTAGAGTGATAAATAGAACCTGTGTGCTATAAGATAACTAATACATGATGTAGATCATAAATAAATCCATTCTAACATGATATCACACAAACATGTAAACTATATCAAACACATGAAATGATAATGTTTCACCATAAACATTACTTTGGCCAAAGTTTTCATATAGTTATTGATCATAAGGATCAGTCAATTTCCTTCACACCACTCAATCAAATTACACCTTATCTATGCATTAATGGATCTAATTAAGCAAGTAAAATCTATCAAACTACTTATTTAGGGTCATTAATGCAAGATTTGGGTATATATAACAATATAAAAACTAATATATTCATACAATATATTCCCTACTAGAAAATTTAAAATACACTACACACGAAAATATGAGATACATACATTTAGTCCATCAAATGTAAAGTAATGAATCTTAAAACATATAATTTATTACTACATAATAAATGAGAAAAAAACACATAGATTTATAAATTAGTCTTCAATAAAATCATACCATCTAGGTAAGAAGTTTATCTAGACATCAAGTTATAGAATATTAACATGTAACTATTAATGTTATTACATCCATCTAAATAACATTAATCAACAACTTATTTACTTTATATAAAACAAAAAAATATATTAATAAGCTATTTAAACTACTAAAAACATTATATGATTTGTATTCCATTTTAATACCACATATTTACATGTTTCAATCAACTAATAACACATAACAAAAGCACCCATAATTATTTTCAATACAAGTAATGGTCACAAATATTGAACATGATATATACATCTATATATGGTATACCCATTTTAGATTTCTAACTTAGTCAACAAAACACCTATATACCATATATTTATTTACACATTTAAACACACCTATAACTTAGGCATGATAAATCAAATGACAAATACACCCATATATATGTGTTATATCATGTAAAGTTTTAAAACATTAACTAAGAATGTGTGTATAAACACACACACACACATATACATACACATATTTTATATTGATACTAAATTAATATATTTATATACCTATTAAAATACTCCTTTGTTTATATAACGAGATAAGTCAATAGCTAGTCTAAAAATACATAGTACACATTATACCCTAATAAGAAAAACTTCTATCCATAAAATAGAGTATCCCATATACTATATAATTCAGACTTAATCATTATATCAAAATTCTTCAAATTATAAGCAACATTAAGTATAGAAACATAACTATGTTTTAAATTCTTATAACCCATAGTCCCTAATTGACATATCCAAATTTTAAACAAGACTTATAAAAAACTCACCCACATCTTATAGTAAGCAAATTTATATAAAAAGGAAAAACCATTCGAAATGCACATAGTCTTATTTACAGACTTACCCTATGTAAATATAGTTAAGTTCAAAGTAGACGTGAATAAATTATTCTTCACAATATAAGGTAAGTCAAACTGGAATTCTTTAGCTATATACATATCAATATATTCAGTATTTAAGTTTTGTAAAACAAAGTATACAGTCGTATACTCAAACTCAATTGACTATTTTATAAGTTCTCGTTTAATTGAAAACATAGTTCAATCTATTCACAACCTAACTAAACTTAATAAACTCATTTCCACAAAACAAATATAGCTAAATGCATATCTATGAGTTTGTTAATATAATCACTATATATATGAAAGACATACACTTATGTAATTTATCTTATATAAAATTTTAATTAGATCTCAAAACATGACATTGTATAAACTCACACATAATCCAACAAGTAGTGGGAAGTTGTTCTAGGATCTTAATATATAAATAGGATCATTTATATTTTATTCTCTTAAACATATAACCAATCAACTCCCTAATAAATGTTTTAGTCTCAAATTGAATATAAAAAACACCATAAGGTTTAATTGAATACACACACACACACACACACACACACACACACACACACACACACACACACACACACACACACACACACACACACACACACACACACACACACACACACACACACACACACACACACACACACACACACACACACAAACACAAACACACACACACACACACACACACACACACACACACACACACACACACACACACACACACACACACACACACACACACACATTGATATGCATTTATGTCATAGGTCAATGAAGTCCTATAGATTTTATATACATATCTGCATATATGTATATTTTTCCAAACAAGCCTTATAAATGAAATAAAACCATGACTATTCTATACTCACATAGAAAAAGGTTTTCTATATAAACTTTAGTATCTAAAAACATGGGTTTACAAAACACTTAGCCATGCCATTTTTGGGTAAAAAATCAAAATTAAACCCTATATATAAATATAAATAATAAGTATCTAAAAATATGGGTTTACAAAACACTTAGCCATGCCCTTTTTGGGTAAAAAATCAAAATTAAACCCTATATATAGATATAAATAATAACACATTGGTTTAACATTTAAATAAACATATTGTGTCTTTAACTAACATAGTCTAGGGTATAAACTCAAATTTCAAACAACCCACCAAAAATCCTACCAAGTTTTTAATTTTCACCTGAAAAAAAATCTTGAAAAGATTCCCTCAAACTCAGAATTGAATAGGCACCATTATTCTAAGGGTTTCAGAGCTTTATACTTGATTCTATGGATAGCTGAGCCATCCACAGGGCTGAGTATTTATCCCTTTATATTTAATTTCATATTTATTACCATAAATAATCATAACATATATATGAATTTTTAAAATGAAACCAACCTGGTAAGAAGTACCCACTATTACTTATGAATTTTTTTCCTAAAATGTCTCTAAGATTTTTCTTCTCGTTTTCTCTACTATCGATCCGTCTCCACCTAGGCCTCTTTTCTCCTCATTATATTCTCTTTCATTTACTAAAACCCCTAATTTTTCTTGAAAAATAATGGATAAGTCAAATCATGTGACAAAAAACTAACAAAAACTAATAGTCTTCCCATAATTTCCTCAAACTATTGATAGCCAGGTCTCAGTTTTGTCTTAAAAACTCATTTAACACAAGTCAATGCTCTAATCAAACCCTATTATCCTAATTTTTTTAGATTAGAATAATGATATTTCTTTCAAGATTTATGCATGCATAATGACTTCACAAAAACACTTTAAACATTAATATTTTAGTGATAACATAGACTAGCATGATGTTATTAACAAGACTATTTACTTAATAAAAATCTAATAAAACATTATAATAATTTAAACAATGAAATCAACCTTCACAACTAGTCATTAGCATATCGAATAAGTACAATGACTTCTCCAATAATTATTAAACTATATAACTATTATTATAAGAATGATTTAAATATCATGACTTTCTAATAATCATCAAGAATGCAATTATTATTTAACAATAAGAATTATTTTGCTGAGTTATAATGCCATTAACTAAACACAATGCTTACACTTGTTTACATCATACCCATGCTCTATTACTTATTAATTCAAATAGTATTTTAACACTCACAATGCCTTTAAATTTCCTATAAAAAATATTAAGACATCAATAATATTAAAGACAATCACACATACATATCTTTCCATATGTAGCTACAAAACATACCACATACATTCATGTATTTTGATTACATTATATCAACATCATAACTAAGATAATATAAATATGGAAACATAATGTATCACATAACCATATTAGTGTAATCATAAATAAGAAATCATGGTCACAACATAAATCATATAAGTAATCACTCAAATGCAGATAATGCATTAAAAATTAGAGACATACTAAAGATATCTAAACTAGACACTGATCAATGTAAATTAATCTATTTGTGGTGTGTGCATGGGTTTTTGACTCTTCAATCTATCATCCCATAATGCATCCATCTACACCAACCTATCTAATGATTCCCTCCCTCCATTACACTCTAAGGGATGGACCTATCCTACATCCACCTCACAATAATGAAGGTAGTTAACCCAAAACATATACAATCCATAATAAATTAACAAATATAATAATCATGTACACAATATAAACATACAACTAACTCCATGGATATCAATCATGCAAATTAAGCAACATATAAGTTCCCATAATCAACATATGAAATCAAGCTTAACTAAAACATTAATTAACAAAATAATAACCATAAAAATCCATAAATCAATAGGTTATTAGGTCTAGTGAGGAATCCAGATGTGATAGGAGTAACTTCTTGTGAAGAATAAGTACCAACTATATATTCCTATGAATATTAACCATGATCATATTTTGCAATATAACCATCTAAATTACTACTCAAATATCCATGTGAACATGTATCCCCATGTGTAGTAAGAGAAGATGTAACAACTTGTACTTATACTTGTGGTGAGGCTCTTTGAATAACCTATGATGCCTTAGGAGATGAAGACATATTTTTATGTGTCAATTTTTAATAGGAGAATATACTATACTATTTAAAAAAAATTGCATTTGATCATGTGTGATTTTATCATGTTCATAATTAGATGGAGAAACTAGTTCTCTAGTATGCTCTTGAATAGTTTTCTAAACTATTTCATTACCATGTTTTTCAATGTATGTTCCTTCCAATTATTTTGTAGGAGTAATTATTAATTCCAAAGGATATTCTTATTATATTCTTGGAATTTTTATCCCTTGGTTACCATGGATATATTTGAGACATTTATACACTATAGAAGATACTGATCTAATCTTTTGTATCCAAAGGCATGCTAATAACATGTCAAAAACCCATGTGCTTGGTATAACTAATAATGGAGTGGGTATTATGAAAGGACCCACTTATAAATGTAAAACTATATTCCCAAAATTATCATGTGTATAGCCATAAAATGCTTTAAAAATTCTAAAAATATCCTATAAATATTGATTTGTACAATCAATAGAGTAGAGGAGTGTTATGGTGAAAACATTTTTGCTTGATCCATTATATCATAACACTTTGTATGGTTTTCTTGTCAACATATTCTAAAATAAAGAGTTCATGTCTATCTGAATCAACAATTTCAATATCATCAAATGTTATCATAGTACATCATGCTTATTTGTTTGTAACTATACTAATGATGCTATCAAGTAGAAGCCCATATGCAGACTGAGGAGGATGAATATTATATGAATAATGTCTTTAATAATTGTACTTACTATTTTTTAGTTAATGATTTGGAAAATGATCCTTGTATATTTTTATTTTTGAATTGTCATTTACTTGTGTCTTATCCTTTTTAGTAGGTGTGCCAATATAAATAATGTTTCCATCAATGAGATTTTGAATCTTTTTCTTGATTTTGAAACATATATTTGTAAAATTCCCAATACATCTATGGAAGTCAAGATATGCATTTACATCAAAAAATTTAGATTATGTTTTAGATATGTCTATTTAATTGGTGGAGGAAGGGTGAAAAATATTACATTCACGTATCTTTTGTAATAATACATGAGGAAGTGATGGTAATCTTGAAAATTGTCTCCTTAGTGCATCTTGTAATCTGAGATTTTGTGCTAGTTTTGAAATAAAATTAACTATAACTTTAGATTCATTTCTGATTTCATTAAATTATCTATTATAATTTGACTTGCTTTGAAATTTGACATTTATAGTAGAAGGATCACTTGAAGTGTACTTGAGCTTGTTAAAATTAAGTAATTTGAACTCACACTATTTAATTGTGTGGCAAAACCATCAAAATATTTAAACTTATCAAACATAATATACCCTTGAAGTAGAGATAACAAAATTTAAGTGAAGATATCTTGGATCTCATTGTCAACCATTTTGATTTGTTATCTTTAATAGCACACTCTTGTAGATTAGAACATATTTATCATTTAATTAGACCCTTATTTGAGCATTGTAATTTAAGAATATGATAAATTTTCACCAATTTTGATCTAAAATTATGTTAAAAAGATATTTTCCAAAGGATTTAAATCCTTTATTGATTGAACAGGAAGATCATATAACTATATAAGAACATATTCTTTGAGACTTCTTGGAAAGAGTTTGGTCAACAATTTTTCATTATTTGCATAGTCTATAAAAGTTTCATTAAGTGCACACAAATTTTTTTCATGAACACCTTTACCTTCATATAGATTAATCTTAGGATCCACAAAATCAAATGGTAATGGATAAGATACAATTTTGGGTGCTAAAGGGTTATGTAAAAAGGAGCATATGTCCATGAAAAGGTTAGCATGAGAAATAGTTTTCTCAATTTGAGATAGCTTCAATTTTAAGGAAAGAATGGCATGATCTAGAGTAGCATTTGTATAGGATATTGGAGGAGTATAAGTATAATGAGTATGCATAGGCATGCATATCTATTAGAAGCCAGGCGATGTTCCTAAATGTTTACACTATAGTTAATTGGAATTAATTAATTAACTAGGATTAAACTATAGAAACTGATTTACAACAATATGATATAAAATATAGTAAAGTAAAAAACTTAAAGTGAGTAATAAAATAATAAATTTTAAAGGGAAACACACACACACACACACACACACACACACACTAAGAATTAAAACAATAAGCTAGGATTCAAAAGTAGACATAGTAGGAGGACTTTAAACAATCCTTAAAATGTGAAATCATAATATAACAAGATAAAAGACACATGAGATGCCCCCAATATATTTTTAAGGGAAGTATATCAAGATATCATATATGAAAAGAATTTTCATGTTCAATCATGTATAAGGAGATAGATGGGATCATAAATGAGAGGTATAGTATGTATAAAGGTGTAGTAATAAGCAAGGGGGTTACTATAAAAAAAAAGTTTTTAGAGATTTTGAAAAAATAATTGTATTAAATTATTTGAATTGGTATTAAAGTGTGTTAACAAGGGGGTGTGTGTGGGGGATCGAGTGCCCCCCAAAAAATAGAACTAAGGTCTAGGAGAGTGAAAAATCAATGAAAACATGAAGAAACTATATATTATACAAACAAGTTAATCAAGAGAAATGGTCCAATAAATGAGTTGGGATGATATTATTAGAATGAAATAAATAAAATGTGTTGTAATACACACATGTGAGTCATTTTTAAGGGTTTATTATTGACTGATGATGTTAAAATTATTTATGTATGAACATGTGTTATGAATTATATAACCTTGACATGTTATTGTATTGCCTTAGTATACTTTATTATCTTATGCATTTAAAATTAGATGGATATAGAAATGCCTCATATGGGTTTATGATTTTTTTAATTACATTTTTATTATCTAAGTTATCATGTGTATATAGATTAGTGTGCTCAATTTGCATTTATGTTTATTTAGGAACCCAAAATTGGGTAGGTAATTTAGTAGATATGTCTTTAGAGGCTTCTTTGGTGATTATGTGTTTGTTACTAAGATTGATATGATAATTTTATATTAAATATGATTTTTATATTTTATTTAATTTGGTTGAATATTTAGAGCTTTAGGAGTTTGGTTAATGTGCTTATGACATTTTCAAAAGGAGACGATTTCATGATTTTCAAGTTTATTTAAATTTTATCTTAGTGCATAGTGTTTATTATCATGGCACCCATTAATTCCATGGTAAGTAAAAAATGATTGGCATTTTATTTTTTCCAAGAGATGTGGAGGATGATAATAATTAGGGCATAACTTGATTAACTTTTTTCTAATAGTTTAATTAAAATATCAGATGGATTCTCATTGTGTCAAAATATTAGTGGTTGTAATTTTATTTTAGGGAGAGAGTGAGTGTGATTATTAACTCGAGGGGTATAAATATTTCTTTATGAAAAAAAATTGACTATATCAAATGTATATTCAACATTATGTACTAAAGTATTGAGGCACGTTTTTTTATGAATACATGTATTATTATAATAATAATGATGATGATGTGTTTTATTAGAAGTAATTGCATTAACTTTAGGTTAGTTATCATTATGAAATAATTCAATGTCTTCTTGCATATGAATTGAAATAGTAATGAGACTTAATTATTTTCTTAGTGTCAAGACCTCATAAAAAAGAGCTATAAATGATTTAAAAGTATTGTAAATTAGATTCTCTTTCAATGGATAAATAAAACCTCAAAAAAATGTGTTACACTTATAAATTTATGGGATGGTAAATCAATTGATGCATAATAGTTTTAAATCTTAAGACATAGTCACAAACTTTCTCATTTTTACATTGGTGAAAAGAAAGAATATTTTCATAAGTAATTTTTAGTCCCTTATTTTCACTATATTGAATTAAAAATGTTTCTTCTAGCTCAATATAGATAGATAAGGATCCACTAAGAAGGGAATCAAACTAAGTACATATACTTATAAATTTTTAGGGAATAGTTGTAATAATAAAAATCTACCATTATATCCACTCATGGACTTTTGAAAGGCTTTAAGGTTAAAGTAAGGGTGACCACTTCCATCAAAAGTGTAAAATGTAGAAATTTAGAAGTTAGGAGGAAAAGGAAAATATAAGATTTTACGCATAATATGATTACTATTGTCACTTGAACTTGTACCCCTTGAGGAGATGACAAGTATATCCTCATTCAAGTGGCATAATGGAAACACCTTAGGGTTGTGGGTGACCCAAATTTTAGGTGAGTCTCTAGATTAGGGCTATTTCCCTTGATGTACCACTTCCACACACCACAACCACACTTTCATTTATGGGGAAAATGATTAAGAAGCCTAAACTAAACCTAACTAAGGAGGTGATGCACCAAATATATGGTACACCTATACCACTTGAAATTCACTTATAACCAAAAGGAAAACTACACATACACTTCATCAATGAAATATCTTCTTCTACATCAATGTTTCAAGCATGGGGTCTTGAAGAGAGTCTAGGTTAGGAGGACTTAGAAAATAGGTATCCTATAAAAAATAATGAATAATATACTCACTATACCTAAAATCCACATTAGACACTTCTATCTGACCTAAAAAAGAGAGATTTTAAACTACACAAGGCACTCGGAAGGATAACATGTCAAGGTAAGCAAAATATACTTGTACAAGTCTAAAAACCATAAAATGCACTTAGTGAAATCATGAATGAGGTAAAAATTAACTTATTTATTAGTTCAATTAAAAAATTGAGTAGGGATTTGACATACTTAGGTGGAGAGATGTATACAACAACCAAAAAGGTTAGTATATATAGCAATTATGAGAGAAGAAAGAGAAGGTGAAGTTCAAGAGTCATTAAGACACTTTTCATGCAAGGTAAATGAGTCAAAATAACATGGAATAAATAATGAGATAGGTAATATAAGGATAATAATGACAAATGTCTCTCAACTCATCTAACTCCTTCATATGTGGTGTAGATACTTTTTTGCTTGCATATGAAACTACCCTCATGATTTGCCTTCACTAAACTACCTCACCACTGAATAGGGTCAGGTCTGATCATTGATATAAGGGAGAGGGGTTACTAACAAGCCTTCACATGCATTATATTGGTTTAAAATCATTTATATTCTTTTGGCCATGAGAAATCATCCCAAATAATTATAAATGACTCATTCTCATGCACCCTTCACACTTGGCACACAAAATGCTTCTAATTTTTCAATATAATCCATGAAAAAAGAGGAATGACACATATAAAGAGTATACATGTCATCATGTTCATGAATCAAGCCTCAAAAGGCTTCCTAATTAGAGTTTTCATCATTTTCACTAAGTGTTCACTGTTTGCTCACTAGACTGGCTGAGATGAGGGAGCTAGTATGCACACTTAGGAGGATAGATAGATCAATATATGAACATGAGGACCTAAAAAAAGTTATAATATCTATCCCAAAGTGATTGACATCATTTGAAACTTCTCCACACCTATAAGACACATAAATTTGTTTAAGAAATATTTATTGTACACCATTCATACAAGTGTAGTAAAACTTAGATATATGGGGAGGAGACCTTAAGAGTTATATATCACATCCAATTAGTTTCATGGAAAAATTGTGTGATTTGGATGCTCCATTTGCAATATCTTCCCAGTCATGTCCTTAAAGAGTGTTTTTGAGGGTTTAGAGTCATTCTAGGTCTTAGCATTTGTTCATAGAAATGGCATGTTGGGAATATAAAACAATTAAATTAAGGGATTATTAGAGACCATATATATCTTTCAAAAACACATTAATTTTCCATGTAAATCCTCATGGAAGTTTTGGGCATTTCAATATGGCCACTTGGGTCTTTTCTATGTATCATGTAGGGTTTTAGTGCCTTAAAGCCAAAAAATGGCCTCTTGGTAACCTCCCCTAAATCTTAGTAGCCTCAAAATATGTATCATCATCCTAAAAACAAGTATTTAACCATTATAATTGTCATGTTATGTTATAAATTCAATTGACCTCTCATTTGCCTTAGGCTTAAAGATTGTTCCATAAGTTTGTTTGTAACCTAAAGCTCAAAATGACATTCCTTGATGGATTATTTACATATAAAAAGTTCAAAAGTGTCTATATAATTCCCATAAAAATGTATTAATAAAATATATATCATTCCAAGAGTTATGAATGGAAATGGACTCAACTTGGTTCTAGGTTCCTTGAAGGACCAAAGGGTCTATCTATAACTCTTGGTATCTAGAGCACCTTGCTAACCCTCACTCTCTATAACTTGGATTTTTATGATGAAATAGGAATGTTAAAACTTCCCAAACCATCCTACATAGTTTATTTAGCTTTTGGTTCAACTATTTTATCCCATCTCTCAAGACTACCTGCTTATGAGCCTAGGGGAGTGCCCCCTATCTAAGATAAAATAGGGGCACTTCCCCTATCTACTTATAGTTAGCTATTAGAAGGGGAACTACAATAGGTAAGGATGATTTTTATGAAAAATTATCACCCAACTCCAAGTTTTATATCTTTAAACTGCTCAATTTCTCAAATAGACCTTGCCTAGGTAGATTATCTATAGGGTTTTGAAACATTGACCGTATTTGCACTTGAAAGTGATTTCTCTTGGATAGGTTTATGATGGTGAGAATATTATGATGTGATTTTGACCATGGTGAACATGATTTCACTCTAAATTTTCTTTTCCAACCTCTCACACACTTTTATATGCACTTGAGCCCACAAGACTAGGTTTATCATGGCTGACTGTGATACCCCTATTTACCCCTAATTGTAGGCTATGTTGCATGTTTAGACATCAATGGTGATGTTCATAGTCTCTTAAATATCCTTTTTTTATTGATTTAGACTCACTTTTTTCATTATTTTGCATTTCTCAAATTCTAAACACTACCTTCCTTATAAACTAGGACTTTCCCTGAATATGACTATGTTTGCTTTTTTGGATCCTACTGTAGGATACCTTGAATTATCTGAGGTTAATCATGATGTGACAAGGCTTACTTGAATCCACTTTAGGACAAACCACCTTATATATCACCTTGAACTCATCTTGAGTTCTCTTATATTTTCAAAGGAGGTCTAAACTATGTTTACCTTAGACTAAGACATCTTTCTCCCAATTTTGAAGACACCTATAGGTGTGAAAGGAAAATAGTTTGAATTAATAAATAACCTTAGAAGAGGATTTATTAGGCATTTGAGAACACTCCTGATAATATTGTGATGGATAAACCTATGGAGAGGGTCTAAAAAACACATAAAACAACCAACATTATCAAGCCAAAGTAAAATATTCTGAAACAAGCTCAAATAGGGACCCCTCATGGATGTAAGAGCATAAAAATCTACCTAGCTTCTTAGCAATGGTTCATAAAGGAGGATCCATGAATATCAAACTTCTTGCTATGGATTTGAATCAAACTAAGACCCATTTCAACTCCCAAGAGCACTCCTTCCAACTCTATCTATACAGATTGTATCAAGCATTTGAAGTTGAACCTTATTAGTTTGTGAAGGCAAAAAAGAAGGAGAAGAAGAAAAATTTGATTTTTATGAATTTATTTCTACACAACAATCATAGGGAAGAACTTAGGGATCTCGAGAGACACTTTTCCCATGTTTTCACCTAAAAGTGAGCCCACCAACTCTATACAAGTGCCATTAAGGGCCTATTTTTAAGGGAAACTCCCTATTTTTGTGCATGAAACTAATTATTAACTACCTATAAATACTTCCTAAAATATTATGACCCCATACATGTTATAAAATTGCTTGGTGATAGATATTCTTCTTTGATAAATTTGTACAAGTCATTTACTGAGCCAAAAATGTGACCAAAAGGCATTTTTTGCATATGAAGCATGACAAAGGACAAATTTATGACTTAGGAACAATTTAAAACACTTAGCTTATATAAAGGTTTATATAAAGGTTTATTATATAAAGGTTTATATATTAAATCAATCCTTTTACCATGTTTGACCAGAGTTGACTTGGGTTGACTAGGCAAGTACAAGGAAGATAGGCTTACACCAAGACTAGAGTAAGGATAGGTGAGATGTTTAGACACACATGAGACCCTATAGGACATATGTATAAATTTAAAAAGTTTCAATATTTAGGGGTTGAACAAATTTGACTAAAATTCAAATTTGGTCAATAATTACCATGGACTACATTAGATTTCACCCAAGCGTGGTATGCTTTTATTTTTAAGAATAAATGGTGTAATTGTCCTTGAAAAGTGATTATGACATGTATTAAGGAAATGAAATTTTGGGAAGGAATATTAATATTTTTAAGAATTTCATTTAAGGGCTGAATTATATTTTTAATCTTATCTATTGGTACACCAGTGCAAATAGGACAAGGAAACCTAGGAAGATATTCTTAGTTAAATATGTTTGGTTGTGGAGATTCACTTAGTTTTAATATAGTTTTCATGTGTGTAGGAGATGTAACATTATGATTTATAGAATCATCTTGTTCACATATTTTACTTTTTTTTATGAGAATGAGAAATATAATTACAAGAAGTATGTATGTTCTCATCAGTAGGAGATGATAGTGTATAAGTATCTAGATAAGGAACATGCTCATCATCACTATAAACATGATCATAATCATATCCATTCTCATAATTATCACTATAGTTGTGATAGTTAAAATAAATAGAAAGAGGAATATTATTGCTTTCCTTTGTAGGTGGAAAGATGAGAATAAAAGAGATATAATGCATAGGTAAACTAGTATGTAATGAAGGAGAGATGGTTTTATCACTAATAGGGTTTGATTGGACCTAATGGGAAGAAGGGTAAGGATATTGATTGTAAAAACCCTTCTCCTTAGGAGTAGGTGACAAACTAAGAGAAGGGAAATAATAAAAATAAGGATGTTATTTTATTGGTAAGGTATTTTCAGAAGAATATGATGAAAAAAAAGTGCAAGTGGAATCTAAGTGATCATCTAAAAGATAATCTATAGAGGAAACCATAGGCATGACTAAAGAAGAATCAAAGGGAAACTCAAAAAGGTGTCTAAAGGATGTCTAAAGGATGGATCAAATATGAATCTATAGATGTGGTTAAAGAGGAATCCAAAGGAGGAATCTAAAAGGACTCAGTAGGTTTGATTAAAGAAGGATCAAAAGAGAGACCCAAAAATATGTCTAATGGATTCACCAAAGAATAATCTAGAGATGTATGTAAGGAGGACTCTAAAGTAGAATCTGAAGAGGAATCTATAATACCATCATCCCTTTTGGGTCATAACATATGAGAATTAGATTTATAAGAGTGAATGAACTAAAGGGAATTAGTAAATGCAAAAGATAAGTTGGGTATGAAAGGGTAAGGTTCTTAATTTTTAATAATAGGTGGTAACCTAAGAGACAATAAGTAATTAGAGTTAGAAGGCACGTTGGGTTCTAAGATAGATTACAATTTATAAGATGAGGGAAGATCATGGTGGAGTCCAAGTGTACATCCAAAGTGGATAAAAAAGGGATACTTTTAGATGAGATAATAGGTGTGAATATGGGAGAGCCCAAATAAGGACTCAAAGAAGGGTAAAGAGGATGATCTAAATAGGAATCTTTAGATAAAGCAAAATGTGCCTCTTTTTCCTTTGGGATGAAGGTAAAATGAGATAATCTGGACTCAAGAGGTTTATAGTTGGCCATGTTATCAAGATCAAAATAATCCATATAATCATATTCCATAAATTTTTACTTATTTATATTTGTCCACTCAACTTAGTCATAATAAAAGGGAACAACATGCATGGAAAACCTAATTTGACTACCCATAATGAAATGAAAGATGAAATATACAACAAGAGTAATGATACAAAGTAATAATTAATCTAGGATGTGTAAAAAAACTAATGATTAAACAAAAAATGAAAATTTAAAATTAAGGTATTAAGGGTAAGCTATGAAAGGGTATTGAATGAGTTTTAGGATTTTAGATATATTTGCTTGTTTGTTGATTAGAGTTTACCCAATATTTTAGAGCACTAACTATAAAGGTAGAATGAATCCTGAAACCCACTAACACTAGTTTGAAGGGTAAGTTGAGAGCAACTTCCATGGGTGATATACTCCTTGCATGTGTACCATAAATCATAAGGATTAAAAAGGACTTATTATTGGTGTAAATAAGGGATCCAAAGAATTTATGAGCTACCATGAGGCATATAAAAACTAAAGTTTGTGTTTATGTTTGTAATATTGATATGAGTATCGGAGTAAAATCCCTCATGCCATGATGTTTATATTAAAAAACTACATAGCCCTTCATGATAGTATCTAAGTAGAACACAATTTATAAAATAAGCAAAAACAATGGAAAATAAAGATAAAGTAAAGAAAAATATTTTTATGTAGAAATAATTTTTTAATTGAAACCCTAGACTACATAAAATCCAATAAATTATAAGTAATATACTATTTTATAATATATAACTAGTAATTTTAAGAGATTTATAAAATATTATAAGAAAATGAGAAAGGTTATTGCAGAAAAATAGTCAAATTACTGAACTTAGAAAGTAATTTTAAAATATAAATATTGTTCGCTACTTAATCTAACACTTACTAAAAATAGTAAATTGTGATTTATAAGTAATTTATGCCAAATTATACCAGAAAATAAGTTTTAAATTGAATATATATAAAATAAAAAACCTCTAATAATTTTTAAAATTGAGCTATTTTGATTCAAATATGAATTAGACATAGTGTTATGATTTTGAGCTAATCAAGAAGAAACCCTAGAATATGCTCAATGGTAAATTTATAATTATAGTAGATTTGTTAGCTATTTTTTAACTATGAAAGAGGTATTTTTAAAAAACTATTGAATTTATATAATCCATAAATTAATTACATAATATATTTATCTAGCTTCACTTATACAAGAAGTTACTAAAAATAACAAATGATAATTTTTGAGTAAATTAAGCAAAAATTTTATAATAAAAAATAGGTTTTTGTTGAATACTATGTGAAAAATAAAAAACTATAAGTGTTTTTTAAATAAATATTAAATGAATTAAATATCATATAAAAACCCTATTAAGGAGCTAGATTTGACAATGTTCTTATTCGCCAAATTTGGCCCACATACCAAGTTGTGCCTAGATGGATTAGGTTGCTAATGGATGAGTAGATGAACATATGTTCAAGATGGAATGAGTGGAATAGAGAGATATTATAGTGATCACAAAGATTTTGAAACACTTTAAGATTGCTTAAAATGTATTTTGTCAAATTCTAAGGGATAGTTCTGTAAAGCAAAGAAAAAGGTTTTTAAGTAGGTTTCATGGTGAAACCAAGCAATTCAAGGTCATGAAACAAGTCTACACAAGATTCAAGTCTTTGTATTTCTTTCACGCCTTCAAGGATCAATAAACATTTCAAGAATGAGTTCAGAAGAACATACAAGGCTTGGAAAAGCTAAGTGCAAAACCCTTTTTTTCAACTTAAGTCCTTACTCAAGAAAATTGTTTTAGGTCTTTATTTTGCTTATTTCAAATCTTTTAGATCTTTTATTTAGTTAAGTGCTAATATTTCCTTTAGGAGATTTATTTTAGGTTTTTTAGCTAAATATCAGGAATTGTTTTAAACATTTTGTTCAAAACAAAAATCCCAAAAGGTCATTTTTCAAGGAAAGTCCTAGACAAAAGTTTTGAAGGGTATCTTTCAGGGAAATTGGTCCAAAAAAAATCCTAAAGGGTCATTTATTTGACAAAGTGCATAAAAAAAATCCCGAAGGGTCATTTTTCAAGTAAAGTGTTTGAAATAAAACTCCAAAAGGGTCATTTCTTCGAGAAAGTATCCCAAAAAAAAGTTTTAAAGGGTCATTTATTTGATAAAATTGTCCTAAGATAAAGTACCTGAGGGTATTTATTTTAGGAAATAGGCCAATGTAACAGTCCCAAATGGTTAATTCTTTGTGAAAGTGTCTAATAAAAAAGTCTTGAAGAGTTATTTCTTCACCAAAAGGCCCATAGACAAGAAGTCTAAATGAAATGACCCAAGGAATTTGTGTTCTAAAAAAGTAATAATAGTTGTGAAAATGTAAATATAAATCTCAATAATCATCCATATGGGGATCAAATATTGATGGTCACACAGACATCAAATATGTTCATGCATACATCAAATTATGGGTGCACAAGTTTCAAGTTTCAACCATGGCAAGTGATCATTGGTTTTTAAATATGTAGTGACAACCACATAAAATTCAAATACATACACACAAATGTCAAAGTTTAGCCTTGTGAATTATCCATTTGATTTAAAATAGTGGGTTTCATTAGGTCTAACAGTTGGTATTTGATTGTGCATCAAAGATATATGACATGCGAGCGAGCTAGGGTCAATAAGTTAGTAGGCGTCTATAGATAAGCATGAAGGTGATAAATGGAGAGATCTCAAGAGTTAGGATCAATGGAGAAAGATGAGTCAAGGGGTCAATAGGCTTATTCAGATAATCGATGATCAATAAGCAAAGGGTCAAGCCTAGGATATTTCCACAAAGGTTTATAGTGTAATTTTCAACTCAAGCAAGCTAATGCAAAAAGGTGCCGAGCTCAAATAGGGTTAGAGTTAAACTAGATGTACATTTAAAGGATCAAAATCCACCATTAAATGTCTATAGAGGTAAAATAGTTCCTTTGTACTTGACATAAATAAATGCAAGTTATAGCTATTCAATGATATAAATACATCCAAGTGGAAATATTGACTATAAAAAAACCAATATGAGTTTATTATTCAACCTATAATAGATCAATGTTCAAGGTTTATATAGAAATCATGCCAAGGCATAAATATGATAGTCAGATTAGTCACTTAAAGTAGACATAACATGGTTTCATCATGCCCAAGGATATAAGGACCTTGTCTTCATAATGAAGCCAAGTGGAAGGTATGATGGGATTCATGGAGCAGATTTGGGAGATTGGAGAAATAGTTAGAGCATTTAATAATGATAAAAATATTTTCTCTTTGAAAGGATCATGACTTACCATATAAAATAAACTCTTTTCCTCTAGTGCACTTTTCTCAGCTAATGAGAATAACTTGAGAACCAACTAGAGCTAATGAAGGATAACTATTTTTGATGTACTTATCCTCATTTGACAAAGGGGTAGTGGGGCATCCCTTGAAAGGTGGAGATAATTCAATGATCATGGACAATGTGCTCATTTTTTCTCTCTATTTATCTTTCATCTTCTATATATCCCATTCTTTTCATTTTGTAAGGGGTTCTCTGATTTGAAATTTTTAGAGACTAGTTCTTTCTGATTTGAAAAATTTAGGGGAACTAGGGGACTCTTTGAGATATTTTAAAGTATGCTCCTCTTGATTAGGCTTAACCCTGATGAAATATAAGACTTTATTTACCTATCTTTTGCCTTGAAGATGTGTTTGGTGAGCTATGCACTATGGCATTGTGTGAAGGAGAATCTTCCTCATCCATGGTACTTCTTTCTGACCCTGTTTAGGGATTTTTTAATGCTATTTATAGGTATAGATTAGTGTTTTTTAATGATATTAACATGATATTTTAGTGAGTATTATAACTCCTTTTTATTTGCATTTATTGCTTCCTAAACCTCTTCCATCAAATACTTATGAAATCAACTTGATATTGAGATTGTGTGAGCTAGTATTGTCCTCTATAGATATAGTGTGGGTTCAAGCTTATGGGAGTTCCCTATTTTTATTTGGTACATCACCTAGTTAACTTTTTTAGGATTGATTTTCCCTTTCTAACCCTTTTCCCTATGAATTATTAGTTTAGCATTAGTCTTAGGTCAACATCAAAGAGGAAGCCAACCTACTCTAGAGGTTTAGCCCCACCATAGGTGACCCATAGCCTAGGGTTGTTCCCATAGTTCTACTCAAGTTGGAAAGGGCCTGAAGAATCCTCTTTCAAAGGGTGAAAATTGGAGTGGAAAAAATTCTAGCATGCCTAGTTGGACTAAGGTCCAAAGTAGTGGAAGGATTTTTTTGGGTGTTATTCTTGTACATATCAGCCTTTAGAGGCATTCTACAAACATCAATGGTGACTCCAAATCAACATCATCTAGTGTAAGCAACTTAGGTGCATAATCACCATCATTTGGTATGTATCATCACTCTTTTAATCAAAATGATTATTCCTTACCTCAACATCACACTTATCAGGCAAATAATGTTAATGTATTCCCCCCCAAGTGGCCCTCAAGCAGCCTATCAGCCTTACCATGGATTTTGTCCTCCTCTTAACCCTACATATAACCAAGGTTAGCCTCTTTTGAATTAAAATTAGTACTATAATTTACATTTTTAAGATCAAGCTTATCCTAATACATCCTTGTTAAGAATCAAGAAATCACTATCATTTTATGTTGAGTTGATAAGCTTGAGTTTGAAGTTTTGTCTAGTCATTCCTATCCATGTTTTATAAAAGGCACGGAGTGATATTAAGTTAGTAAAGGATAGATGGTCAAATTTTGAGGGTGAAAGGTGGTAATATTATGAGAATGGGGACATAAAAACGATGAGAAATATCATCCAAAATATAGATAGCGTGTTGGTGTCTTATGAAGATCAACATGATCATTTAGATTAGTCTTATATATCCTCTTCTTTCCAAGAGCCAATCAATTTTCTCTCTCTTACGCCAACACCCATTCCTACTCAAGAGCATGAATCCCTTCCATCATAGATCTTCTCCAATATATTTGACCTTGGCTATATCATACCCTCACTTGTGAGACCACCCTATCCTATGAAGGAAGAAAAGGTGTTTGCTCCCTACTTATTTCCTTCATGGAAATTAATTTAAAAAGGCACAAAGAAGAATGATGAGGCATTGGTTAAGGTAGTCCAAGAAGTAGTCTTAGAGGAGGAGTTAGTTGTGTCAAAATTAAATCAATCAACCATAGCTCAACTTAATGAGCTTGATGTATAAGAGTTTCAAGATTCTCTCTCCTTTCCTGAAGAGCCATGAAGGAAGCCATTCAAAGTCCCTAGATGGAAAGACACTTTCTTAAGCTAAAATCAAGGTGAACTTATTCACCCTCCCACCATCTCCGTCTTGGAGAAATAAACTATTTTATAAAGAATAGAGGAGAAGGTTGAATTCAAATTTGAGCCTGAAGAGGACAATGCAAGTGTCTGATGAAGAGATCGTGATAAACAATCCACTTAATTCAAAAGGTGAATAGTTAGGTTTTGGTCAGACTTCTTGGCATGGATTTGATGAACCAAAGCCTAAATTTAGTATTGATGCCTTCATATTTTAAGGGGTATACATCAAGAGTGCAAATAAGAGCAAAAGAGATTTTCACTGGTCCTAAGATCTTCCATTTGGTGTGACTGTAGATGAATATGAGGAAGAAATATAAAAAAGGAGGATTAAAATGAGGTATGATAGTAGTTATACCATGACTTCATGATCAGGTAGAGGTTCTAAATTGGCCTATGCCTCCTCTAGATCTTGAATATTAACTTGCCAATTAGGTTGAAGAAACTAACCACTCTCAAGATGAATTATTATTTGAAGGTAGTATTAATGTCTTCAAGAATGAATAAGAATGGTCAGATTTAGAGCCACATGAAAATGGCATGTTAGGCCTTAGGTGGATTGATGAACTACCATATGTCCTTTTTCAAAGAAAGTAGAGCAAAGATGGTGTTGAAGTTGGAATTTTATTAGATGACCATGAGGAAGTTACCTTTTCGGATGACTTAGAGCTTTTCTGTCTAAGCTTAGATAGTCAACCAAGCACTAGTTCAAAGGAGTAATCACATGTTGTGATTAATTTAGAGCACAAAATTGAGACATCAAATGAGGATGTTGTAAGAGCCCCTATATTCCAACATGAACCAAGCTTGGAGGACATTGACTAGTATGTCTACATTGGAGACATGCTTGTTCCATTCCATCCATTAGAGAGCACTTAAAAAGGATTGGCCAAAAAGCTATTTGGTTCACCAATTCTATTACCTAAAAAGAAAGGTATTTTCATCTTGGTTTGTTATAAGTGAAAGGTATTAATAGTTTTCCATTTGACCTATGAGGGGGTATTTGTAAATTTCAACCTTGTACATATTAGAATAGTTTTCATTCTTTTCTCCATATGCACATTTTTTTAGTAGGTTAGTTATTTTTACTTATTACAAGTGCCTACGTACACTTACCTTTACTTCTTTTTAATTATTTTTCCTTATTTCTTAAAGATGAGTTATAAAAAAAGGGTCAACCTTGTATCCAATTTTAGACTAGCTCAATTCACAGGTAGGAGACTTCATGCCCAATGGACTAGACAAGGCAAATTGGTTTGGGTTCTCAAACATAATAGGTATGATTCCATATGAGTTACCAAAAATGTTAGCCAAATTTGGCCCATATACCAAGTTGTGCCCAAATGGATTAGGTTGCTAATGGATGAGTAGATGAACAATATTTTTGGATGGAATGAGTGGATCAGAGAGATCTTACAATGCTCACAAATATTTTGAAACACTTTAAGATTGTTTAAAGTGTATTTTGTCAAATTTTAAGGGATAGGTCTATAGAGAAAAAAAATGTTCTTGAGTAGGTTCCATGGTGAAACCAAGTAGTTCAAGGTCATGGTATAATCTGCACAAGCTTTATTTCTTCATATTTATTTTAGGCCTTCGAGGATCAAACAACATTTCAAACATGAGTTCAGAAGAACATACAAGCCTTAGAAAAGCTAATTATAAAACCTTTTTTTAGATAAGTCCTTACTCAGGTAAATTATTTAGGGTCTTTATTTTTCTAATTTTAAATCTTTTAGATCTTTTATTCATCTAAGTGCTAATATTTCTTTCAATATTTTTATTTTGGGTTTTTTGGCTAAGTATCAGGAATTATCTCAGATATTTTGTCTGAAACAAAACTCCAAAGGGTCATTTTTCAAGGAAATTCATAGAAAAAAGTTTATAAAGGTATATTTTGGGGAAATTGGTCCAAAAAAAATCTCAAAGGGTTATTTATTTGACAAATTTCCCTAAATGAAAAGCTTGAAGGGTCATTTTTCAAGCAAAGTGTCCAAAATAAAACTCTTGAAGGGTCATTTCTTTGAGAAAGTGGCTCAAATAAAAGTTCTTAAAGGTCATTTATTTGAAAAAATTATCCTGAGATGAAGTATTGAAGGGTATTTATTTAAGGAAAGGGGTAAATAAAAAATTCTTGAAGGGTCATTTATTTGAGAATGTATCCAATACAAAATTCTTGAAGAGTCATTTCTTCACCAAAAGGCCCACATACAAGAAGCCCAAAGGAAATGACTTGGGGAATTTATGTTCCAGTAGAGTAATAATAGTTACAAAAATGCTAAAATAAATCTCAACAATCATCCATATGGGAAAAAAATATTGATGATCATGTAGACATCGAATACATTCATATAAATGTCAAATGATAGGAATGCAAGTGTCAAGTTTAAACCAAGACAAGTGACTATTAGTTTTCAAATATGTAATGATGACCATGAAAATATAAAATATAGGAACATGGATATCAAATTTTAGCCTCATGAATTATCCATTTTATTTTAAATAGTGGGTCCTAGTAGATCTAATAGTTGGTATTTGGTTATGCATCAAAGATCTACAACATGCGGGCGAGATGGGGTCAACAAGTTAGTAGGACCCACAGATAGGCATGAACATGATAAATGGTGAGACATTGGGAGTTAGTATCAATGAATTGAGATGATTCAAGGGGTTGATAG
Source organism: Torreya grandis (assembly GCA_037957365.1). Lineage (NCBI taxonomy): Eukaryota > Viridiplantae > Streptophyta > Pinopsida > Cupressales > Taxaceae > Torreya > Torreya grandis. The sequence continues at coordinate 1,832,483 of JARHVA010003090.1, forward strand.
GTTGATTTAGATAATCAATGACCAATAAATAAAGGGTTGAACCTAGGATATTTTGACAAAGTTTGATAGGGCAATTTTTGACTCAGAGAAACTAATGCAAAAAAGGTGCTAAGCTTGAATAGGGTTTGAGTTAAACTAGATAAATTTTTAAAGGATTAGGATCCACCATTAAATGTACATAAAGGTAAAATAGGTCCTTTTGGACTTGACATAAATAAAAGTAAGCTGCTAGTTTTTCAATGATATAAATGCATCCAAGTGGAGATATTGACTATAGGAAAACCAATATGAGATTAGTTTTCAACCTATAATGGATCAATGTTCAAGGTTTATAGAAAAATCACACCAAGGCATAAGTATGATAGTTATATTATCCTCTTAAAGAAGACATATCATGGTTTCATCAGGACCAAGGATATGAGGACCGTGTCCTCATAATGAAGCCAAGTGAAGGTATGACAAGATTTATGGAGTAGATTTGGAAGATTGGAGAAGTAGTTAGAGCATTCGATAATGATCATAACCTTAAAATATATTTATTACTTGAAAGGACCATGAATCACCATATAAAACAAATTCTTGTCTTCTAATGCAATTTTCTCAGCCAATGAGAAGAACTTGAGAACTAACTAGAGCTAATGAAGGATAACTATTGATGATGGACTTGCCCTGATTAGACAAAGGGGTAGTGGGACATCCATTGAAAGGTGTAAATAATTTAATGATCATGGATAGTGTGCCCTTCTAATTTCTATCTCTATTTCTCTTCCCCATCATATATATCCCATTATTTTTTATTTTGTAAGGGGTTCTTTGATTTGAAATTTTTAGAGATTAGTTCTCTCTGATTTGTAAATTCTAAAGGAATTAGGGGACTCTTTGAGATATTGTAAATTATGCTCCTCTTGATTATGATCAACCTTGTCAAGAATTTTTAAGAACTACCTCTTGATGTAATATATGACTTTCTTTACCTATATTTTTCCTTGAATTTGTGTTTGGTGAGTTGTGCACTATGGCATTGTGTGAAGGAGAATCTTCCTCATCCATGGTTCTTCTTTTTGACCTTATTCCAGGAATTTTCAATGTTATTTATAGGTTTGTATTAGTGTTTTTTTTGAATTTAATGTGATATTTTATTGAGTCTTATAACTCCTCTTTGTTTGCATTCATTACTTCCTGAACCTCTTCTATGAAACACTTATGCAATCAACTTGATATTGAGATTATGGGAGCTATTATTGTCCTCTGTAGATCTAGTGTGGGTTAAAGCTTATGGGAGTTCCAAATTTTTATTTGGTGCATCACCTAGTTATATTTATTATTATCCCTTTTCCATTTCTAACCCTTTTCCCTATAAAGTATTAGTTTAAAATTAGTTTTAGGTGAGCATCAAAGAAGAATCTGGCCTACTCTAGAGGTTTAACCCCACCATAGTGACCCATAGCTTGAGGTTTCTCATATTTCTGCTCAATTTGGAAAGGGAGTAAAGAACCCTCTTCAAAATGGTGTAAATTTGAGTGGTAAAAGTTCTACAATATGCAAGCTCACCATAACGTTTACATTATAATTAATCAATTAGCTAGGAATAAAATATAGAACTTATTGTAAAAAAGTATACAATAAAGTAAAAATATAAAAGTGAGATGTAAAAAAGTAAATCACAAGGGGGAAATATATATACTTAGCTTAAAATCTATTATTTTTTGTATGTTCAGGTTGTGTCAAGATTTGTAAACAATTAGATTAGACTTAGGATCATGTTGTCATATAAATCATAAGATGAAAGAGTACATCAAAAAGGGTGCACTAGGAGGATAAGGCCATAGTTTGGAATTGTATGCTTCTACTAATTTTTCCTTGTTAACCATATGAAATAATTTTAAGTTAGAGAGTATAGAGTGCCTTCAAGGGTTACCTGATTCTGTGCAAGGTTGAAAATATGCACATAAGACCTATAAATTTAATTCCCTAGTCCTACACAAGCACACAAAAGATATAAAATGAAATGGGGTGTGGGGGTTGGGAGGGTGGTGATTATGGAATTGGGAATGGTTGAGATATACTAATATAACCCATTTTGGATTTAGTGTTCCCTACATATCTCAAAGGGCCTTAGGCCAATGTAGTTTTCCCTTTTAGGGAAACTAAAAAATCTATGATGAATGCAACTAGATTATTTATTAGAATGCTTGACAAGGGATTACATTTAATGATAATAAAACACTATTAAACTTGGCCTATGAGTGTAATAAAGTAATAAAATTTAAATTATAAAGAGTAATTTTCTTTTGCTCAGGATATAATACTTTTGAAATTAGATTGTCAAATGATTGCCAGGTAAAAAAATTGAGTGGTTTTGATGTGATTTTATAGAATAATATTTTGAATAATTTTATGAGACAACCTTATGAAAACTATAAGATATTTGTTAATAAATTTTTAAATTTATAAAAAATTTCATTGGAGGTAAGAGGATAAGATCATACTAGGGGACAAGGCTACACTACGGTCCTGTTTCCCTAGTACACTCTTGTCCTAGAATGTTAGAAACTTTTGAAACTTGATATAAATGTTTTTAATTATGGTAAAAATGGTTTTTTTAAAAGGGAAACACAATGATACAAATAAAAAATAGGTTTGGAATAATATCTAGATTTATAAAATAAATCCTGAACATAGAGCCACCAATACAAAAAATTGACAACATCAAAAAAGTAGCTAAAAAGTAGCAACCAAACATACAAAAACCCTAACTACTAAGGTTATTCCAAAATTTCATCACATTATCCTAGTTTTTCTTCATATTTTTAATTATTGTGTCCATCATCTAAATGATTTGAGGATCGTGATCCTCCTCACTAATTTCTTTCTTCTTTTCCACTTTACCATGTTTAAGCATCTCAATCTTCCTGTTTATCACCATCTGAAGCCCCTCCATATTTTAGAGATAGTTCTGAATTGAAACTATGCTAAAATTAATGATCATCCTAATATTAACTTTAAACAACTCATTCTCATAATCAATTATATTAAATTTATTAGTGAACTCTCCCATCTTCTTTGCAAACTCATTCCTTTGTAATAAATTCCATCATTTTTTTTTAGATTGTTCACTATTGATTTAAGTTTAACATGTTCCCTCATAAACCAATGTAATAAAGCCTTATGAAAACCTATCTCGTATTTAGTTTTTATAAATTCATTCTTTTTTAAAAATGATTCCATAAGATCATCAAAAATTTTATTCGTATCCTATTTTCTAGAAGCATCATTCCTACCATATTTTGAACCCTTCTACACATAACCCTCAAGATTTTAAATTCCTTTAACCACATCATTTAATTTTTCATCACCTAAAAACTTTTCATTTACCTCTAAATTACCTCCCTAAGGTTCATCAAACACTATCTCCATCTCCCCTAATTTTTCCTAACCTTCACAAACATTATCAGTAAAACCCATCTCCATCTCCTCCTTATCCAAATAGATTGGATCAGCACATAGACCATCTATTTAAATTTTCTTTGAAATTTTATTAGTGGAGATTCTAAGGATATTTGGGTGTCAAAATCCCTTTATTAGGATTATTATTTTAATGAGGGATAACATAGATATGATTTATACATTTAGAATGTTTAAAAATAAGATAAATCACCACCTCGTGTAGAGGATACAATTTTTTCCCATTCTTTAAATCAATCATATAATTATCCAAAGAGTGAAAAATATAAAATGAAAGGATTATGGGAATCTAGATTCTAAAATAATTTAGATGGGCAAATGGTAATAATGAACCACCATGTAATGTAATTTTAAAGTAACATACCTGATTATTTGGTTTGACACTTCATCATATATCTCTAGGAAATCCTCTCAAAGATATCCACCTTGGTACTTAGTGATATCTTCACCATCACTCAAAAATTTAGCTTGATCCTCTAGATAATCTGTACTAAACTTTAAGTATTAGGTGTCTTCAGTTTTGAGACTTGTGACTTAGGCAATAAGCCCCTCTAAAATCTCTAATTTGACATTTTTAATTTCCACCTTACAATCATTCTAGCTATCCACAAACTATCTAGAAAGATACTAGTCATACCCATCGATATTATCCATAAATTTAGCAAACCCACCAGTTTATAGGATACTCATACTTTTGCATTATTTTTTACTCTCCCTATAGACAAAATCTCAACCAGATGAAAACCATCACCCATTGTGTAATAATCCAAAATGAACCTATGCAAACCCAAGCACAACTAGGAAAATTTGTTAGCAAATGGTACACAAAACATATGAATTAGACCCTTATATATTCACCCCTATTTATTGGCTGAGAATCCTCATTATTACAGACCAACTTACGTAACTCACACAAAAAATGATTCACATCAATTATTTCCCTGAGTACCACATCAAGCACCCTACCACTCAAATTAAGTACCCCATTTTCACACAAGACCAAAAATAAACCATCATTAAGAGATATTAAAATTAAAATAATTAATTAATCTATATTTGCATAATAACCTTAGCTTTAAAGTGGAAAGACCCATATTTAAATTATAATTTTAAATAAGAAACCCCTACCCCTTTACTACCATAATAATCAGCTAAGCAATTGCCCTCTTTATAAGTTTGTTTAAAATAGATAGCCGAAAAAAACTTCCCAACATCAAACTTTATTCAATAATATAATTGATACTATGATTAATATTATTATTATTATTAGGATAATTAATTATATTCAAAGAGTTTCCTTTAATAATTAAATCTTCATAGCCCAAATCTTTAGCCAAATGAATATTCCATAATGCTGCTAAAGCCTCTACAATATTGCTAGTCTTGAACCTTAAATTAACTTCATACACAACTATGACTAATCCAAATTCATCTCTAAGTAACCCTCCTCCACCCAACATCCTTGGGTTACCCTTTTATGACCCATCAAAATTTAATTTTATCCAATCAGATAATAGATTTCTCCACTTAACATCCTTCCTAACATCTACACAATTTTGACTAGAAGAAATATTTTATAAAAAGTTCCAACTCTTGGCAATCACTTTTTATTGAGCATTTAAACTTTGATTCTTAATCCATTTAATCACTTTCCAATTTTATTCTAAAATATTAATAATATTTATAGAAACCATTTGAGCAGAACCCTTAACATCCCTAAAAACTCTATTATTTCACTCCTGTATGCCCCATAAAACATGTGGATACACCAATATCCATAATTTTTTCAAAGCTTGATTTGAAAAAGGTGAAACTCAGGCCACCCAATACTCTAGAAAGTAATATTATGAACCTAATTAACTTTAATTTTACTTATAAAAACACCCCAAATGCTAAAAATAAAAGGACAATCCACCTAATATGTTGAACTGATTCACTCTCCATCTCATAGAGACAACAAAGGTTAACTAAAGGAAAACCTATTTTACTTAAATTACCTAAGGTATTAATCTTATTTTTAATACATAACCATAAGAAAATGTTAATCTTAGGAATAATATCCTTATCTTAGACATTCAACCAAGGAAAAGATTCCTCATTTTCTGGAAACAAGGCTTCATAACTAGACCTAACACTGCATATCCCATATTCATAAATATCCCATAATATCTCGTCTTCCTTTATCATATTATGAATATGAATATCCCTTAAAAATATAATTAGATCAAGCACTATATTTCTCACTTCCTTGACAACATTCTTAATATAAAGACATTTCTAATGTTTCTTGCCATTTTGAACATGAATATAGTTTTCCACCTTGATTCCAAAAATATTTTTCATTTGATAAACAATACATTCCCAATGTTCATATACAATAAGTGGTTTATATAATAACAAAAAGTATTCCCAAAAATTGATACTAAGCCCATTATTGACCTTCCATATACAACCAATCACAATAATAATGCTTTTTTTGATAAAAATATTATAGGTACTAGAATCTTTGTTGAACTCATCCTCTTTAAGGACAATATTAACACTTATAATATTTAGATATTTATATTTAAAAATATTAATCCATAAACCTTCCTCCTTAATGAATCTCTAAACTATCTTAGCAACCAATACTTTATTCATCCATTTTATTCTTCTTAAACCAAGACCTTCATGCGATTTAGGTAGACATACCTTTTCCCAAGCCACTACGATAATCTTCATTTATCTTCAATTCCAGACCATATAAATCTCATTTGAATCCTTTCAATCTTATCAAGGAAAATTTCAGGCATCTTGAGAAGAGACATAAGAAAGATCAAAAGACTCTACAAAACACTTTTAATTAAAATGACTTTATCATCTTGAGAGAGAAGTGTCCCCTTCCACCCAACAAGTTTACTTTGAAACATTTCAATAAGAAATTCCATTTCTCAATTGGTAATTTACTAACAAATGGAGGAATTCCTAAATACTTAACAAGAAGACATCTAATTTTACATCCAAGAATGCATGTTATTTTCTATTATATCAAAAGAAGAGTATTAAGAAATAAAGCAAAAATCTTATCAAAATTAATCATCTATTTGAAAACCAATTCATAAGCCACTAAAACATTATTCAACTCATTTGCTTCCTTTATTGAGGAGATATAAAAGATAATAGTATCATCTAAAAATTGTTGATGAAGAGTAGAATCCACTTCATTATCAACCTTTAACCCCTTAAGATTACAATTACCATCAATTATCAAAATACTTCTACTTAAAAAATAAACCATAATAACAAAAAAAAATGGAGATACTATATCTCCTTGTCTAATTACTCTCTTGCTTCCAAAGAAAGCCACAAGTGCTCCATTTATGAGAATAGAGAACATAGAGGTTGAGAAGCAAGTTTGAATCAAACTATAAACATGAGAATGAAAATAAAATTTATGAATCACTTTATCTAAGAACTGCCAATCCACCCTATCAGAATCCTTACTTATATCTAATATAAAAACCATACCTAAAAGCTTACTCTTATGCATAGAATGAATAGTTACATTAATTGCTATAAACCCATCCTAAATTTGTCTTCTAGACACAAAACTACCTTGATTTTTATAAATAATCTTATCCATCAAACAATGAATTCTTATATCCAAAATCTTAGTAAATATCTTATAAATTGAGTTACATAGACTAATAAGCTACTAATTAGAGAAGGATAAAACACCATTATATTTAGGAATCAAAGCAATAAAGGTATTATTAAATTCATGCAAAATTTTCTTGGATCTAAATAATTCATCAGTTGTAACTACCACATCAAGATAAATAATATCCTAATGAATATGAAAAAAATACATTAAGAAGCCATTAAGGCCTAGAGCCTTGTCTTTTTTTACTATAAAAACCATTGCTTTAACTTCATTGACTGATATAAACTTAAGCAAATTGGAATGATCATGATTATAAATTAAGGAATGGAGTCCATAAAATCATGAGCAATATCAACATCATAATTTTTATTATCATCAAATAAAGTTTTAAAATAAGACACAACTTCCTCTTTAATAATCTTCTGATCGAAAGAACAATTCATTTGATCATTTAATTTCAGAAATTTTATTATGGATTCTATGATTAAGATTAGACAAGTGAAAAAATTTGAGTTTCTATCTCCCTCTTTCAACCAAATATTCCTTGATTTCTACCTCCAAAAAGATTCCTCTTAAGCCACAATAGAATGATACTTACTCAAAAGATTCTTCTCCTCAACCAAAATTTCCTCCAAAAGACCATTGACCACACACTTTTCTTCCAAAATAGTTAAATCTTCTCTATCACTCTTCTCTTAAAGTAAGATATTACCAAAAACTTTTTTATTCCAAACTCTCACATTCCTCTTGACATTTTTAAGCTTATAAGCCAATTTGAACGTAATAGTCCATTTAATATCAATGTACCACCATTATATGACTTTATTGATTAAAAGATAATGAGAAAACCACATGTGCTCAAATTTAAGGGGGGTACAAGCCTTCTTAATTATATAATATATATCGAGAACAAGTGGAATATGATCAGAACCCATTATTAGAAGAGAGGAAAAATAAATCTTAAGTGAGATAAACCAAAAATCTAAAATAAGAAACCAATGAAGACATTGATTGAATAAGATTAACCCCAACCTACTTATTCGACCAAGTAAAAAAAAAGAGCCTCTTAACTCAACATTCAAAGACTATTACTAATAATGAAACTTTCAAGATCATCCATGCTTTCAGTGTAATCCTCAATACCACCCATATTTTCCCTAAAATTAAGAGGTGTATTCAATCCCCAAAAATCATCTAGTTAATTTTCCCACAATTAGATCTAAACATGCATATCTAATTCCATAATCTATGCCTAGTATTATCAATATTCAATGCATAAACATATGAAATAATCCATAAATGTTTTTGAAAATGATAAAAAATAGATAAATGATTATTATTTTTTATCAAAACTTAACCCTCTAGTAAAGAATCATTCTAAAAAGTGGCTATACCCGCAGAAGCCCCTATAGAGATTACACTTTCCACTTTAGCCTCCTTACAAATCATCTTCTTAGTATCTTCCACCATTTATACATTTATCTTAGTCTCTTGAATAGCTAAAATATAGGACATATTATTCTTACATAAATATTTTAATAATCTATGCTTACTAACATGATTTAGGACCCTAATATTCTAACTAATAAACTTAATTTACCATGATGAGAAGGTCCCTTAGCCGATCTAAGAGAAAAGGTAGTTTTTACACCATCTACAATATCTTTCTTAGTCTTTTTTCTACAAGTTTCAAATTGGGACGATTTGCCCACCTCTTTAGAAGAACCAACATCTAGATATTTAAGCACCCCTTTCTAATGAGTCATAGTTAGACTTACTTCCTTACCTAAATATTGCCTACTATAAGTCAGAGGAGACAAAACATATAAAATCCTTTTAAAATATTTATAAATAATCTTATCTTGAAGGTTAACATTAACCATAGAATCATGCACAATAAAAATATATTTACAAACCAAGTTAACTCCTTCAACAAAAAATAAGGAACTCTATCTTTAACTTCCTCCCTTTCTAACTCCATAAGACTATGAAAATGATTTGTGACAAAAACATAGTCATGAAGATCAATGAAACCCAAACAAGGAAATCACTCTTTAACCAAGAGATTTGAGCCAACCATACCCCAACCACAACAAACCCAAAATTTAAATTAAGTGAATCCTTTGAAAATTTTGCTTCAAGATCCTTTACTAAAAACTTCCCACCCTTTATAGAAATAAAACCATTCAAACCAAGAGGAGACCCAACAACTTATTTACTATCCACCAAAGTCACACCCAATCCCCTTGATACATCTTTTGAAGGGCTATTAATATCCAACATGGGTATATTGGAATTAACCTTTGGAACCTAATCTAAAACCACCTTATTTAGATCTGAATTCTAAAGAATATTACTAATTAAAACCCATTTAAATTTATTTTGACAAGCCAAATTATCAATTCTTGAAACATATAAATTTCCACTTTTGACAAAATAAGGACAACTTCTATTTATATGCCCCAACTACTTACAACATTCACATTTTAACATTGAATTTTCATAATCAATTTGATAAATCCATTCACCCCTATTAGAATGTATAAATACACATGAAGTAACTTATTGATTCATAATATCATTAACATAAAAACCAACATGTACTAATATAGTTATTTTCTTAGTTGTAACATCAAAAGCTATAAGATACCCAAATTTTTTGATAATACTTTAAAAAAACACTCTTCCAAAAATTCCATTGGGAGACCAATAATTCTTACCCAAATAGGCATAATATTTATGTTTTATTTATTCAAGTCAAAGCTAGGTTTCCATTTCTTCAAGAACAACCCAAATCTTCCTAGAAACCATGGTTCTCCTACTAAAACTATAGCACAATCATCAATATAATTAAAAGGAATTAGAAAGAACCCATTACTCATTGTTGAGATTTCATGATCTCTTGGAGACCATTTCCTTGTAGCCAAGTACCTGAAAAATTTGATATCTCATCAAGATCCTAGAAACTTACCAACTAATGCCTCAAACATTCTCAAAAAATAATAATTAATGGGTGAGTTAGGAACTGCAATATGAAAACCTCAAGAATCCTTGAAAGTAGGGAGTTTTTGAAAAGAAAAAGAATCATAGTTTTCCTCCAAATTTATTTTAAGTTTATTATCCCAAGAAAACTTACCATGAAAACCATTATTAAAAATAGACTTACTAGAATAATTTACCTCCTTTTCTTTTTCTTTCAAAAGAAATTTTCTGCCATCTATGCCCACTCCTGACACATGCATCCCATCACCATCACCTCTTTCTCTTTCTATGTATTTTTTGAAAACTCCTCCTATGGAGCCACTAATATTCTAAAGTATCATGCTATCCTTGAGTAAACACTATATATATTATTTTTATTTTTTACTTGCCATCTACATAGCCTAATCTAGTTTCTTCCAATTTGTAAACTACATTAGCCATCTTAATACAATATGTAAGTAGAATAGGGATGTCTACATTCTATTTTATCAATATTTTAAAAATAATAAATGGTCCTGTAATGAAATTATGTGGAAAAAATACCAAGTAAGGTAAAGATTTCAAGAATAAACATCATCAAAAAATTATTGATTAAATATATGTGTCTACACCAAACCAATGGATGATACTATGGAAGTAACTAGAGGTGTAGAAATGAGAATATATAAAAGATTAGAAATAGAAATATTAGAAGAAATGTCTTGGGTATTTTTATTTTGTTCATCTCTAGAAACATATAAGAATAAATCAACCTTTTCTAGATGCTCATGAAGATATTTCATAAGTACTAGGTTATGAAATGAGAACCATGATGCATCCTTCAAAAGGGTGTGAAGTAGGTAATGGAACATCCCTTGAAGTTGAGGATTTAATTTAATATAAGACACATAATTCCTATTGTTACCAAGTCATTTTATATGTGACAATGGTTATTGGAGAATAAAAAATACTTAATTTAGTAGTGCAATTGTGTGAAATAGGAAGGCTATGAGATTAGGCATTATTTCACATATATTCTCTATTAATTTGACATTGAATCCATGTAAAAATATAATGAAGAGCATGATAAATAAAAATATAATATGTAACAATGAAATGTATAATGCTATGTAACATATGAAAGAAACATTCAATCATTGATTTTATTATGAATCAACAAATATAATGACTAAGCGCGGATGCGGGGGAAGGGGAGTACGGACGCGGACACGGGCCTAAAACCCTCTCCCCTGTGGATGAATCTGTGCTTGTCGTTGGCCAGATCTTGACCCTTTGTGGGTGGGATCTTGGGTACAAAGGCACGGCGGTGGAAGCTTCATCATTCTGCGTGGTTCAGGTCCTCTAGCTCTATTTTTTGTCTGTTGGTTGTCGTGCTGACCATTACCCAGATCTGAGCGGGTCACTATTTCTTTTTGGAGATATCTGGATTGCCATGGCGGCATTTCCCTTGGGGGTGGGGGAGATCTTTGCAAATTCTTAGGTGTATGGGTCGGGTGGCAGTGGCGATGGATCCGGAGGTAGGGTCTTTGCTGGTGATGTTGTTTGCTTTGGGTAGTATGTTGGTACACGACACTTAATGTAGATCTATTTTTCTACGTGTTTTTTCTACTTTGCTTTGTTCTACCAATTTGAGTATGGAATTTGGGTGGGTTCTCTTACCCGAGTTGGACGGCCATCCTGTTCTGGTCTGCAAAGTTTTTGTGGTTGCATGGGGGAAATTCTGTTTCCTCAGAGGTTGGTGTTTATACCACGGCACCCTGCTTAGGGAAAATGGTGGATCCTAAGCCGTGGAAGAGCCCTACTCATTATTTTGATGGGTTTGAGGTTCTGCTTTCACTATTTTAGCGCTTTTAGGTTGTATGCCTGGTTCTATCTAGGTTTCAGGTCCTTGTAAAACCTGGGAAGCTTTTATTGGTTTTTTTGTTGGTTTCAGGTCCAAGTAAAACCTGGTTTGGTTACCATTTTTTGGTGCATTTGCCTCTTATGGCATTTTGTAATGTTTATCTTTCTGAATCTGTACAAGGTTTTGGGGCCCCTTCAAAACCTGTTTTTACCTTAATCTAAAACAAATATAATGACTATGAATACAATACAGGCAAAACTTAAGGTAAGAAGGGTGATCTAGACAAGGGTTTGAATCATTATGTGGAATATCAAAAATGATTTATCTTTCATTTATTAGTGTCATCCCAATGTGTTAGAGCAATAAATAAAGAGGAAAAAATATGCACATATCCCACTAACCTCATTTATGAGGGTATGGTGAGAGTAAGTTCCTTGGGCAACACACTCCTCTCATGTGCACCACAAATAAAATGGATAAAAAAGACTTCATATGATATAAAAAATGCAACTTAGGTATTTTTGATATACCATGAGATACGTAGAAACTAAAATCCATGTTTAGTGCTTTAAAATGGATATGAGTACTAGGGTAGAACCCATAAAACCATGATGTTTGTAAAATAGAAAATCACTTAGTCTATAACAACATTCACTATGCAGTTTTACAACTATTAGAACAAAGTTATAAAAATAAGCACAAGTAAATAGAAAATAATTTTCATTTTTTTGTGTGTAAAGAATTAAGGAGTTTTGATTTTTTTGAAATCATAAATTCAATTGAAACCTTATACTAGACAAAAATAATTCAAGAAATCAATAAATGTTTTAAAAATAATGGGTTATACAAAATATTTTATCTATTTCAAATTGATATCAACTCAAATAAATGATCTAAATAAATGAAATTGAAATATCATGAATATAAATATTTGAATATAAAATACATAATTTAGAGAATTGGAAACAAGCTAAAAATAGTAAATTTTATCATCAAAATTTTCACCCTTGAAGATGTTTTTCAATCCTCCTCACTTAAGTGATAGCATGGAAACAATCCTAGGTTGTGGGTGACCTAAAGAGTGGACTAAACCTCTAGATAGGGCTAGCTCCCTTGATGCATTATTTAATAACTATTACTAAACCTACTAAATTATAAGGGAAAAGGGAGAGAGGAATGAAATTAAACTAAATTAAGGACATGATGTACCAATTTTGTTGACGTCTAACACAAATTTGTAGGTGCACAATGAGAATGAAGTTGATCTATTCATACACTAATCTTAATATATTCCTCTTACATCAATACTTCAATATGAAGGTATTATATGATGATTAGGTAATAAGGGATAATTTTTAAGATGTATACAAGACACTAATGAAATATTTTTGCACTTAACCTTCAAAGGACTACTTAAACACTTCACATGACTTGGAAGAGTGAGTTCAAACTACACATAGGTGGGAGAATGAGACAACATGTCAAGGTGAAATAAGTAAACACTATACAAGATCAATAATTCTTGCATAAAAACTAAAATATAGTCATAAAAAAGGTAAAAACAACTTTTTTATTGCCTTAATGTCTTAAAAAAATGAGTAGGTATTCTCCATACTCAAGTGGAGGATACATACAATGCTAAAATTAGGCATACATATAAGATAAGGAAGGAGAGAGAGAGATGATAGGTGTCAAGATCCAACGATGGATATGAATCAATCATAGAATAAGTTAAAATTAAGAAATAATTTCCAAAGGATAGTTATAAAGTATCTTTTCAACATGTGTGTGCTCTATTTGATGAAAACTTGAGAAAGGTGGCATAGGAATTATGTTTGGCTTGATGATTCACCCTTGAGCACTTGAAACTTCCCCTTGGAGTGATTATGAAGTGACAAGTCATATTCTTGGGGTATATAAATACCTTGGAAACCTATTGAACATCCATAATCAATCATCTCTCTATCTTTGTTCTGTAGTTTTCTTCATCATTCTCATATTTGCTCTCTTGGAGGCCTAATCTTTACATTTTAATTTGGTGGAAAGCTCCTTAGATTGATAGACACACAAAATTTATTATAAAAATAAAATCATATTTTTTGTACTCATTATACCCTTATAGCTTCACCCAAAATTTTAGGGCCCAACTTCTAAAGAGGACCTACTTTCTCAATACCCATCTCTCCCAATTAGGCCTAATTAGGCATAATGCAAGCATATAATCCTATAAACCATAAAAATACATACATTACTACCTAAAAAAACAAAAATCTTTTATGGCACATCAAAAAATGTCTGATGACAAAGTTTCAAGAGATTTAATGGTTTAGAATTCAAATTAGGTGAGTTGTAAGCTTTTTTAGCCCTAGATGGTAAAAACACAAGCCTGAGGAAGCCAAGAGATAAAATATGGATATTCTGAGTTTAAAGGTGTTTAAGGACAAAAAAAATATTGTTTCATGTCTGCCAAAACTCCCCTCAACTCCTCTAGTCATTAGTTTTTCAATATCACTCCTCAAAATTCTCTAACATGTCAATTTCTCCCAATTTTATGTGTATTTTGGACTGTATGCATGGTTGTATGTGTTTTTGGTATTCTCAATCAAATTAAAATCATGTTTAACACATACTAAGGATTAATATGACTCATTAAAACCTATATCCATTCAAATTAAAAAACTCAAACAAACATTGCACATTCTCTTGAAATCTTGAAAATAAGGTTGAGAAAGAGCTTTTATCAGGCTTGTTAGTGCTCTTGAGGTTTGAAACTTGTTTGGTTAAAAATAAGGTTTTATTTATAATTTTACATTTTAATTTCCCCACATACCTTTTCATCATATATTTATGGCTTACACTCTTAATCTGATCTTTAAACATCATTTTTTATAAAATGCTTACTCTATTAGGTTGAGAATGTAGACTTACAAGTCTACAGATTTGTAGGTCTGCATTCACCTCAACTTAAGCCATTGACCATTATCATATTGGTTTATTAAACATTTTTTTATCTATTTGAGCCTATTTAATATTTTTCAAGATCAAAATTCTCTTTTAAATCTTTCAAACTGTCCTCAAACACCTAATTTTTCTTGCAAAACACTAGACAACTGATAGGTTGATATAAATTTCTTGACCTGTTAACTCACCTTAAGGATGGTTTTAAAATTTTGTTACATTAAATAATGCTCAATTAGGTTATATTAACTCTTCCCATAAAGTGTATCCATGCATATTTCATTTTAACTACCAATCTAAACCTCAACATTGTATGTTCATGCAACTTTATTCCTATCTTGTAAAGTTGTAGGTGTACATTTAGACTATTTTTTACCACTTTAGTACTTTATGTGATTATTATGGAATTAAAATCTTATAAAACCTTATTATGAGGTCTCACACAACTTATTAGACTATTAAAACTCATATTCACTTTAAAATTTGATATTGTATCCTCTTAACCTTATGCAGACCTGTAGGTGACTATACCTTCACATTAGAAGCATGACACAATGAGCTGGCTCAAGAAGACCACTTTGTATGATAAATGTAAGTTGAGGTAGGATAGATAATAAGTGATAATATTTTGGAATACCATAATATATCTTAAAAATTCATTTAAAACCTTTGTTTTATCTCTCTATGGCCTTAATAAGGTCTACCTAGGACTACAACCTGTAACAACCCTTTTAAATGTAAGATATTCTCTCTCCCTTCAATATTTTGGCTCATTTTATGCTTGGATATGGTATTATTATGATGATAAGAGGAGTGATAGGTTGATATAAATTTCTTGGATATCACTTAAAGTGAGATAACACTCAAACTAATAAGAACCCTATTTGCCACCTCTAAGAACAATGAAACACAACTCTTTTTGAGACTTGGATGCTCACATGTGACAAATGATAAGGGATAATGATGTAATAGGGATATTAATACCCATAAGTATCTAAAACAACCAACCATTTTCATCCATTAATCTTGAGTGCTTGCTAAGATAAGAAAAACCATACCTGTGGGGTGATAATGATTGTTCATAAAGTTAAGCCCCTATAACCTACAACTAATTCATATAATCTTGAGGGAATAGGTTCCCATACCTTCCCCTAATATAATTTGATCCAAATTTTTTCCTCCTTCATGAACTAAGAATTTTAAAACAACCCTTACTAGCTTGTAAAGAGCTTGATGGAGAACTGGAGTTTTTTTCCATGTTTAGACCTGTTACACACTCCTAAGCATAGATATGACTTGTATAGGATATAGGAATCCATGGAGGTACTTTGAGACCATATTCACTTGGAATTTTTTTATAAATTCCCCAATATACCATTTTATAATAATGAAAACAACCATAGTTTTCTTGGAACTCTATTGGAGTTGAAGAACAAATGTTCATGGAGTCCCTTTAACCCTGTATGGACATGGAGAAACATGACAAGAACATATTTAAACAATTTTCCTACTGTTTATTACAATATTCCTTCTTTTTACATTATATAATGAGCAAGAATAAAATTCAAATGATTTATAACATTAGAGGAGTGAGTTGTGATTCATTTTGTCTATTTTTATAAACCAAATAAGTATAAAGATGATTTTGACATGAGTCACATGACCTAAAAAGACCTATTTTACCTTTATCCCCCTTGAACTAACTTGAACTTGACATAATAAGGTTAGACTAGCATAGGACCAAAATGAGAAATTACCTTAACTTCTCCAAAATTACATTGACATATGCTAAATACATGAAGAAGACTAAAATTAATGATCATTTTATGAGAAGATGAAATGACTTAACCCTGATACTAACTAGACCACCCTAGAAGGCTTTGTAAGTTGCCAAGTAGAACACACTACCTATCTATTTAAACTATTGATGACCAATACAAGACCTTGGATGGTTATCAATAAGGTTAAAAACATAAGGAGTAAATTTTTTTATTAGAATCCCCTATGGTAGCCAAATTTGGCTAACATATTTGGTGACCTCCTAGGATTGCATGCTTTCTATGCACCTTAGACATATTTACTTGTCCACCCATTAGGCTATGGAGTCACACATCACTTAACTTTAGACCTAATTAGACCTTGGACCTGATTTTAAATGAATTGAAATAAATGATAGATAACTAACAAACCTCTAAAACACATAACTAAATAAGAAAAATACACTTAAGTAAGACATACATACTTGTGCTACAAAGCGTATACACAATATTTTCAAACTTTATCAACTACTAATGATTTCTCTATTGTATGAACTTGTTGAGTCTGAATCTCTATAAGTACACACCTTAAAAGGTGCATTGAGAAAGGTGTGGGTAGACCATTGGTGCTTCATAGGATTGTTGTCCCCTATACCACCACTTTATATATACATAACCTTCTCCCATGTACTTCTGTAAGCCTTTCCTCCTTTCTTGCACACTCCTCCAAGCATTTCATAGCCTTAATTATCACCTACCTAAGCTTAAAACTATTTTTGATAGTTTACATTACACTATCAACATAGGATAACCCTGTATCCTAATTTTTAAAAGCACATTATAAGTTTAGGTTGGTACTAGATCACCTAGATTGAGACCTAACTTATTTTTAGCAAATAATGACACACATTCGATTGGGCCAACCCTATCGGCTAAAATTTCAATAATGTTTAGGGTTAAATTCAACTATATATACACATTAATTTCACCATTTATTATAGAGATAGATAAGAGTTAATTATTAATTTGTCTTCTTTAAAATCTACTCTTCCACCATTCTACTTGAATAATTATTGCTTAGGGTTTGTACTTGGACAAAAAATTTCTCTTATAAAAATGTTTTAGATGATTTGGCCTTTTTTTTGGATCCTTAAAAACCTAAAAAACCTCTTATGAATCACCTTTGACCATGGGAGAGATTGAGTCTTGATGGATTCATCTTTAAGGTAAGTATCTCTAACTTTACTCCTCTATTTTAATAGATATAAGTATCATAAGTATTGGTTTTTTAATATATTGATCTCTCCATGCATTAAGGGTTTACCTATACATAGCTTAATCATGATTATCCTATGTATTTATAATTTTTTATGTTTATTACCTCCACTTTGTGCCACAATATTTGGTAAGTACTAATTATATTTTACTTTACTTGTTATTTACTTAGTGAATATGAAAACATTGGACCTAGATAGG
Source organism: Torreya grandis (assembly GCA_037957365.1). Classification (NCBI taxonomy): domain Eukaryota; kingdom Viridiplantae; phylum Streptophyta; class Pinopsida; order Cupressales; family Taxaceae; genus Torreya; species Torreya grandis. The sequence continues at coordinate 1,850,607 of JARHVA010003090.1, forward strand.
GTTATTACATGGTGTTATTTGAATAGAGGCTTTGGAACCCTCTATAGTAATGTTATTATGGTAATATATCCATTAGTTAGGTCTAGCAAATCCATCTTGGTCATGACCCCAAATATCTAATGTATCAATGATCATAAGTGTAAGTAGGATTTATCTTCGTGCTAGGATTGATTAATAGATCAATTACATTTCCCTCTATATACATTATGATAACCCTGAAGTGAATCAAAACCTTATAGGATATCCTTCATGCTTTCATTTCACACACACACACACACACACACACACACACACACACACACACACACACACACACACACACACACACACACACACACACACACACACACACACACAACATTACTGTATCAAACATGTCAGTATATTCATAATATTTTTTTTGCATGTTTAACATATAATCCTACCAAGATTACTTTGTTCTATTCATGTAGGTCTTATTCAAATACAAGTGACTAGATCAATCAGTTCAATAGAGTCTTATTTTTTAGTTCCATATTTGCATACATAGTTGAACTAGTGAACTTTATTCACAATTCTCCTCTTTCAACATATATGTTTGCAAACATAGTCAAGCTAGTCGACTCTATTCACAATTCTCTTGTTTTAACATATAAGTCTGAAAACATAGCAATCAAATTGAATTTATTCACAAATTATTTTTTATCCCATAGGTTTTGCAAACTTCATCGAGCTTATCAACTTTGTTAGAAGAATTTTTTAATCTACACTTAAGCATCACACCACAACATTTTGTAATCTAAACATCTTCAAACCCATCAAGGTTCATCCTTACTTTCTTTGTCATTTCAAAAAATTTTAGTACTATTTTTCACAAGTTTTCAATTTGTAAAACTCCATCCCTACATCTAATTGGGTTGACTAGTTTGACACAGTTCTATAGCCTAATTTTTATTTAGAAGATATAGTCAATGTGTTTGACTATGTTCTTCCAGATCTTGCTTCCTTAGAATAGTAGCGACCCAATCAACTCTATTTTGCATTATATGTATACAGTATTTCCTAAACCATGTATTCTTCATAATCAATGAAATTAACCTCTTTTTGAGAGTAATTAATTTACCTTTCCCTTTAATTTCTTGCATGCTTAAAGTAAAAAACATAGATTAATTAGGTAGTATTTCAAATTTCCTATTTAGTCACACTATATTTCTCTTTTTCACACACTTCCAAACCACTTTATACATAAAAAATCATTAAACATTTATCTTCCCAAGGCCTACCTACCTAGATTTCATCACCAAGGAGGAACTTGTCTTGGTTTTATAGCCAAGTATAAACATGTTGTTGATGGTATATATTGGTAAAGAACTAGACACCCTTATTATTATGGGATTGTGAAGTGAGGGGGTAGGCCCCAATACCAATCCAATACCATCACTAATATAGATCCCTTTCATCCTAAAATTTATAAAACCATCTTTAAATTATTTTCTAGTTCCTCGTTACAACCAAATTCCCATCACATTAAATCTAAACTTCGTTATAACTTAATAACACTTAGGAATGACCAATTAGTTAACATTTAATTTTAAGTTGATTCTTACTCTTTGATCATTATATTTTGTATTGAAAAACTTGCATTAACTAACATTGGTGCAAGGTTTGTGCTGTGTGTTACAATTGGATTAATGTTTGTGGTTTAATTTTATTTGTTTAGATATTATTTTGAAAAACCTTTATTTTTAGAACACTATTACCCTTGTTGATACAGTCTCTTCCAAACTATCAATCTTGTTTAGCTTTAATTCATAGTCACTCCTAATAACTATGTATTTTTATTAGCCTGACCAACTCCACATTTTAAGTACATAGTTGACCAATCCGAATGTGTATCTTACCCATCTATTTTAGTCTCCTCATCTGTAGTAAAATATTAACCCATATAATTGTTGGGGATCAACCAATAATATGATTACACTTATGAAAGCAATAAACCACAGAATTAAATCAGATAGATAAGTAACTTAGAATCAGATAATAGCAAAGAACAAGAGATACAAGAAACCACCATGAAAACTTGTATTAAAATCTTTACAAAATGAATACAATTGAAGAAACTTCTTTCTTCCACACCTCTCTCAGATGCACTAGATCTCTCTCTAGATCTCTATCCCTTAAGAGCTCTCTCTCTCAAGTACAATCAACTCTGACAACCTAGATTGATACAACTCTATACTGTTCTTTAACATTCTCATACAATGAACTACTACAATAATCACACTAAGCTAAGAAGATCTAATTCTACATATAGAATTAGGAAACTTGAGCATGCACTTACAACCAACAGTTAAGCCTCTTGAACAAGGGCTCTAAAAACAATCTTACTAATAATAGAAACACAAACTTAAGACTAAGACTTAAACTCATCATGTAAACACTCGCTTTTGTCCTTGAAAATAACATTCTGGACACACAGGTAACTGACGCTAGTTCCTGCCTGCTTGCCTATGACCAACGTTGACTGATCCTCTACAGATGCTGGCATCTCTTCAATTGTACCAGACCAACATCGGTCACTCCTGACCGACGTCGATGACTGTGTAAACCTAAAACTTTGGTAATGCACTCATATGTGAAGCTTTTAGGCTCCACACCTTAATAATCTCCCACTTGGAGATAAATAGTTGCACTAGTACCTATACAACAACTTCTTCTAGCTCCTCCATCTTCAACTCAATCATGAAGACCAACAGAAGTTGAATGAAGATTCAACTTCTCCTTTGTAACCGGCTTGGTTAACATATCAGCATGATTCCTATCTATATGGATCTTCTCCAGCTTCAAATCGCCATCTTCCAATACCTGCCTTATGAAGTGGTACCTTAGTTGTATGTGCTTGGTTCTTGAATGAAAAGCTGAGTTCTTAGCCAAATGGATTACACTCTGACTATCACTATATAATCTGCAACTCCCATGCTCCCTTCCAAGCTCTTCCATAAACCATGTCATCCATATCATCTCTTTGCTAGCTTCTGTGGCTATAATATACTCTGCTTCTGTAGTTGACAAGGCAACAACCTTCTGTAACTTAGATATCTAGCTAACCACCATTCCACCTATAGTGAAAACATAACCTATAGTGCTCCTCCTGCCATCCAAATCACCTGCCATATCTGAATCTACATAACCATGTAGAGAAGTATCTAAACCTTCATAGCACAAGTGCCTACTGCTGGTTCCTCTCAGATATCTAAGGATCCACTGAACTACTTTCCAATGTTCCTTACCTGGATTGGCCATATACTTACAACTCCCACTGCTTGGGCAATATCCAGTCTAGTACACACCATTGCATACATTAAACTCCCTACTGTGGAAGAATATGGAACCTTACTCATGTACTCTACCTCATCATGTGAATTAGGACATTGTTATTTACTCAATTAAAAATGTCCAGCCAAAGGTGTGCTTACTGGTTTAGCATCCTGCATATTGAACCATTTCAACACCTTGTCCACATAATCCTCTTGAGATAATATCAACCTGTGATTTTTTCTGTCTCTCTTAATGCAAATGCCAAGGATTTTCTTTGCTGCTCCCAAATCCTTCATAGCAAATGTTTGAGCTAATTTCACCTTAAGCTCAGAGATATCCTGCATGTGTGATCCTGCAACTAGCATATCATCTACATACAACAATAGAATAATATATCTACCATTATCCAATCTCTTAAAATACACACAATGGTCAGATTGACACCTACTGTAGCCATGCTCAGTCATAAACCTGTCAAATTTCAAATACCACTGTCTAGGAGATTGCTTGAGGTCATACAAGCTTTTCTTCAATCTGCACACTAACTTCTCCTTACCTTTGACCTCAAATCCTTTTGGCTGTTCCATATAAATTTCCTCATCCAAATCTCCATGAAGAAACATTGTCTTAACATCTAGCTGCTCAAGATGCAAATCCTCAACAGCAACCAAAGACAGTACAATCCGTATAGAAGTCATTTTAACAACAAGAGAAAAAATCTCACCAAAATCAATACCTGGATTTTGTGCAAATCCTTTCACTACCAATTTGGCCTTATATCTCATCTGTCCAATCTCACCTTCTTTCAACCTGTAGGTGCATCTGTTCTTCAGTGTTCTCTTACCAGCTGGCAATTCAACCAAATCCCATGTTTGGTTCTCTCTTAAGGACTCCATCTCCTCAACCATGCCACGCTCCCACTGACTCTTAGACTCCACTTATATTGCTTCTTCAAAACTCTCTGGTTCTCCACCATCAGTTAGTAATAAATAGAATAATGAAGGATAATATCTAATTGGAGGCTTACTTACCCTTTCAGACCTCCTGATGGGTGTCTGAGACTCGTTCACAACATGCTGTCCACCCAAATTCTTTGACAATGACTGACCTCAGTCACCTCCAGACCTGTTATTAGCCGATGCCAATTTTGCCTGACTGATGCCGGTCCCTATCCTATTGACATCGGTCTCTGTATGACCGACATCAGTTTCTATTCCGTCGATGCCAGTTCCTATCCTATCGATGTCGGTCTCTGTGTTTTCTTGCAAGTGATTATTTATTTTTCCCGCGAGCTCATTTTGGACTGTCACCTCATCCAATTCACTATTGCTCTACCCAGATTGATTCAGCTTCTTTAGCTGATCACTATACATTACTTTTTCATTGAAAACAATGTCACGACCCCTAATTATCTTATTATTTCCTAGATTCCAAAATTTTAAACCAAAATCATCTGAGCCATAGCTAATAAATGTGCACCTCATAGACTTAGCATCGAGATTATTTCTATTTTCCTTATCTACGTGCACAAAAGCTTCACAACCAAAAACTTTGAGAAAAGAGAGATCTACCTTTTTACCTGTCCAAGCCTCTTTTAGAATTCCACCATCTAGAGCTGTAGAGAGTCCTCTGTTAATCAGGTACACTATAGTGTCAACAGCTTCTGCCCAAAAATCTAAAGGCAAACCAGCATGCAATCTCATACATCTTGCATGCTCCATGATTGTTCTGTTCATCCTTTCAGCAATACCATTCTACCGAGGTGTCCTTGGAACCATCCTTTGCCTATGGATTCCATGCATGTAACAATACTAGTTGAACTTAAAATTGCAAAACTCTCCACCATTGTTAGATCTTAGGCACTTTAATCTTTTCCCTGTTTCATTCTCAACCATAGCTTTCCAAATTTTAAAAGTCTCAAATACATCAAATTTCTTCTTAATACAGTAGATCCATACCTTTCTTGTAGCATCATCTATGAACGAAACATAGTACTATGATCCTCTAATAGAAGCTACCTGAGCCAGTCCCCACACGTCTGTGTGAACAAGCTGCAACTTATGCTTCTTCTTTGTAGACCCAGTCTTGAGAAAACTAACCCTTTTCTATTTTCCAAATACACAGTGCTCACAAAATTCTAGATCCATGCTTTTCAAATCTAAAAGCTTACCTTTATACTTAAGAATTGACATCCCCTTCTCACTCATGTGGCCAAGCCTTGAGTGCCACAATTTTTCATCCACATCTGAAGTAGATAATACAGAAGGAGAATTGGTAGTAACACAATTACACAAATAGAGAGTACCTACTCTCTTACCTCTGGCCATAACAAGTGTACCCTTGGTCACCTTCTAAGATTCTGCTGTGAGAGTTACTGTACAACCGTCATCCCCTAACTTTCCTGCAGAAATCAAATTTCTCTTCAAGCTAGGAACATGCATAACTTCTCTCAACACCCATGTGTTGCCATTCTACATTTTCAGCTGCACTTTACCTTTGCCAATAATTTTACAGGGTTCATCATCCCCTAGATATACTATTCCAAAATCTCCATGGATATAGTCACATAAATATTCCCTATTAGGGGTAGCATGAAAAGATGCACCAGAATCTAACACCCAAGATTCTATATTATTATTCAAAGAGAATATTAAAGCATCTTGTGCAATACCTGCAACCTTTGCTTCTTCTTTTCCTTCATGCTGATTGTCTTCCTTAGGCTTTGACCAGCAATCTCTGCTTATGTGCCCCATCTTTCCACAATTCCAACATTGTGACCTTCTGCCATTTCTGGATTTGGATCTGCCTTTCCCCTTAGACTTAGATCTTGATCTCCCTTTCTTGCTCTTCTCTTTTTGCCTTCCCCTACTCTCAAAACTTAAAGCATTTCCAGATGTCTCTTCTGTGCTTTTCTTGTGAATTTCCTCATTCAAGATAACACTAACAACATCCTCTACTTTTAAAATATTTGATGCAGATGCAGTATTGCTAACTGCCATTACTAAGCTGTGCCAACTTTCAGGCAAAGAACATAATATTAAAAGAGCCTTTATTTCATCATCAAATACAATTTTGACTGAACTTAATTGATTTACAATACCATGGAAATCATTCAGGTGATTAGATACAGATCCACCTTCCTACATATGCAAATTAAATAGCTGCTTCATAAGATATACCTTATTAGATGCTGAGGGTTTTTTGTACAAATTTGCTAGAGTAGTCATCAACTCTACCGTTGTTTTTGTCTGTGATAAATTAGATATCACAGTAGATGCTAGACTCAGTCTTATAGACCCCAGAGCCTTTCTGTCAAGAACTTCCCATTCTTCATCCTCCATGTCTGTGGGCTTCTTTGCAATCCCACCTAATGGTAAGTATAGATCCTTCTGATACAGATAGTCCTCTATCTGCATTCTCCAATGTTGATAGTTTTTGCCATTAAACTTCTCCATTCTCAGTTTACTTTCATCTGCCATTGCTTCTCCCACTCAAATAGAAATCCCTGCAGAAACTCCTGTGAGCAACCTATAATCAATACACACTACACAGATCTAAACCACTTGTTAGTGAACCTGAGCTTTGATACCAATTATTAGATATCAAACTCTAAACCTACAACCAAGGCTCTGATACCACTTGTTGGGGATCAACCAACAATATGATTACACTTATGAAAACAATAAACCATGGAATTAAATTAGATAGATAAATAACTTAGAATCAGATAATAGCAAAGAACAAGAGATACAAGAAACCACCCTGAAAACTTGTATTAAACTCTTTACAAAAGGAATACAATTGAAGAAACTTCTTTCTTTCACACCTCTCTCAGATGCACAAGATCTCTCTCTAGATCTTTATCCCTTAAGAGCTCTCTCTCTCAAGTACAATCAACTCTAACAACCTGGATTGGTATAACTCTGTACTGTTCTTCAACATTCACATACAATGAACTACTACAATAATCACACTAAGCTAAGAAGATCTAATTCTACATATAGAATTAGGAAACTTGAGCATGCACTTACAACCAATAGTTAAGCCTCTTAAACAAGGGCTCTAAAAAAAATCTTACTAATAATAGAAATGCAAAATTAAGACTAAGACTTAAACTCATCATGCAAACACTCACTTCTATCCTCGAAAATAACATTCTGGATGCACAGGTAATCGACGCCGGTTCCTACCTGCTTGCCTATGACTGATATCGGTCGATCCTCTACCGATTCTGGCGTCTCTTCAACTACACCGGACCGACGTCGATCGCTCCTGACTGACGCCGGTGACTGTGTAAACCTGTAACTTTGGTAATGCACTCACATGTGAAGCTTTTAGGCTCCACACCTTAACAATAATAGTGTATCTCTCTAAGCTTGTTTTAATTATCCTTTGTAGTGCATAGTCAACCAATTCGACTATGTCCTTTTGTCTTCCTTTTATATGAATTTTTCACATACTTTGTTGACCTAGAAAATCTATACGTATTGGTAGATATTATTCTCTATCTGGATGACTCTATCTCTATTTTTCATTCTTATTTCCTAATCTCAAATTATTTCTTCAAGCATAATGAAATCCCCTATTTGAATCTTTTTGGACAACCTAAATCCATTTAGATGTTATATGTGATGTTCTTTTATTCTTACCTTTACATCCCAAGATAATCCTTACTCTTGGAGCACCACTGTTTCACCCTCATATTTTGATTGTAACATGGTTCAAATCAATCAAACTAATGAGATTGGTGGATTATATCATTTTCATACTTATCAAGACAATTCCCGTATTCAAACATCTTACCATAATGTGGGGACAATTAACACAATCATATACAATAACCCCATAGGGACTCTACCACCTAGTATCCCTCCCCCTAATATCAATTCAAGGAATACTCCTATAAACACTAACCCACCAATTTATACAAATCAAATTTTTGCACATATAACACAACAAAGGAAATTAATACAAACATCTAACACCTCCTAAATGATGTAACTAAAACATCATTTGATCAATATGGTTAATCAACCTCTTGTTCTTCTCCCTCAAAATAATAAAAATATTATTCCTTCACCTCTTAGAGTTTTTATGGGTAATGTCATCCCAAAAAATATCATGCACAATAAGATGATTCAACACAAACAAAATGAGCCTTTAGGTCTTTTCATTTTTTCTAGATCACTGCCAGGGTTTAAGGGTCCTTGTCTCACAAAAACATGTAATTGCAAAATAAATCAATTGGTCTAAATTAAAAATAAACATTGTTAATGCATTTAACCATTTAAAACAAATAAAATATTTTAATTTTTTGAGAAAACAACCTCAAATGATATACAACATAGTCACCAAAACTACTACAATAGATTATCTCCTACCTAGCTATCACCAATATTACCAAAATACTATATTTAATCCAAAATGATTAAATTGACCACCTTACCATCACTTAATAGTAATTCACCCAAATCTGGAAACTTATCCCTTTTTTTTATAACTAACAGGATACACCTTTTGATCTTTAACTTCTGAAACTCAACTAACCACCACCACCTCTTACCCTATCATAACTATTGATACTTCTTATGACAACATAAAAACCAATCTCTTTTAACTACTCCCAAGTTTCTTCAAAGGCTTACCTTTCCCTTTCGACCATGGTCCCTTGAAAATACCCCTTACGATACCTTTGGCAAGCCATTTTATGGATTACACACATTATGGCCTCCCCCTCTATGCACACTATTCTTCCATATGTAGAATTATCTTTAAGGTATCCTAATTTTAGGCATGATAGTGCCTCTTTTCTCTTCATTCTTCTACTCTCTTGAGCACATATCATCAGTTTAATAAAAATGGGAGGGTTGGGTAAGGATCCAAAAGAAGGGAATCAATTTCCATCATTAACCCCACTATATATTCAAGCCATATAAAGAAATATACTAATGATTTTATCTACTCTCTATCCATCATCACCATGTAAAGGTTACTAACAAATAATGATGCTAGGTTTGAATTCATGCACACCCATCTATTTACCACCAACAGCTCCACCCCCAAGACTTTTCAATGGTATCTACAAATTCTATCATGGGTATGCAAATTTTGGAGATGTTACTTCAGAAGTCCATCTCTTGAGATTTTGATTTGATGAAGATCAAAGGCCATCTAATTGATTCCATGTAATTCTGCTCCATCTTGATAGTGTAATATAATAGTAAACCTAGGCCCCAAAATCACTTGCCATACCCATATCAAATAAAAACATACACCCAAGTATTATTCATGAAAATCTACCATGAATAATAAATTCACATGCTTGCCTTAATTTAAATTTATTATGAGGCATTCAAAACTTGACTGCCAATTCAATTGCTATAAAAACACCCATCACCATTAAAAACCATGATAAAATCCCATGAAAAATCTAACCTTACTATTGAAAATAAAGATTCTCACCTTTTACCATTATGTATTTTTAATTTAAAAAAATATAATCTTATTTTATAAAAAATAAAATGATGATTTAGTAAAATATAGATTATAGTTCAATTAGGTTTAGCCCCCTATAATCTTCCCAACCAGCTCTAACACTGTCCACTCTCTCATCCATAGATTTATTAATACCCATATTAAGAAGAAAATATGCTACTTTATTCTTTTCCTAAAAGTAATGGGAATGTGTCCAATCCTCAAACTAGTTTAGTTTAGGCCATACTATAGCCAAAATATTCTCTAGTTTCTATGAGCTAGCCCTATGAACTCTCATAACTTAGATGACTACTTGTGAATCTCCTTCAATTTCTAAAAAGGAAATCCCACACTCCAATGCCATCTCCACACCATCTTATAGATCATGGGCCTTGGATTCATTATTCATTCCATCTTGTAGCTTTAAAGACATTTTTCTTATAAGGGAACCACTACAGTCCTTGATCACAAAACTCATCTCTAATGCTCCTAGATTTCCTCTACAAGTTTCATCAAAGTTCATTTTAAACCAAATAGGTTGTGGAAGAGACCAAACTACCTCCTTCTTTCTTCGCATATCCTTCTTATATTCTATTGACCCTTTAATGGGAGGAGGTTTGATATTTTTCCAATTCACACACATTTGTGTATCCCATTACATCAACATACCTTGTTTCTTCTAAAAATATGAAGAGATAACTTCAAAAATAGATAAATCCATTTCTCTTAAGATTGCATGTAATGGACTAGTTTTATTTTCAAATATGTGTGCATTCCTTTCTTTCCAAATCATCCATATTAATATGGATTGGCCACATCTCCATAAACTATAGAGTAAATGCTTAACATCACCCACCAGCCAAGATATAAAGGCTTGAAAGAGAGATGGAGGCCATGCCCGTGCCTAGTTGAAATTATTGTAGAATCATATCCTCAAAGGTCATTCAATTGATTCCATGTAATTCTGCTCCATCTTGATAGTATAATATAATAGAAAACCTAGGCCCTAAAATCACCTACCACATCCATATCAAATTAAAAACTACACCTAAGTATTATGCATGAAAATATACCATGAACAATAAATTCACATGCTTGCCTTAATTTAAATTCACAATAAGAACTAGATCCTTTGAAAAGAGGAACTAGATATTTGTGGCTAAGTTGTAATGATTCTATAGCTAACTTGGATAACTAGATGAGTGCCTAACTAGATGAATTGATGAATTTAACCCCCTTTTATATATCAAAGTGTATATCTAGGCAAATTCAATCTAAAAAAGAGGAAGAATCTCATCTACTCATGAAGATGTTAAAGAATGAATTGATAATAAGAAAGATAGATAGAAATGTATAACACTACCAAGTTTTCCCTATTCATCTCATTAAAAATTTAAGGGAATCATTACAATTTTCATGTAGTGAGTGGGTAGCTTTTGAGGAAAGAAATCAACATGTCCTAACCAATAAAAGGCTAGAAATAAGAGATTTAAATCAATGCATTGAGGATAGGTTGGTAAGATGGGAGAAGAAATAAGTCAAATACCATTAGCCTCAATTCCCTTCCCCTACTCCACATCAACCTTATTTTACTCCTAAATTTATTTGAATTATAATATGCCACCAAAAAAAGCTTGATTTTATGAAAGCCTTGCCTATTGTTCCTCAAGTTTTGCCTACTCTCCCTCAAGAACCTTCTCCCATGCTCATCCAAAATCATAAGTTTGAGGCCAATCCAAGGAAGTATGTAATATTCCAAAAATGTTCATCCATACTTCAAGTGGAAACACACCATCAAAAGGAAGCCCCTAAGTTCAAGTTTACAAGTTGGAATCAAGTGGTAGATTCATGGGGGAAGAAATATGAAAAATGACTAGATTTAGAAATAGAAGCCAAAGAGAAACTTGTGCTTATTCAATCCCCACCCATCCCTCTTCAAGAAAATAAAACCTTCCCATCATGGAGGTTAATCCATGAAATAATCCAAAGAAAACAATAAGTTCTCATTGAGAAGAATGAAGAAACTAAAACTTTCCCATCATGAAAGTCAATTCAATAGAGAATCAAATGAAGAAAGAAGTCCTTGTTGAGAAGGTTGAATACTAGAGCATATCAAGGTTTGAGGGTTTAATTAGAGAATGGAAAAATAATAATGATAACATCATGGATCTAAAAATTTCAAAGCTTGTTTATTAGGGTGATCAGCCCATGCTTGAATAAGAACATGTTATATGGAAGGAAAATGAAAAAGATCAAGTTAAAACTATAAGTGAACCTAAAGAAGGCTATAAAGAGGATACTTCAAGTGAAAATGATGAATAAATAATCATTATCACTCCCCTTGGTGAAGAAAAAGGAAAATTTGTCTTTAGAGATGAAGATAAAAGTGACCTTGATGATGTGGCATCAGAATTTGATGGAGAAAACACTCTTAAAGGTAAACAAAGCTTAATTGATAGTTGTGGTAGTTGCCCAGCTAGCTAGTCACCTCAATAAGATACTAGGAGATCAAGAATAGTAGTTCTTAGAGCCTCTTTATGAATTAGAACATCTAGATGTAATTGATATACAATTGTATATCTTCCAAGATGTCTCATGTGGCCAAGAAGAGGTAAAATCTTGTTTTGATCTCTCTCATTTGATTGAAAATGATGGATCTCTTTCTTGTTACCAAGAATAATTGGTTGAATTGTCAATAGAGGAATAACAAGGGCACATTTACATAGAGAGTCTTAATGAAAAGGTTGCAGATAATATTGAGATAGAATACCTCTCAAATGAACAAAATGAGGTCTTGAGTGGGCTTGAAATGGCTTTTAATGAGCAAGAAGAAAATATTAAGAGAGTACATTTATAGCTACATCATGATCATATAAAGGGATTTGAATATCTTAATAGTCCTATAGATCCCAAAGAGAAAGATAAAGATGTGTTTCAAGTTGTATCACTTCAAGGTGCTAGTCAAGAAGATGTTGAAAAGATGTGGTAGTAACCTAATGATTTGGTCAAAGATATGAAGAGCCTAGACGAGCTCACCACTGAGCAAGAGCAAAGCCAAGTTACAACAATGATTGATGACCATCCAAAAAACCACCATGAATATCATGGACACATGATATTAGTTATAAATGTGATAAAGATAATCCCTCAAGGTGAAAATCATAAGTAATATTCATTCTCAAGTCAACATGAAAAGGATGATGAAGGCATGTGTCAACAATATTTAGAGATTTTAAATCAATTTGAGGCTCTTCAAGGGCCTATATTTCTTGTTGGGTAGGTATAATATTATTTCTTATCTACTCTCTCCATTTAATATTAATTTGGGAACCCCCAAGATATCATTCAAGACCAAACACACCATTTCATGGAGCCTCTAGAAGCTAAAGTTGATGTTGCCATTATCAATCAAGATGTGATCACTTTTGAGATGAATTAAAACATCAAAGAGTAACATGAGAAAAGTCTTGGGTTAGAATATGAATATGTTTTCATAATAATAATGTCTTATGTTGATAAATGACTTGAGAGTATGCCAAAGTAGTTGGCAAGTAAGACTACTTCATCAAAAATCATGATCAAAAGGCAGCATGTTCTACATCATTGCCAATCTCATGAGGAAGAATTTTTATAAATTTTACTTTTGATTCAAGAGGAAGATGTCTTAAGGTTAGTTGTAGTTATTTTTTATTTTTTATTTTCCCTAAGTTCTTTATGAATAAAAAGGTAAATGTAATTAATTTATTAATCAATCCTAGCTCGAAGAACATAAATCCTACTTACACTTCCCATTGTTGATACATTAGATAATAAATTTAATTACCAAGATGGATCCACTAGATATAACCAAGGGATTTATTACCATAATAAAATCACTATATAGGGTTTCAAAGCCTCTAATAAAGCAACACCATGTAATAACCCTAGTTAGGTCCTATGTTTTCATATTTACTAAGTAAATGACAAGCAAAGTAAAATCTAATCTAGTGCTCACCAAAGATTATGGCACAAAGTAGGGGTAATAAACATAAAAAATTAAACATTCATAGGATGATCCTAATTAATATATGTATATATAAAACCCTAATGCATGGAGAGATAAATATATTCAAAAGCCATTACTTATGTTACTTTTATCTACTAAAATAAAGGAGTAAAGTTAGAGATACTTACCTTTAAGATGAACCCGTTGAGAATCAATCTCTCCCTTATCCAAAGGTTCTTTACAAGAGGTTTTTGTGGTTTTTAAGGAACACTAACAAAGGCCAAAGCATCCAAGACTTTTTCACAATATAATATTCTTCTCCAAGTATAAACCCTAAGAAATAACTTCTCAAATAAAATGGTGGAAGAATAGATTGTAAAGAATCACAAATGAATAATTAACTCATGTATCTTTCTCTAAGAAATGGAAAAATGAAAGGGTATATATATTTTAATCTAACCCTAAACCTTTTTTAAAGTTTAGTCGACAGGGTCAACGCAGTCAGCTCTGTATCATTATTTTCTAAAAACAAGTTAGGTCTCACTATAGGTTAGCTAGAGCCAACCTAGACCTGTAACTTGATATTAACAATTAGGATACATGGAAAGCTTAGGTTGATAATGTAATGTAAAATGTAAAAAAGAGTTTTAGGCTTAAGTAGGTGCTAATGATGGCTATGAAATTCTTAGAGAGGTGTGCAATGGAGGAGGAAATGCTTAGGGAAGTACATGGGAGAAGGTTGTGTAGATATCAAGTGGTGGTATAGGGGAAAAAAATCTTATGAAGCACCTATGGTATACTCACCCCTTTCCTAGTGCACCATTTAAGGTGTGTACTTAGAGAGATTGAGACTCATCAGGTTCCTATAAGAAAGAAGGCATCAGTAGTTGATAAAGTTTGGAAATATTATGTGTATACATATGCGACACTTGAAGCTTATTAGATGCCACTTAGGTACAACATGATATGGTGCTTAAAAAAAATAGAATAAAAAAACACAATGCTAAAACTAAATAAATTGTAGTATTTTAAAGCATAAAATAGCTGAAAGTAAATGACTAAAAAAAATAATTAGAAAATAAAAGTAATGTATGCATACTTGACTTACCTTTATCATTGGATGGTTGTTTGATGCTTTTTTATTTTTGATCATGGAGGGTGTAAATACTACTTTGGACAAACCCAAGGATGCAAAACTAAAGAGAAAAAATAAACAAATATAGGAAAGCAATATAAGTAATGTTGTGTAGGCAAGATTTACTTGTAAATTTGGTAAGTTGGTGTGATAAATGTTAAGTTAGGACCAAATGACCAAGTCAAAAATTTAGATTAAATCAGGTAACTAAAAATCTAAGGATATTAAATGATCGAAAAACTCAAATAAGTGAACCTTAAGTAAGAAAGGCAAATAAACCAAGTCAACCCAAGGATACATATTAAAATATGGTAATCAAACATAAATGTAAAAGCATTAACAATCCTTACTTAAACAAATATGGGAAAGAAATGGGAAAACAACATTAATGAGTAAGCAGTAACAATCCTTACTAAATCATCAATGACAAAATTCAATAAAATGGAAAACAACATTTGTGAGTGATAAGTAACAAGCCAAACTCACTAATAATGGAAAACATACATGAAAAATAGAAACATATGCAATTTTCCAAGAAAAGGAGGTACAATAATGGAAAATTTACAATTAAACCAAAGCAATGCTATAAATGTAAAGTAATGGTGTAACTAAAGTAATTTATAGTCACTTGAGCATATTATTTTGTTCTAAAGATAAATAAAGCTGATAACAAAGTAGTGCTAGGATGTTTTAAGATGTGAAGAAGAGGGAATATAGAAGTGGGAATATAAATTTAGAATCAAACTTTCCTATAAAGGGGGAAATAAAATGGGTGGAGGAGAAAAATAATTAAAAATTAAGGTAGATAAAATCTTTATTGAAGTCAAGACACTTAAATTAGGTTTTTCAAAATAAGAGGACTTTCAACATCAAGGACTATGAAATTTTTTTCGTATCTACAAAAATCTTAGGTCACCAAATGAAGTATGAATTTCATCCCATAAAGGCTATATGAATTAAAATATAAATGGACCTACCTTCCCACAACATGTTTCCCATTCCTCAAGACCCCTTATAGAGCCATAGATATACTATGAAGATTGGGTACTTGCATAAAAAATTAGGTAGCACCATAGATTATTTTGAATTCTCCTATCCCAATCTACTAGCCTACTGTACCCCAATTGACCTTGGCTCTATCATGAGGCAAATTTTAATGTTTAAGATTAAATTGGAGATAGGTGATGTGTTATATATTGAGTATTTTAGTGTGATTTTGAATTTTGACTTTGTATGTTGCCTTTTAATCATTGAATTTTGTTTCAAATTATTTGGCTTTTAAAATTTTAAGGATTTTTCTATTCCTCCTCCATATGGATTTGGAATAACCAACATGAGTGATAAACATGACATTCATTTGAAAAATTTGGACTTGGTTCCTAAAGAAGAGAAATTAGAGAACATAGTGTCTAAGAGTCTTGTTGGTTCATGTAAAATAAAAGTGTTATCTTATCTTTGACCTTGTTTTATCCAAATTGGAATGATAGGAAAGGAAATCAATAGGAATGAAACATGAAATACTTTGAATTACTTTAAATTTCAAAAAATATGACAAAGGTGAAAAGGGGATACAATGACAATTAATTATCATTCCTTATCATAAAAATGTTAGAAATGTGGGAAATCATGCTAAAATAGTTTGTTGAGCAAGTTTTATCTACAAAAGAAATAAAAGTCAAATTTGAGAACATGGGATCATAAACTTGTAACCATTTCTTAAAATACTAGAAAAGGAACATTGAATTAATTAAAGATGGTGATTTTATGAGGATGGCCTAGTCCTATCCATGGTCTTACACTGAAACATATAAAATAAAAACCCAATAGGGTGAACAAAGCATGTAAAAATAGAAATGAGAAAGATGGTATTTGTGAGGAAGGCCTAGTCCTATCCATGGTCTTACACTACAACTCACAAAATAATAACCTAAGATGGTGCAAAAATAATTGGAAATTAACAAGTTAATATAATCTAAAAGAATTCATGAGGATGACTAGGTCCTATCCATAGTTTTACAATGAAACTCATGAGAAATGGAAACCAAAGGACCAAGTGAAGGAACTAAGGTTTGTGGAAATATAAACTAATGTAGAGGGTGAGATCTGTGTAGAAATCCTACAAAAAGTGTTAGTAGGATAACATATATAAGTATTATAATAAGGGAAAATATTTAAGCAAAGTACTTTATCAAAAATTACACATTGGTGGGATCTTTGAAAACATGGCCTATATTATTTTTGAGTGAATAGGTGTTAGGACCAAGGACATCTTTCAATAAATAAGGGCCCCACCATTTTTGGGCATATTTGCCTTCTTTATCATGGGTATATTCTAATTTAAAGACTAGATCCCCAATATTGAAAGTGTGGACTTTAACATTTTGTTATTTTATTTGGTGATATGAGCCTTGTATTGGTGATTATGTTTTAGAGAGGAGAGATGGTGTTCATCAATAAGATAAAGAGCATGAAGGAAAACTTCACATAATACTCATCAAGTATAATACCATGAATATATACATAAGTAGGGAATCTCAACTTTTAATGATAAGATAGACTTAGAACCATAGACTAGAGAGAAAGATTTTTCCCTAGTGGTAATGTGTATGCTAATGCAATAGACCCAAATTGAGGGATATAAATGAATATGACAATCCATTCGAGTTTCATATATTATATTTTGGAGGATTTTGTTGAGTATTTTTTTAATGGCCTCAGCTTGTCCATTACATTGTGGCTGATAGGGTGTGGAAAATTTGTGGAATATTCTAAATTTAGCACATAGATTTTTCACTTACTTATTTTTGAAATTTACAAGATTATCAAAAATGATAGTATGGGGAACTCTAAAATTACAAATAATTTGATTGAGGCTAAACTTGGAAATAGTGGTTTTTGTGACATTGATTAGAGGCATGGATTCTACCCATTTGTAAAATATTTAGTAGTTGTGATGATAAAGACATGCTTGTTCTATGATGTAGGTGGTTTGCCTATGAGATCTAATCCTCACATAGACAATAGCCAAGGGGATTCCACAATTTAGAGTTTGGATGGTGGTGAATGGATTAGATCATCATGAAGTTGGCAAAGACTAAATTTTTTAGTGAATTTGATATCATACTTTTCAATAGTGGGCCAAAATTATCCCATACGTAGGTATTTATGTGTTTTAGCATGCACTCTATAGTGACCACCACAAATTCCCCCATGCACTTTTTCAAGGAGAGGAGCAACCTCTTCTTTCATTACACAGTGAAGCAGGATACCTTTAGTATTATAATAATAAAGGGTGTTATATCAAAAGAGATTTCAAATATTGTTTATGAATTCAAGTCTTTTTTTAGGAATCCATATCCATATCATAAGTTTGATATTTAAGGAATTAGATAATGTATTTGTACAAGGGCTTTGTCAAATTGTGATAGCCTTAATATGACAAATAATAGAATCTTACGATTAGATGGAAGATGGGGACTTTATTATTTTATTAATAAAGGTATAATTAGTGAGAGCTTAGTGAAAATGAAATAATGATGTTGAATAAGTAAGAGAATCAGTGATAGATTTAAAATCTCTAGGTATGGGCTGGATGGTAAAAGAAGTAAATTATTTGGTGAGGGTAGTATCTATTTGATTATAAACAACAATATTTTCACTTTTACATTGGTAATCATCATTAACCTATTTATATATGAGTTATGAGTTACCCAAAGCATGTAGATATGCAATATCTAATTCAAGTGCCACTATCATGCCTAGGATTAATGCTTCATATTCCTTCATGTTATAATTGACATCAAAGGTAACTCAAAATGCTAAAGGAATAATTTTACCATGAGGAATAGTGAGTATACAACCTACCATAACACCTTGGAGACATTTAGAGCCATAAAAATAAAGGGTTCAAGTGTCTTCATGTAAATCGACATTGATTTCAGGAAGTTCTTCGATGACTACTTTATATTTAGTAGTATCAAGAATGAAAAAGGAATATTATTGATTACTTTATTTTAAATCAATAGTGAAATTATGGAAGTAATATTTAATATAGATAGCTTGATTAATACCTTTAATATAGAGGATGTTATCATTAGGGAGACTATCTTGAAGGTGATTGGTAGCTGGTATGGGTATTGGTATGAGTTGATCAGCAATGACTTGTCCTTTGACTTATTTTTGTGTGATGATGTAGAGATTATATTTCATTAAAATAACCATATACTTGCCAATTATGTCTCTAGGGAGAAAGGATTTAGATAAAAAGTGATAAAGTGTGTTAAAATGAGCTATGCCATAAATTGTTTGATAAATCATGTAATGATGGATCTTTTTAGCTATGAAATATATAACAAGGTAATCACATTACACTTTGGTATAACACTTTTCATAATCAATGATATCCCAACTAATTTAGTATATATAATACTCTCTTCCATGATCTTCTTATTGGGAAAGCATTATCCCAACTGATACAGGTGTGGAGTAAGTGTATAAAATTAAAGGATGGTCATTAGAAGGTGGATGAAGGGTAGGTGGATGGAGTAATGTTTATTTCATATTTTCAAATGATTTATAATAAGGATAAGTCCATTTGAGAGAATTACCTTTTTTTATAAGGGAATTAATATAATAAATGTGATAAGCCATTTTAGGGATAAATCATCAATTTGCCCCAAGCTTTATATGTAGGTACAAATATCTAGAATGGAATGAGGAATAGGCATATGTTAACAATAGAATTAATATTAGTGGGATTGAAATCAATGCCACAAAGAGATACCAATAACCATATAAATTTACCAGATGTCATGCCAAAAACACATCTACAATGGTTTAGTCTAACTTTGTATTTGATGAGTCAATCGAAAATGAGGCAAGATCAAAAGGATGCATTTTGTATCTTTTAGATTTGGTGATGATATCATCTACATAGGTTTCCATAATCTTATGGATAAGATCATGAAAAATGTGGGTCATATCTAGCTGATAGGTAACTCTGGCATTTTTAAGGCTAAAGAGAAATTTAACATAATAATAGGTACCCCATTCTATGGTGAAAGTTGTCTTGTGTTGGTCTTCAGGGATGATATAAATTTTATTGGAAATATGATTGTATTTAATGTTAAAATGGACACTATGGATGTCATTGATGTCAAAAGGATCAAGTAGGATTGATAGAGAGAAGAGCATGTTTCATAATTACAGTATGTAAAGTTATCATGCTTTTACAAAGACCATTTATAGATGTTTAAATTAAAATAGATAGAAGATATATTATGGGTTCTTCATGATAATCTTGAATATATGGTCCACAAATTTAGAGGAGAAAGAATGAGCTCATAATTGATTTATTTAGATTTTAAAAATATAGGATATCATAGTAAAATACTAAGGGTTTAGCCATTAAATCAACAATTAAAGTTATATTTTAATTTTAACTTGGTATAGTCAAAAACTGGTAACTTAAGTTACAACTTAAGTCCATATCATCATTAAGAAACTAGCCCCTTGACCTAGCAATTACTAGCTCTTGGCAATGATTAAAGGACTTTATATTTTCCTAAGTCTAAGACTTAATTTATGTCCCAACTTGATCAACTGTTCACACTTCATCATACATAGATGATCTAATGAATCAAAGCAAAGTTAAAGTGTTAAAGGTCCTTCTGAGTGAACATGATAATGCCAAGTGTCATAAGCATGAAGTTTGTTAGTTATAGGACCAATGAGAATGAACCTGTCAGAGTTAATGATTGAGCTAGTTGGAAGATCAATGATTCATGCTTAATTAGAATTAGAGATTCAATGAAGTGTGATGAATTCAAATTATCAAAAGGATCTCTGAGTGACATGCAAGTGATAAGTGTCAAATTCATATAGCTTTTTAGATAGAGACCTAATGAACATAATCTTGACAAATATAAATAACAAGTTTTCTAGAAGATCGAATGGTGTATGAGTGATCATGAAAAGGAGATATAATGAAGTGAATGGACTCAAATTCTATAAAAATCTTGAAATTTAACAATTAGAAAAAATTAAAAATCATGCATATTTAAATATCTAATAGCATGTGGAAGCTTGGGTGAGTAGATTGAATAGAGCGAGTGGACTTAGATGGAATAAAGTGATTAATTTTTATCGACACAAAAACAAGCTAAATATTGAGTAGGTTCAAGAAGATTGACAAAGAGAAAGAGATCAAAAGATGTAGGAATCAGTGAGATGAGGTCAAAGTGTCAAAATTTAAAAACCAAGTTAAGGTAAAGTTCATGCAAATTTAAAGATTGAACGACATGTAAAAGCTAGGATTTGGAGATCAATGGACACATTTTAAAGAGTGAAACATTAAAGACCTTTAGTAAATAGAGATATGATGGAGTGAGAGAGATTGGAGATGGTATAATGAAAGAGATCAAAGGCCAGTATTTGAAGTGTTTAAATACAAATGGTCAAGTGAAGAAACATGCAAGAACATGCATATAAGCTCTATATCTCAACACAGATAATGAGATTGATCAATCCAATTGATAAAATCTACATTAAAGATCTTGTGTATCAAAACTTTAGTCTAATAAATGATATAGATAGTAAAGAGACTTATAATTATGGTGTGATGCATGAAATTTAGATGCAGGAACTTACAGTTTAAGTCTTAATGAACTAATGTTTAGAATTGATATGATGTATTTGTAGTTTGGGTGTGAACACAAAGAAGAATCAAACCCTATAGCCATTTATTATATATATGATATCTAGGATAAAGGGAAAGTGTTTGGAATATTTGAATTTATTATTGAGCCAAGTTGAATATAGATAGAGGCAAAAAGAAAAAGCCAATGAGGTGTGCTAAATAGAAAGTATATAGACATATAACTCAAGGGCAGAGAGGAAAAAAAGAGGTTGTAGAGAGAAATGAAGTGTGTCTAATAAATATATATCTACACATAGAGAGGGATAGGAGTAGAGAGGAAGAAAGGCATAAAGACATAATGTGTAGAGAATGAGTAGTAACAAAATAGACTTGTAATAGAGAGTTAGAGTTTGATTCATTTATGAATCAATGTTGTAATCTAAAGTTGTAGCTCCATAGATATAATTGGTTGGTGCCATTAGATAAGTTGAGTGGGTGATTAGATTAGGAAGTGGGTGATTCCTTAAATTTGGTGATCTTAAATTAGGGGATTGGTGTCTCCTTAGGATTGGTGTCCTTAAATGTAACCATTGAGGCTTATAGCTAGTGAGGCTTGTAACCAATGAGGTTTTTCCAAGTGAGGCATTGATTGTGAAACTACATTACTACAATACATCTAGCATATATTCTCACAATGGTTTTTCCCTTTGGGTTTCCCACATATTTTAGTTTGTGTGATCTCTGCATGTTTGATTTGATATATAAATATCTTTTAATCCACATCAAAAGGTGTTAAAATAATAGTTTTAATTGATATAATGATTGACCCCCCCTCTCAATATCTAGTTGTGTTCCAACAATCAGTATCAGAGCATAGGGTTCCTTGAAATAATCTTAATCAGCTTAGGTAGATCTTGGAATAGTGAACACAATGGCTAGTCAAGAATAATCTTCATCAAATAAAGAACCTCTTTGTGATGAATGTGTGATGTTTGAAGTAGAGATATTGGCCTTGAGAAAAGAGATTAAGAAATCCAAAGTTCAATTAGACAAAAGTATGAAGTTGATAGGAGGATCAAACATTCTTGATGAACTGATAAACTCTCAAAATCTCTTAAAAGAGAGATCAAGTCTTGGTTATGAGAAGGGAAAAGGTTCCTCAACTATTACATTTGCTAACCTATATGAAAACTTCAAAGCAGAAGGAGAATAAGGAGCAAAGAAAGAGAAAGCTAATAAGGATACAAATAAAGATTTAAATATAGTCGATATGAATAAGGATGAACCTAAAAATAATATAGAAAAAAAAGAAAAAGATAAAGGTAGATGATGTTGTTGGATACACCAAGGTGAGAAAATTTAAGAAGCCATAGCTTAGAAGAATTCCTCATGTTGCACCAAGAAATGATATGACTAGGTATTCCTTATCTTTTTATGGTTATTGTTATAGTTGTAGTCATTATGGTCATAAGGCTATTGATTATAGAGTTGTATCTAGAAGGAGAACAAAATTTGTAATTAGAAACTCTTTTCCTCCTTTGTTAGAAATAAATGTAATGTGATATGATTGCAATATCTTTGGTCACATAGCTAAACATTGTAGAACTAGATTTGTAAGATCAAAATTACACAATGTAAAGAAAGACATGCCTTCTAGTGTGAATAAAGGTTCACACATTTATGAAAATAAGCTAAATAAGAAAACCAAGGATGTGTGGAGAGTAAAAAATCAATCCATGATTGCTCAGACTACACTCCATGCCAAGGAGTAGAATTTGTGGGTGATAGATAGTGGTTTCTCAAAGCATATGACTGGTGACAAGAGCAAGTTCACTAAACTAATCAAATTTAAGGAAGGATTTGTCAACAAGGGAGACAACACAATAACAAAGATCAAAGGTAAAGGAACCTTAAACATAAATGGTAAACTGCCTACACATGATGTCCTTTATGTTGAAGGATTGAAGCATAATATGATAAGTGTCATAAAAATGTGTGATAATGGATACAATGTCACATTTGACATAGAAGACTACAAGTTAAAGAGATTCGGAAGAATAGTTTTAAAAGGGAAAAGGATAGAAAGCAATATCTATAGTCTTGTTGAAGTAGATGGAAATAGTTTCCTCATGGGAAAGATTGATGAGAATTGGTTATGGAAAAGGAGAATGGGTCATGTCAACGTTGATAATCTAGTCAAAGTGAGCTCAAATAAGTGTCTAATACACATTCCCAAGATAACCAAACCTATAGGTACTACTTGTAAGGAATGTCAACTAGGAAACTAGATAAGGGTTAGGTTTCAAACAAAGGAGTATACAACTACAAAGCCTCTAAAATTAGTTCATACTGATATTTATGGTCCCACCAAGATAAGAGGAACAAAATGAGAGATATATTTTATATTATTTGTAGTTGACTACTCAAGAATGACATGGGTAACCTTTTTGAAGGATAAATCTCAATCCTTTGAGAGATTTAAGATCTTTAGAGCCATGGTTGAAAATGAGATTGGATGAAAAATCAAATTCTTAAGATTTGATGAAGGTAGAGAATTCAAATCAAATGAATTCATAGAGTATAATGACAAGCATGGGATCAAAATGCATTACTATGTAGCAAGAAGTCCATAATAGAATGGAGTTGTTGAAAGAAAGAATAAGATAGTCAAGGAGATGGCCAAAATAATGTTAAAAGAGGCCAAGTTACCTAATGGATACTGGAAAGAAGCATTAAAAATAGTAGTATACATCTTGGACAGAGTTCAACTAAGGGTAAACAATGACAAAACTCCCTATTAGCTATGGTATGGAAAGCCTGCCTCTATTAAGTACTTCAAAGTGTTTGGAAGCAAATGCTATAATAAAAATAAGGACAAATTGTGAAACATTGAATCAATATGTGATGAAGGAATATTTATTGGTTATTTCACTCAAATAAAATCCTATGTATTTTATAATAAGAGGATACACAATATGTTGGAGAGCATCAATATCAGTGTTGAAGAAGGCATAAAACATGTTGAACCTAACAAGGAAACTAGTAATGAAGAGTCAGATCTTGAAGAAGAATAAGATAATGAAGAGGCTGAGGAAAATAATGAAAAAGCACCTCCAAGATGTGTTCAAAAGGATCATCCTAAAGATAAAATAATTGACAATAAGAATGAAGGAGTTCAAATAAGGAGAAGAGTTGTAAAGAACAAGGAGCAAGTAAGTTCTGCTCTAATGTTTGAAATGAAGCCTAAGAGCAAAACTTGACAATTAGAAAATAATAAAACTTGGTAATTAGTTCCAAGACATTCAAAACAAGAATGTAATAGGAACAAAATGGGTCTATAGAAACAAGCTCAATGAGGATGGAGCTCTTATAAGAAA
The DNA here is from genome assembly GCA_037957365.1 of Torreya grandis. NCBI lineage: Eukaryota > Viridiplantae > Streptophyta > Pinopsida > Cupressales > Taxaceae > Torreya > Torreya grandis. The sequence goes on from JARHVA010003090.1 coordinate 1,875,512, forward strand.
TAAAGTGAGATTGGTGTGCAAGGGATATGCACAAGTCAAAGTCATAGACTTTGAGGAAACATTTGATCTAATTTCTAGATTAGAAGCTATAATGTTTCTAAAATTCTCTATTTAAAAGAAGTTCAAATCCTATCAAATGGATGTAAAGTTTGCTTTCTTGAATGGGAACCTAGAAGAAGAGGTCTATAATGAAAAACTAGAAGGTTTTTAGTTGTCAAATGAAGAATATTATGTGTGTAGACTAAAGAAATCATTGTATGGTCTAAAATAGGCACCTAGAGCATGGTATTTAAGATTGGACCAATAGATACAACAATAAGGTTTCAAAAAAGGATGTGTAGATAGTAATCTATACTTCAAATCAAAAGGTGAGAATATGTTGATTATGTAGATGACATCATCTTTGGTGGTATCAATAATAAAATATGCAAATAATTTTCTACATAAATGAAAATTTAATTTGAGATGTCTATGCAAGGATAAATTTCCTTCTTCCTTGGTATACAAATAACACAATCTAATGAATGGATATTCATATCCCAAAACAAGTATACAAAGGAGATGCTCAATAAATTTGGAATGGAAGATAGAAAACCAGTTAGTACTCCCATGATAACTGGATGCAAGTTGAGAAAAGAGGATGAGTCCATTGATGTAAATCAGACTATGTATGGATCAATGATATGTAGCTTGATATACCTAACTACATCAAGACTAGATATCATGCAAGTAGTGTGCATGGTTACTAAATTTTAGGCTGCTCCTAAAGAGTCACAAGTCAATGTAGTGAAAAGAATATTTAGATACATCAAGAGCACAATTGACTATGGCCTATGGTACCCTAAAAGTGAATATTTCACTTTGATAGAATATATAGATGTTGATTATGAAGCAAGGGTGGATGATAGAAGAAGCACTAGTAGTGGTGCATTTTTCTTTGGAAACAAACTTGTTTCATGGCTGAGTAAAAATCAAGAGTCAGTTACTCTTTCTATAGTAGAAGCAGAGTATGTAGTAGTAGTGGCATGTTGCACTCAAGTCCTATGGATGAAACAAACACTCAAGGACATCAAGGTTGAGTACAAGTCACATATTTCTATTCTTTGTGATGATTCAAGTGAAATAAATATATCGAAGAATCTAGTGATGCATTCTATAGCCAAGAATATATCAATCAAGTATCACTTCTTAAGATAGAGGGTTTCAAATCAAGAGGTCAAAATGGAATATGTGTCAAAAAAGTACTAAATTGTAGATATATTCACCAAACCTATTCTTAAGGAACAATTTAAATATTTGAGACAAAATTTGGGAGTGGTATCTCCTACACCACATCACTAAATCATTAGTGATAGGGCATGGGTCTAAGGGGAGTCTTATGGAAGCTTAATTAATCCCTAGAAGAAGAGAGAAAATTCAACTCAGGTATGTATACTTTTAAATATTAATAATGAGTTGAAAGTTGTAGATTCTTGAACAAACTCATTTATATAATAAAGGGGGAGAGATAGTTGGATAAACAATCAGCTAGAGTCCCTTTTCCATTGATGCCGAAGGGGGATAAAAAGTGTGAATGCTCTCTATAAGAGAAAGAGCAAAATGCTCTTTTCAAAAGTTTGGAAAAAAGTGCAAATGTCAAAGTAGAAGCAAAGTAGGTGTCCAAGTTCAGTATTAGGCAAATGTGCCATTACCTAAGGGGGAGAAAGTATGGTATGAACATATTTAGTTAATACTCATCAGAATTCAATACAAGTAATGTTAGAGAAAGAGAAAAGTATTAGAAGATCAAATCATTTAGTTTTCCATCAATGCCAAAGGGCGATATTGTTGGCAATATGATTGTCATTGATGTCAAAAGGGACACTATGGATGTCATTGATGTCAGAAGGATCATACATGATTGGTGGAGAGAAGATCATGTTTCAAAGTTGCATTGTGAAAAGTTATCATGATTTTATAGAGACCATTTATGGATGTTTAAATTCAAATAGATAGAAGATTTGTTATGGGTTTTTCATGAGCATCTTCAATATATGGTCTGTAGGTTTACAGAAGGAATGAGATCATAATTGATTTATTTAGCTCTTAAACATTATAGGGTTTCATATTAAAATACTAAGGATATAGAAATGGCATCAACAAGAATTTTTTTATTTTAATTTTGACTTGGTATAGTCAGGAACTGGTAACTTAAGTTACAACTTAAGTCTATATCATTTTTAAGAAATCAGCCCCTCAACCTAGAAATTACTAACTCTAAGAAATGATCGAAGGACTATATTTTCTTAAGTATAAGACTTAATTTATGTCCCAACTTGATCAAGAATCCATGATTCATCATACATAGATGATCTAATGAAGTGAAGTGAAGTCAAAATGTCAAAGGTCCCTTTGATTGAACACGTTAATGCCAAGTGTCATAAACATAGAGTCTATTAGATAGGGGACCAATGAGAATGAGCCTATCAGAGTTAATGATCGATCTAGTTGGAATATCAGTGGCTCATGCTTAATCAGACATTGGAGATCCAATGGATTATGATGAGTTCAAACTGTCGAAAGGATCTCTGAGTGAGCATGTAAGTAACAAGTATCACGTTCATATAGCTTATAAAATAAAGACCTAATGAGTGTATGCTTGATAGATATAAAGAATGAGCTTGTCATAAGATCTGAGGGTGTGTGAATGATAGTGAAAAGGAGATCCAATAGAGTGAATGGACTCAAATGCTATCAAGAGATCGATGTTTAACAACTAGACACAAAAGTAAAGATCATATATCTTTAAAGATCTAATAGCACATAGAAGCTTAGATGAGTAGATCCAACAAAGTGAGTGGACTAAAATGGAACAAAGTGATCAATGTTTATCAATACAATGGCAAGTTAAAGACTAAGTAGGTTTGAGAAGATTGATAGAGTGAAAGTGATCCAAAGATGTAGGAAGCAGTGAGATGAGGTCAAAGTGTCAAAGTTTAATAACCAAGTCAATGTAAAGTTCTTGAAAATTTGAAGATCAAACGGCACATGGAAGCTAGGATATAGAGATCAACAAACATGTTTTAAAGATTGAAACATTAAATTTTATTAGTGTACAAAGATTCAATGGAGTGAGAGATATTTGAGATGGCACAAAGAAAGAGATCAAAGTCAAGTATTTAAAGTATTTAAATACAAATGGTCAAGTGAAGAAACATGTAGGAACTTGTATATAATCTCTATATCTTGACACAAATAATGAGATTGATCAATCCAATTGATCAAATCTACATTAAAGAGCTAGTGCATCAAAACTAAATTCTAGCAGATGCTATAGATAGTAAAGAGACCTATAATTATGTCATGATGTATAGAATTGAGGTGCAAGAACTTACAATTTAAGTATTAATGAACTAAAGTCTAGAATGGATATGATGTGTTTATAGTCTGGATGTGAACATAGAGAAGAAGAAAACCCTAAATCCATTATTTATATATATGATATCTAGGACAAAGTAAAAGTGGCTAAAACATTTGAATTTTCTATTAAGCTAATTCAAATACAAATAGAGGAAAATATAAAAAGCCAATGAGGTGTGTCAAATAGAAATTATATAGACACAAAACCAAAAGGTAGAGAGGAAAATAAGAGGCTGTAGAGAGAGAGAGAGAGAGAGAGAGAGAGAGAGAGAGAGAGAGGAGAGAGAGAGAGAGAGAGAGAGAGAGAGGAGAGAGAGAGAGAGAGAGAGAGAGAGAGAGAGAGAGAGAGAGAGAGAGAGAGAGAGAGAGAGAGAGAGAGAGAGAGATGAAGTGTGTAAAATAAAGATATATCTAGACACAAAGAGAGAGGGACAAAGAGGAAGAAAGGCACTGAGAGATAATGTGTAGAGAATGAATAGTTATAGATTATAATTGTAATAAAGAGTTAGAGATTGATTCATTTATGAATCACTATTGTAATTTAGAGTTGTATCTTCATAGATATAATTGGTTGGTGCCATTAGATAAGCTAAGTGGATGCTTTCTTAGAGTTGGTGATCTTAAAAAAGGGGATTGGTGTCACCTTAGGATTAGTATCCTTAAATATAACTAGTGAGGCTTGTAACCAATGAGGTTTTTCCAAGTGAGGTGTTGATTGTGAGGTTGGATTAGAACAATATATTCTAGAAACTATTCTTACCATGGTTTTTCCCTTTGGGTTTTCAATGTATAAATCTAGTGTCATATGTATTTGAGTTTGTGTGATCTCTATATATTTTATTTGATATCTTTTAATCTGCACAAAAGGTGTTAATATATTAGTTTTAATTGATATACTGATTCATGTACCCCTCTCAGTATCTAGTTGTGTTACAAAAAATTTGATTATAGCTTGAAAAACTATCCATGAGGGATAAAATACCATATCCAATAGTGGAATCGAAGATGGCATCTTTTGAAGGTAATGGAAAGTTATCCTTGGGATAAGCAAGATTGAGATTATGAAAATTTATTTAAATGTGAATGACCATGATGAGATTTTTTTGAATGGGGACAATGTTGAAAACCCATTCAAATTAGTCCATGGGTTTGATAAATTTGACATCTTAAAGTTTTATAATTTCTTTATGGCATAAGTTGGAAACTTCAGGGGGAAAATTCTATTGTTTTTTGTTGAATGGGTTTGACATCAAGATATGTGATGATGTTGTGCACCACAATACTAGGATCAATGCCAAGTATATCCTCATATGACCAAGCAAAAGTCTCATGATATTTTCATAAAATAATTTAAAGTTATCATGTTCGGTTGGTGTGATATCTCTATAAACTATTATTGGTTGAGGACATGAGGGGGTGCTATATTCGGTTCTTGTAGTTTCCTTGATAAGCATTGCATTTCCATCTTAAAAATGATATGGTGTAATAGGAAAAGAGGAAATGGGATTGTTTTTAGGATCAATGTTAGAAATTAATTTGTTAAAATGAGGTGAATTTCACTTGAAATTCCCTAGTTTGTCATGTTGCTAAGGAATTTAAGGTTCTTGGGTAGGTATAAATTCAAGTATGGATTCATCTCTATGTAACATAGGTAGAGGTCCATAATATTCCACATCTACTTTAAGATCAATATTTTTTACCATGGTTTTTATTGATTATTTTGACCAAAATTCAAAATAGGTCAACCCATAGATAGTGAAAATATTATATATGGGTCTATTAGGGTCTTATAATGTGTACCATGGTCCTAAAAATTTCATTTGATATGCCTCTAATCTTGGTCATATTCACTTTAAGTCCTTTGTGTCATTTCAAGTCATATAAGGTCATATTTGGGGTCATTTATGATGTTTGTATAGTTTTCCTAGGAGGAAAAATGTTTCCAAGTGTAATTAAATGTGTATATTGTCAGATTATGTCAGTTTTCAATTTTATAACTAAAAATTTGTAGGTTTTTACATTAAATACAAGAACATAATTGAAAAAGGAAAGAGTTTGGGTAGTTGTATAGACTAAAAAACATATTTGGCACATGTGGAAGGTTTCAAATTGTATATTTAGTTATTATAAACTCAATTCCACACTTGATCAATCTTGAAGATCTAAAAAATGGCATAAAACCATTCCATTCTTCCATCGCTCTGCTAAACAGGCATAAATAGTCAAATAGTTTTCTAATGGTACTACCAATAGTAGAGGAATTTGGTCAAATGATCCTAATGTATGATATTACCCTTTGTATAATTCAAATCCATGGTGATATTTAGAATATTGGTTGATTTTCCTCTATGAACCAATGCTAAGCAGTATTCTACCTTTTTTCTTCTTATTCATTCCCATACCCTACAGGTTTCCTCTCTATTTGGGTTGGTTCATACAAAAAAAAAATATCACATGTTCATATAGAGTTTTATCACCATTATTTCATGGTTTAAATCCTTTGTTACATGTTTTTATGTGAATTAATGAGCAAATCTATCTCAATTTTCTAGTTGAGAGTTCCATGGCTAGTATACAGATAATTTCATCAGTTATAGAAGCTTATATCCCTATGTTAACCTTTATAAAAATGGTAATTAAAGTTAACATGTGTTTTGAACTCTCATTTAATGGTTAAAAATATCTTAATTTGTGTTTTGGTATCAAATACTAATGTTGATGATGAACACAGTTAGGTTATGAAATATAGTTAGATTTCTTAGTAAATAGTCATCACAATCAGCTAGAATTGAGGCTTGCATAGTAATGATGATCAATAATAGATATTTTAATGTGGTAATAAGTCTCATGAAGGGTTAATAATCAAGTTTTAAGTATCCAAATATTTTGATATTGGTTGAAACAACTAATTCTCTAATGTACATAGTCAATGAGCTGATGTACACCTATAGGTGCTCCAATAGAGGTTTGAGCAGAGTTGAATGAAGGTGTTTAATCTTGTTTAAAACCTATTTAAAGTATAATAACATGGAGGATGTCATAAAAATAATTATGGAGTACTAAGGTGGAAGGTAGACTTGAGATCCATGCTCATAAGTTGATAAATTTACTTTAGAGACATGTTAATATTTCCAAAATAGGGATTCTACCTTTATTTTGACCCTTCAATGGTAAATTATATAAGATTTTAATTTGTTTGGTCGTTTCCATAATGTGGGCCAATCATATGGACACTTAATTTCAAAATAAAATGTATTTTTGATCAAATGAGGAGGATACAAGAGGGTTTCCAATCCATGCAATATTTTACTTTAGACACTCAGTCATCTATAATATTATTAGAGTTTAAATAGTCATTTTAATACAATATGACATTATAGTGGCATATTTTCAAGGCAAGTGACATTATTTAAGTTAAAGATGATACTATAACTCTAGTAATCAATAAAAGAGGTTGATTTTCAATGCTTTATATAGGTGATTGCCTAGAGGAGGACCCTAGGTTTCTCAAAAAGGGTGTTTATAGCCAGTCTGCAACCTACATTATGTTGGCATTAGAAATTGGGAGCATGACCTATAAAAAAATGAATCCATTTGGGTATAAAAGAAACAATGAATCTCCATATCAACCAAACATAAATTTAGATGATTTATGTTCATGTTTTGATAAATAACACCACCTATGGGCCACTTTTTGTTCCCAAAAATAGCACCTACAATTTGATTATATGCTCATGGTATGCTAAACATGATAGTCTAAGTGTTGGAAAGTCCTATCACATGATATGAACTAGCCTAATAAAGTATGGTATGAGTTTAAAGACTTAAATTAGATCTTAAATAATTAGATATAAGGTATAACATTGAAGGATACCTACAGGCATATCTTTTTCTTGAGTGAACAATACCATCACACAGTTTATGAACTAGACTTAGACAAATGGAGGAAAGTGCAAGTTGGGGATTATAAAAAGTTATAGAATGAATTGACCATGTTTATAAAAAAATCATAGTGTTTATTTAAATTCCATATATTCTTGGAAGGATAGAGATAGAGCTAGGGTAACTTTCACACTGTCAACCCATAGTCAACTCAAAAACCCTACACTGTCATCAACTATAAGGGTTTGTCTAGAATTTCGTGTTGATTGATGACTATAGAGAGGAGATCCAATTATGATTTTTTTTACATAGGGTTATCATGACATATTTTATCCTCTCATAAAATTATTTTAACTGAGACAATATGGGAAGTTCCCTCTATTCTATCTCAAACAAAGGTCACTACCAAACAGACTGCCCTATAGGTTTAGTATAAAGATGGTAAGAGGAGGTGATAAGGAGTATTAGAATAATTTATTTATGATTTAAATAATTGTATTTAACATGGAAAAAAATGTAAAATACTTCATAACCACAATAAACCACTCAGAGGTGGTTATGAGTAATAAATCATAGTCATGCCTACTAGGCCTAAACTAATCCTAAAGCCCTACAAGGGTCTGAGTTTACTCTCAAGTCAAATGAAAATTCCCACAAATTTTATAACCTTTAGGTGGAGGCATGATATTTTTTAGATTTATTGGTCTACAAGGGAAATCCCAAGAAAGTCATTTTTTGCTTAAAAACACATCAAGGGTGTTTAGATTGCACTCTCAAGCTTGAGAGGCCAAATTCAAGAGATCACACTAATATAGACAAATTGCATGGAGATAAAAGGATATAGGAATGGTTGAATTATGTCCCTAAATTAATTTAAATGGAATTTGTTTAGGGTTTCAATGTCTAGTTTTTTATGAACCATTGCTAACAGTCTAAAACCTCTTAAACCCTTATTTTTGACTTGATTAGAAAAAAGTGAGTGAATATGCATTTAGGAGGGATTATTTGGTCTAAAAATGGATTTGAAATTACAAAATACTCTTCCATGGTCCTCCCCACATGATTTGTTTAACCCTACTTGTATGAACAGGCCTAAAATAGGGTTTCTTATAGGATTTTTTGTGTTTTTCAAGTGCAAAAGAGAGTTGAAGGCTGGAAATAAATTAGGAAAATAAAGAAGGAATTTTCATAACCCCTTATATACATTTAATGATTTATATAATCACACAAAAACTTCTACTAACTCATTCACTTTAGACAGTCTGTGGTAGACAATGGAAATGGATAGTGATAACCAATTGAAGAGGTGAGGAGTCCAATTGGGTAGCATTTTAAGGTCTAATTCATGGATTAGAAGGAAAGGGGACTCATTATAGGTGTCATATCACCCATTACATGTATTTTATTTAGTAATTAAAGACCATTTGGGTGATAAATGTGAAGATAGACCTATAAAGATAGTGATGATGATTGTAGATGATGAGAACAAGTATCTAAAAGCAGACTAGTGGTTAGAAAAATATGTGATGACTATTAAATCTTGTTTAAACACATAATTGATATTTCACATGTATTAATTTCCCTAGTCTAGTTTCAAGTGTTAAAGAGAGGCCTAATGATTAATGTAGTTTCAAGAAGCCATTTGTAGACCCCTACGCCAAGTTTGGAGAGTTGTCATGCTTTAGGTAGACATTTGTCCAAGAGGAATTTAAAAACCTATATTACTAAATTTATCATTATGAAATATGAATTATTTTAATTCAATTACATGTGTCATTATGACCCTTGAGATACACTTCTCTCTCTCCTCTCACACATTCTATAAATGCAAGCTATTTTGGCTCTTGTATGGAATTCCACACCTGGTATGGAAAAGTCTTACTGGTTTGATATTTTACTTTGCCTTTAAAATATATATTAAACATTTTTTTGAGTTCATAAACCATGTTTTAAAATGGTGTGAAGATATGTATAGTGAATATTCAAGTGATTAATGTCCATCCTTGCTTTTTCTTGATCCTCCTATCAACTTCATACTTTTGTCTAATTGACATTTGGCTTTCTCAATCTCTTTTCTCAAGGCCACTATCTCTTCTTCAAACTTCACACATTCATCACAAAGAGGTGATTTATTTGATGAAGATCCTTTTTAAATAGCCATTGTGTTCACTATTCCAAGATCTACCTAAGCTGATCAAGATTATTTCAAGGAACCCTATGCTTTGATACCGATTGTTGGAGCACAACTAGATACTGAGAGGGGGGTTAATCATTATATCAATTAAAACTAGTATTTTAACACCTTTTGATGTAGATTAAAATATATTTTTATATCAAATCAAACATGTGGAGATCACATAAAATCAAATACGTGGGAAACCCAAAGGGAAAAACTATGGTAAGAATAAATTCTATATGTCTTATCGTAATTTAGTATCACAATCAATGCCTCACTTGGAAAAATATCATTGGTTACAAGCCTCACTAGCTATAATCCTCAATGGTTACATTTAAGGACACCAATCCTAAGGAGACACCAATCCCATAATTTAAGATAACCAACTTTAAGGAATCACCCACTTCCTAATCTAAGCACCCACTTAGCTTATCTAATGGCACCAATAAATTAGATCTATGGAGCTACAACTCCAGATTACAACATTGATTCATAAATGAATCAAACTCTAACTCTCTATTACAAGTCTAATTTGTAACTACTCATTCTCTACATATTATCTCTTTATGCCTTTCTTCCTCTCTACTCCTCTCCCTTTCTATGTCTAGAAACATCTTTACTAGACACACTTCATTTCTCTGTACAACCTCTTTTTTTCCTCTCTGCCCTCTAGTTCTATGTCTATATACTTTATATTAAACACACCTCATTGGCTTTTTCTTTTTTCCTCTATCTATATTTAATTTGGCTCAATAAAAATTGTTCCAAACACTTTCCCTTTATCCTAGATATCATATATATAAGAAATTGATCTAGGGTTTGATTCTTCTTTGTGTTCACACCTAAACTACAAATACATCATATCAATTCTAGACATTAGTTCATGAAGAATTAAACCGTAAGTTCCCACATCTCAATTTCATGCATCACTCTGTAATTATAAGTCTCTTTACTATCTATAGCATTTATTAGACTAAATTTTTGATACACAAGATCTTTAATGTAAATTTGATCGATTGGATTGATCAATCTCATTATTTGTGTTGAGATATAGAGCTTATATGCAAGTTCTTGCATGTTTCTTCACTTGACCATTTGTATTTAAACACTTTAAATACTGGCCTTTTATCTCTTTTATTGCACCATATCCAATCTCTCTCACTCCATCATATCTCTATACACTAAATATCTTTAATGTTCCACTCTTTAAAATGTGTCCATTTATCTCTAGATCCTAGCTTCTACATGTCGTTCAATCTTTAAATTTGCATGAACTTTACCTTAACTTGGTTTTTAAAATTTGACACTTTGACTTCATCTCACTGCTTCCTACTTATTTAAATCATTACTTCCTACATATTTGGATCTCTTTCTCTTTGTAAATCTTCTTAAACCTGCTCAGTCTTTATCTTGTTGTTGTGTCAATAAAAATTGACCACTTTGTTCCATTTAAGTCCACTCGCTCTATTCGATCTACTCACCTAAGCTTCTACATGCTATTGGATATTTAAATATGCATGATCTTTACTTTTTTCTAATTGTTAAATGTCAATATTTTATAGAATTTGAGTCCATTCACTTCATTAGATATCCTTTACATGATCACTCGTACACCGTCAGATCTTATAGAAAACTTGTTATTTATATTTGTCAAGATTATGCTCATTAGGTCTCTATCTAACAAGATCTATGAATTTGACACTAATCACTTACATGCTCACTCATAGATCCTTTGATAATTTTACTTCATTACACTTCATTGGATCTCCAATGTCTGATTAAGCATGATTCATTGATCTTCTAACTAGCTCAATCATTAACTCTGACAGGTTCATTCTCATTGGTCCTATAACTAACAGACTTCATGCTTATGAAACTTGGCATTATCATGTTCACTCAAAAGGACCTTTGACACTTTAACTTTGCTTTGATTCATTAGATCATCTACATAAGATGAAGTATGAATTGTTGATTAAGTTGGGACATAAATTAAGTCTTAGACTTAGGAAAATATAAAGTCCTTTGATCATTACTAAGAGCTAGTAATTGCTAGGTCGAGGGGCTAGTTTCTTAATGATGATATGGACTTAAGTTGTAACTTAAGTTACCAGTTTCTAACTATACCAAGTTAACATTAAAATAAAACTTTAATTATTGATGCCATGGCTAAACCCTTAGTATTTTACTATCCGATATGTTTGAAATCTAAATAAATCAATTATGAGCTCATTCTTTCTCCTCTAAATTTGTGGACCATTTATTCAAGATGATAATGAATAACCCATAATAGATCTTATATCTATTTGAATTTAAACATCTATAAATGGTCTTTGTAAAAGCATGACAACTTTACATAGTGCAACTATGAAACATGCTCTTCTCTCTATCAATCCTGCTTGATCATTTTGACATAAATGACATCCATAGTGTCCCTTTTGACATTAAATACAATCATATTTCCAATAAAATTTATATCATCCCTGAAGACCAACACAAAATAACTTTCACCATAGAATGGGGTACCTATTGCTATGTTAAAGTTCTCTTTAGCCTTAAAAATTTTAGAGTTACCTATCGACCAGATATGACCCACATTTTTCATGATCGTATCCATAATATTATGGAAACCTATGTGGATGATCTCATCACCAAATCCAAAAGATACAAAACTCATCCTTTTGATCTTGCCTCATTTTCAATCGACTCATCAAATATAAAGTTAGACTAAACCCTTATAAATGTGTTTTTGGCATGACATCTAGTAAATTTATATGGTTATTAGTATCTCTTTGTGTCGTTGATGTCAATCCCACTAAGATAAATGTTATTGTTAACATATGACTATTCCTCATTCCATTCTAGACATTTGTACTTACATATAAAGCTTGGGGCAAAAAAATTATTTATCCCTAAAATGGCTTATCACATTTATTCTATTAATTCCCTTCTTAAGAAACTTAATTCTCTCAAATGGACCGATCCTTATTATAAAGCATTTGAAAATATGAAATAAACATTACTCAATCCACCTACCCTTCATCCACCTTCTAATGACCATCATTTAATTTTATACACTTACTCCACACCCGTATCAGTTGGGATAATGCATTCCCAATATGAAGATCATGGAAGAGAGTATTATATCTAATACATTAGTTGGGATATAATTGATTATGAAAAATTTTATACCAAAGTGGAATGTGATTGCCTTGTTATCTATTTTATATTTGAAAAGATCCGTCATTACATGATTTATCAAACAATTTATGTCATAGTTCATTTTAACACACATCGTCACTTTTTATCTAGATTATTTATCCATAGAGACATAATTGGCAAGTGGATGGTTATTTTGATAGAATCTAATCTCTGCATCATCACACAAAAAGAAGTCAAAGGACAAGTCATTGCTAACCAACTCATACCACTACCCATACCAGCTACCAATCACCTTCAAGATAGTTTCCCTAATGATAACATCCTCTATATTAAAGGTATTAATCAAGATATATATATTAAATATTAATTCCATAATTTCACTATTGATTTAAAAGAAAGTAATCAAGAATATTCCTTTTTCATTCCTGATATTACTAAATATAAAGTAGTCATCGAAGAGCTTCTTGAAATCAATGTTGATTTACATGAAGACACTTGGACCCTTTATTTTGATGTCTCTAAAATGTCTCCGAGATGTTTGGGTAGGTTCTATACTCACTAGTCCTCATGGTAAAATTATTCCTTTAGCATTTTGAGTTACCTTTGATGTCAATAATAACATGAAGGAATATGAAGCATAAATCCTAGGCATGATAGTGGAACTTGAATTAGATATTGCATATCTACATGCTTTGGGTGACTCCTAACTCATATATAAATAGGTTAATGATGATTTACAATGTAAAAGTGAACATATTATTGATTATCATCAAATGGATACTACCCTTGCCAAAGAATTTTATTCTTTTACCATTGAGCCCATACCTAGAGATTTTAACTCTATCACTGATTCACTTACTTCTTCAACATCATTATTTCATTTTTACTAATCTCTCACTAATTATACCTTTATATTCAAATAAGAAAGTCCCTATCTTCCATCCAACCACAAGATTCTATTATTTGTCATATTAAGGCTATCACCATTTGATAAAGCCCTTGTACAAAAACATTATCCAATTCCTTGAATATCAAACTTATGATATGGATATGGATTCCTAAAAATATACTCTAATTAAAAAACAAGATTTCAAATGTCTTTTGATATAACACCCTTGATTATTATAATACTGAAGGTACCCTGCTTCACTATGTAATGAAAGAAGAGGTTCTTCCTCTCCTTGAAAAAGCATATGGGAGAATTTTTGGTGGTCATTATAGAGGACATGATAAAACAATTAAATGCCTATGTATGGGATACTTTTGGCCCACTATTGAAAAGGATGATATCAAATTCACTAAAAAATTTAGTCGTTGCCAACATCATGATGATCTAATCCAATCACCACCATCCAAACTCTAAATTATGGAATCTCCTTGGCTATTGTCTGTGTGGGGATTAGATCTCATAGGCAAACCACCTACATCATAGAATGAGCATGTTTTTATCATCATAACTACTAAATATTTTACAAATGGGTAGAATCCATGCCTCTCATCAATGTCACAAGAACCACTATTTACATGTTTAGCCTCAATCAAATCATTTTTAATTTTAGAGTTCTCAATACTATCATTTTTGATAATGGTGGAAATTTCAAAAATAAGGACGTGAAAAAGATATTTTCTAAATTTAGAATATTCCACAAATTTTCCACACCCTATCATCCATAATGTAATGGACAAGCTGAGGCCATTAAAAAAATACTCAACAAAATCATCCAAAATATAATATGTGAAACTCGAATGGATTGGCATCTTAATTTATATCCCTCATTTTTTGTCTATTTCATTAGCATACACATTACCACTAGGGAAAAATCATTCTTTCTAGTCTATAGTTCTAAGTCTGTCTTACCATTCAAAGTTGAGATTCCCTACTTATGTATATATATTCATGGTATTATACTTGATGAGTAATTATCTGAAGTTTTCCTTCATGCTCTTTATCTTATTGATGAACACCATCTCTCCTCTCTACAACATAATCACCAATACAAGGTTCGTATCACCAACCAAAATAACAAAAAGGTTAAAGTCTACACTTTCAATATTGGGGATCTAGTCCTTAAATTAGACTATACTCATGATAAAGAAGGAAAATATGCCCAAAAATGATGGGGCCCTTATTTAGTGAAATGTGTCCTTGGTCCTAGCACCTATTCACTCAAAATTAATATAGGCCATGTTTTCAAAGATCCCACCAATGTGTAATTTTTGAAAAAGTACTTTGCTTAAATCTTTTCCCTTATTATAATACTTATATATGTTATCCCACTAACACTTTTTGTAGGATTTCTACATAGGTCTCACCCTCTACATTAGTTTATATTTCCACAAACCTTAGTTCCTTCTCTTGGTCCTTTGGTTTCCATTTCTCATGAGTTTCATTGTAAAAATATGGATAGGACCTAGTCATCCTCATGAATTATTTTGGATTATATTAAATTGTTAATTTATTATTATTTTTTCACCCTCTTAGGTTATTATTTTGTGAGTTGTAGTGTAAGACCATGGATAGGACCAGGCCTTCCTCAAAAATACCATCTTTCTCATTTATATTTTTACATGATTTGTTCACCCTCTTTGGTTTCTATTTTATATATTGTAGTGTAAGACCATGGATAGGTCTAGGCCCTCCTCATAAAATCACCATATTTAATTAATCCAATGTTCCTTTTATAGAATTTCAAGAAATGGTTACAAGTTTATGATCCAATGTTCTCAAATTTGACTTTTATTTCTTTTGTAGATAAAACTTTCTCAACAAACTATTTTAGCATGATTTCCCACATTTATAACATTTTTATGATAAGGAATCATAATTACTTGTCATTGTATCCCCTTTTCACCTTTGTCACATATTTTTAAATTTGAAGTAATTCAAAGTGTTTCATGTTTCATTCTTATTGATTTCCTTTCCTATCATTCCACTTTGGATAAAACAAGGTCAAAGATAAGATAACACTTTTATTTTACATGAACCAACAAGACTCTTAGACACCATGTTCTCTAAGTTCTCTTCTTTAGGAACCAAGTCCAAAGTTTTCAAATGAATGTCATGTTTATCACTCATGTTGGATATTCCAAATACATATGGAGGAGGAATAGAAAAATCCTTCAAAATTTAAAATCCAAATAATTTGAAACAAAATTCAATGATTAAAAGGCAACATACAAAGTAAAAAGTCAAAATCATAATAAAAGAATCAATTAATAACACATCACCTATCTCCAATTTAAGCTTAAAATTACAATTGGCCTCATGATAGAGCCAAGGTCAATTGGGGTATAGTAGGCTAGTAGATTGGGATAGGAGAATTCAAAATAATCTATGGTGCTACCTAATTTTTTATTCAAGTACCCAATCTTCATAGTAGATCGATGGCTCTATAAGGGGTCTTGAGGAATGGGGAACATGTTATGGGAATGTAGGTCCATTTATATTTTAATTCATATAGCCTTTATGGGATGAAATTCATACTTCATTTGGTGACCTGAGATTTGTGTATATAGGAAAAGTTTTTCATAGTCCTTAATGTCAAAAGTCCTCTTGTGAAAAACCTAATTTTAGTGTCTTGACTTCAATAAAGAGTTTCTCTACCTTGATTTTTCCTTATTTTTCTCCTCCACCCATTTTATTTCCCCCTTTATAGGAAATTCTGATTCTAAATTTGTATTCCCACTTCTATATTCCCTCTTCTTCACATCTTAAAACATGCTAGCACTACTTTGTTATTAGCTTTATTTATCTTTAGAACAAAAAATATATGCTCAAGTGACTATAGATTACTTTAGTTACACCATTACTTTACATTTATAGCATTGCCTTGTTTTAATTGTAATTTTTCCATTGTTTTACCTCCTTTTCTTGGAAAATTGCATACATTTCTATTTTTCATGTATTTTTTCCATTATTAGTTAGTTTGGATTGTTACTTCTCACTCACCAATGTTGTTTTCCATTTTATTAATTTTTTCCATTGATGATTTAGTAAGGATTGTTACTGTTCACTCATTAATGTTATTTTGCTATTTCTTTCTCATATTTTTTTAAAAATAAGGATTGTTAATTATTTTACATTGATGTTTGATTACCATTTTTTAATATGTATCCTTGGGTTGACTTGGTTTATTTACCTTTCTCACTTAAGGTTCACTTATTTGAGTTTTTGGGTCATTTAGTAGCCTTAGATTTTTAGTTACTTGATTTAATCTAAATTTTTTACTTGGTCATTTGGTCCTAACTTAACATTTATCACACCAACTTACCAAATTTACAAGTACATCTTGCCGACATGGCATTAGTTATATTGATTTCCTATATTTGTTTATTTTTGCTCTTTAGTTTTGCATCCTTGGGTTTGCCTAAAGTAGTATTTATACCCTCCACAATAAAAAATAAAAACACATTAGACACCCATCCAATGATAAAGGTAAGTCAAGGCATGCATACATTAATTTTATTTTCTAAATATTTCATTTAGTCATTTACTTTCAACTATTTTATGCTTTAAAATAATAATATTTATTTAGTTTTAGTATTGTGTGTTGCTATTCTCTTTTTTTGAAGCACCATATCATGTTTCACCTGAGTGGCATCTAATAAGCTTCTAATGGGGCATATGTATACACATAATATTTTCAAACTTTATGAACTATTAATGCTTTCTTTTGTGTAAGAACCTGATGAGTCTCAATCTCTCTGAGTACACACCTTAAAGGGTGCACTAGGAAAGGGGTGAGTAGACCATAGGTGCTTCATAAGATTGTTTTCCCCAATAACACCACTTGATATCTACACAACCTTCTCCCATGTAACTCACTAAGAATTGCCTCCTCCATTGCACACTTCTCTAAGAATTTCATAGCCTTCATTAGCACCTACCTAAGTCTAAAACTCTTTTTGATGTTTGGTTACCATTTTTTAATATGTATCCTAGGGTTGACTTGGTTTATTTACCTTTCTTACTTAAGGTTCACTTATTTGAGTTTTTGGGTCATTTAGTAGCCTTAGATTTTTAGTTACTTGATTTAATCTAAATTTTTTACTTGTTCATTTGGTTTTAACTTAACATTTATCACACCAACTTACCAAATTTACAAGTACATCTTGCCTACATGGAATTAGTTATATTGCTTTCCTATATTTGTTTATTTTTGCTCTTTAGTTTTGCATCCTGGGGTTTTTACAAAGTAGTATTTACACCCTCCATGGTCAAAAATAAAAACACATTAGACAACCATCCAATGATAAAGGTAAGTCAAGGTATGCATACATTAATTTTATTTTCTAATTATTTCATTTAGTCATTTACTTTCAACTATTTTATGCTTTAAAATACTACAATTTATTTAGTTTTAGCATTGTGTGTTGCTATTCTCTTTTTTTGAAGCACCATATCATGTTTCACCTGAGTGGCATCTAATAAGCTTTGAATGGGGCATATGTATACACATAATATTTCCAAACTTTATCAACTATTAATGTTTTCTTTCATGTAGGAACCTGATGAGTCTTAATCTCTCTTAGTACACACCTTAAAGGGTGCACTAGAAAAGGGGTGAGTAGACCATAGGTGCTTCATAAGATTGTTTTCCCCAATAACACCACTTGATATCTACACAACCTTCTCCCATGTAACTCACTAAGAATTGCCTCCTCCATTGCACACTTCTCTAAGAATTTCATAGCCTTCATTAGCACCTACCTAAGTCTAAAACTCTTTTTGATGTTTGGTTACCATTTTTTAATATGTATCCTAGGGTTGACTTGGTTTATTTACCTTTCTTACTTAAGGTTCACTTATTTGAGTTTTTGGGTCATTTAGTAGCCTTAGATTTTTAGTTACTTGATTTAATCTAAATTTTTTACTTGTTCATTTGGTTTTAACTTAACATTTATCACACCAACTTACCAAATTTACAAGTACATCTTGCCTACATGGAATTAGTTATATTGCTTTCCTATATTTGTTTATTTTTGCTCTTTAGTTTTGCATCCTGGGGTTTTTACAAAGTAGTATTTACACCCTCCATGGTCAAAAATAAAAACACATTAGACAACCATCCAATGATAAAGGTAAGTCAAGGTATGCATACATTAATTTTATTTTCTAATTATTTCATTTAGTCATTTAATTTCAACTATTTTATGCTTTAAAATACTACAATTTATTTAGTTTTAGCATTGTGTGTTGCTATTCTCTTTTTTTGAAGCACCATATCATGTTTCACCTGAGTGGCATCTAATAAGCTTTGAATGGGGCATATGTATACACATAATATTTCCAAACTTTATCAACTATTAATGTTTTCTTTCATGTAGGAACCTGATGAGTCTTAATCTCTCTTAGTACACACCTTAAAGGGTGCACTAGAAAAGGGGTGAGTAGACCATAGGTGCTTCATAAGATTGTTTTCCCATATACCACCACTTGATATCTACACAACCTTCTCCCATGTAATTCATTAAGCATTGGCTCTTCCATTGCACACTTCTATAAGAATTTCATAGTCTTCATTAGCACCTACCTAATTCTAAAACTCTTTTTGATAGACATTACATTATCAACCTAGGCTTTCCATGTATCCTAGTTGTTAAAATCAAGTTAGGGTCTAGGTTGGCTCTAGCTGACTTATAGTGAGACTTAACTTATTTTTAGAAAATAATGATACAGAGTCGATTAGGTTGACCCTATTAACTAAACTTTAAAAAAGGTTTAGGGTTAGATTTAACTATATATACCCTTTCATTTTTCCATTTCTTAGAGAAAGATACATGAGTAAATTATTCATTTGTGATTCTTTACAATCTACTCTTCCACCATTCTACTTGAGGATTTATTTCTTAGGGTTTATACTTGGAGAAGAATATTGTATTGTGAAAAATTCTTGGATGCTTTGGCCTTTCTTAGTGTTCCTTAAAAACCACAACAACCTCTTGTAATCACCTTTGGATAAGAGAGAGATTGAGTCTCGACAAGTTCATCTTAAAGGTAAGTATCTCTAACTTTACTCCTTTATTTTAGTAGATAAAAGTAACATAAGTTATGGCTTTTGAATATATTTCTCTCTCCATGTGTTAGGGTTTTACATATACATAGATTAATTAGGATTTTCCTATGCATGTTTACTTTTTTTATGTTTATTACCCCTACTTTATGCCATAATCTTTGGTGAGCGCTAGATCAGATTTTACTTTACTTGTCATTTACTTAGTAAATATGAAAACATAGGACCTAAATAGGGTTATTTCATGGTGTTGATTTATTAGAGGCTTTGAAACCCTCTATAGTGATGTTATTGTGGTAATAAATAACTTGGTTATATCTAGTGGATCTATATTGGTAATTAAATTGATTATCTAATGTATCAACAATCGGAAGTGTAAGTAGGATTTATGTTCTTCAAGCTAGGATTGATTAATAAATCAGTTGAATTTACATTTTTATTCATAAATAACTTAGGGAAAACAAAACAAAAGAATAAAAATAACTAAAACTAACCTTAAGACATCTTCATCTTGAATCAAAAGTAAAATTTCTAAAAATTCTTCCTCATGAGATTGGCAATGATGTAGAACATGCTACTTTTTGATCATGATTTTTGATGAAGTAGTCTTACTTGCCAACTACTTTGGAATAATCTCAAGTGAGTTATTAATAGAAAACATGATTCCTATGAAAAAATATATTCGTATTCTAAACCAAGACTCTTCTCATGTTACTCTTTGATGTTTTAATTCATCTCAAAAGTGATCACATCTTGATTGATAATGGAAACATCAACTTTAGCTTCTAGAGGCTCCATGAAATGGTGTGTTTGGTCTTGAATGATATCTTGGGGGTTACCACATTGATATTAAATGTATAAAGTAGATAATAAATAATATTATACCTACCCAACAAGAAATATAGGCCCTTGAAGAGCTTTAAATTTATTTAAAATCTCTAAATACTATTGACACATGCCTTCATCATCCTTTTCATGTTGACTTGAGAAGGAATATTAAATATGATTTTCACCTTAAGGGTCTAGCTTTATCACCTTTATAAATACTATCATGTGTCCATGATATCCATGATGGTTTATTAGATGGTCATCAATCATTGCTGTAACTTGGCTTTGCTCTTGCTCAGTGGTGAGCTTGTCTAGGCTCTTCATAGCTTTGACCAAATCATTAGGTTACTACCACATCTTTTCAACATCTTCTTGACTAGCACCTTGAAGTGATATAACTTGAAACACATCTTTATCTTTATCTTTATCTTTATCTTTGGGAGCTATAGGACTATTAAGAGCTTCAAATTCCTTCATATGATCATGTTGTAGCTATAAATATACTCTCTTAAGCTTTGATTCTTGCTCATTAAAATCCATTTCAAGCCCACTCAAGACCTCATTTTGTTCATTTGAGAGGTATTCTATCTCAATATTAGCTGCAACCTTTTCATTGAGACTCTCTATGTAAATGTGCCCTTGTTATTCCTCTATTGACAATTCAACCAATTATTCTTGGTAACAAGAAAGAGAGCCATCATTTTCAATCAAATGAGAGAGATCAAAACAAGATTTTACCTCTTCTTGGCCACATGAGACATCTTAGAAGATATACAATTGTATATCAATTGCATCTAGATGTTCTAATTCATAAAGAGGCTCTAAGAACTACTATTCTTGATCTCCTAGTATCTTATTGAGGTGACTAGCTAACTGGGCAACTCCCACAACTATCAATTAAGCTTTGTTTACCTTTAAGAGTGTTTTCTCCATCAAATTCTGATGCCACATCATCAAGGTCACTTTTATCTTCATCTCTAAAGACAAACTTTCCTTTTTCTTCACTAAGGGGAGTGATAATGATTATTTATTCATGATTTTCACTTGAAGTATCCTCTTTATAGCCTTCTTTAGGTTCACTTATAGTTTTAACTTGATCTTTTTCATTTGCCTTCCATATAACATGTTCTTATTCAAGCATGGGATGATCACACTCATAAACAAGATTTGAAATTTTGAGATCCATGAGGTTATTATTATTTTTCTTCCATCATCTAATTAATCCCTCAATCTTTGATATGCTCTGGTATTCAACCTTGTCAACAATGACTTCTTTCTTCATTTGATTCTCTCTTTAATTGACTTTCATGATGGGAAAGTTTTAGTTTCTTCATTATTCTCAATGAGAACTTATTTGTTGCTTTGGATTATTTCATGGATTAACCTCCATGATGGGAAGGTTTTAGGTTCTTGAAGAGGGATGGGTGGGGATTGAATAAGCACAAGTTCCTCTTTGGCTTCTATTTCCAAATCTAGTCATTTTTCATATTTCTTCCCCCATGAATCTAACACTTGATTCCAACTTGGAAAATTGAACTTGGGGGCTTCCTCTTGATGGTGTGTTTCCACTTGAAGTATGGACGAAGGTTTTGGGAATCTTACAGACTTCCTTGGATTGGCCTCAAATTTTTGATTTTGGATGAGCATGGGAGAAGGTTCTTGAGGGAGAGCAAGCAAAACTTGAGGAACAATTGGCAGGGCTTTCATAAAATCAAGCTTTTTTTTGTGACATATTATAATCTAGAGAAATTTAGGAGCAAAATAAGGTTGATGTGGAGTAGGGGAAGTGAATTGAGGCTAATGGTATTGAACTTCTTTCTTCTCCTATCTTACCAACCTATCCTCAATGCATTGATTTAAATCTCTTATTTCTAGCCTTTTGATGGTTAGGACATGTTGATTTCTTTCCTCAAAAGCTACCCACTCACTACTTGAAAATTGTAATGAGTTCCTTAAATTTTTAATGAGATGAATAGGGATAACTTGGAAATGTTATACTTTTCTATCTATCTTTCTTATTATCAATTAATCATTTAACATCTTCATGAGAAGATGAGATTCTTCACATTTTTTAGATTGAATTTTCCAAGATATACACTCTATTATAGAAAAGGGGGTTAAATTCATCAATTCATCTAGTTAGGTACTCATCTAGATGTACAAGTTATGGAATCATTAAAACTTAGGAACAAACATGGTATATTCCCATAACATTTAACATTTATCACTCAACTATTCTGGCATCAATGGAGATAGAACTGGGGCTCACATTGGGCTAGTTGTGCCATGGTGCTAGTTTTCACTCATAAGACTCAATCATTTGAGATAAATATTTTGGTCTATTTACTATCATAAGCCTTTTTTGGGCTAAGCTTGATGGTCTATAGGTGTAATCCCATTTGGGGAACTAGTTTTGGTCATAAGGGGTCAAGATGATACCACATTATTTCTATAGTTTCAAGGGCACAAGCCTTTGTTTCACTAAGTTTAGTATCATTTAGGAGCTTTGAGGGAGTCAAGGAAATAATTTAGATCAAGTGTTCATGTTTTGGATAGTGCTTCTTGTCAAGGGTATCAAGGTTTGGGTCCATGAATATTCTTACACTTAGGCTAGCTCATAGAATATGCTAACATCATCACTTAGTGCAAAGATGGCATTAATGACCTGGACTAGAACTTCATTAAAACATAACATTCATATATTAAAATTATACCATTATAACTATTCCATTCATTATGAGTTCAAATGACATTAACCAGACATATAACCAAATTAAACTCAAGTAGATGCAAGACCCTTATTGATTAATAAAAGTTTAAACATAAAACATAGTCCATAACACATAAAAATAGAGTATATGCCTAAATGAATTAATGACCCAATGAATCACAGGTAAGATTGGGAGATATAATTAGAGACTCAATGGCATATATGCTCTATCTAATTCTAATGGTGGCCATAGTCATGAAAAACTAATTCACCTGAGCTTTACTACATCAAATTACATCTCTTCACTCACTTGTTTGAGCTTGTTGTTATAGGCCACAGGAGCACCTTCTACCAGGGTGGAGCTATGCATGTCAGGTGCTAAGTTGGAGCTTTAAGAAATCATTCTATCAGATCCATTACCTTATGCCATTCACATTATAATCACCATGTTTAGCCACTTCTTGAAGATGCCCAAGAAATCATTGAATTGGTTAGTTGCCTTCCAAGTTACACAAGTTTTGCATCAATTCCTCCAATTGGCACAAAAGATACCAAAATAACAATCATCATCCAAGTGATTTCCTAACACTGATATGTTTGTCAAGTTGGCATAAATCCCATACTTAATAAAATAGGGGCCCGATATTACCCCATAAAAAAATAACTAGTCCATCCTCGAATTAGGCTGCCAAAGCCTTTATCATGCATAACTCAAGCATGCTCTCCTTAAGTTTAGTTCTAAAGTCATCAAATCCCTTGATAGCAAGCTTGATGTCCTCAGTGACACTATCTATTTATATGGAAGTGGCACTAAGCATGAGCACATATATCTTATCTATCTCTTTTCTAAAAGCCTTAAGATTTGTCTTAGATTTTGTCACTACTATATCAAGGATTGTTTCCTATTCATAATCCTTAGTTTGTAAGGCATAAAAGAGAGCTTCCAGGTTCTAATCTTATTCCTTTATCTATGTTTTTAGTGAATTGACCCTACCCATTATATAGGTGCACTCTACCCTAATCATAAAATACACATGTGCCATTAACTCTTCCTTCTCCCCCTTTACCTACTTAAGGTGCACATCTATGATTGACGCTTGGTTGGAAAATTTCATGATATGGTATTGGTTGTATTTGTGGCTTCTTAAAGTTTTGTGAATAGGTCCTCCACCTCTTTGAGTTTGGTAACTAGATCCTTCTATAACATGACACATATGCCTTCTTCTTCTTCTTCTTCTTCTTCTTTTGTCATTGGCTCTAGTTTCATCTTTGGGAGCATCTACTCCACTAACACACATACTTTGTCAACCTCTGAGTGGTTCGATGTATCAATGCTAACTAAAAATGAGTTTGAATGTATCTATGTGCTTATATAGCTGCTATAGCTTAAAATTCATGGCTTGTGATTCATATTTGACATCCTTACAAAGTTTTTCCATTTATTTACTGTACCATCATTGATTATGTTCTTTCACATGACTTTAGTGGTCATCTAGATGAGTGAATTCAAAAACTTGATTGGGTTCATGGAATGAGTATTTTTGATAAGGGAGTCATGCCCTTCCTCACTTTCATCCATGCCCAATATGGCATTTTGAGGTGCCTTAAATTCAGGATCATCCATATAATTGTCAAACACATTTTTTATCTTTTTTTGCATCCTATCTATGGTAGATTTTGGGGACATGTATTCAAACATATAGAAATCATCCTCCATCCACCCCTTTTACACTTTTTACCTTATTCTCAACTCCATTACTTCTTCCTTGGTGATGGCCAGCTCTATTTCTTCTTCTTTCTCCTCACTGACACTACTAATTTATTTGGCACTTTCCTCAGAGGTGTCTTCTTCTTATTCTTGGAGGGGTTATTCTTTGGACATGTCCCTTTTGTCTACTTATTCTTTTTGGGGTTTCTTAGTGCTAACCTCTAGGAGTATTCTCTTGGCACTAGCTTTACCTTCTTCTTATTTCTATTGGGGTTCCTTTGTGCTCTCTATTTGTTATTTTTTTAAGGTGCCATCTTTGCCTTATTTTTCATTAGGCACCCATTCACTACTTGGACATGCATGTTATGCAATTTTATCTACTTTATTAGTGGGGGTGCTAGGTGCCTTTTTTTATGCTTCCATATTTGCAAGAACTTCCTTTGTTTTCTTCTCTTTCTTGGCTTTATTTTCCTTGACCACCTTCTTTTTATTGAATTTCTCTTCCTTGGCCTTCTCCTCCTCACCCTTAATTTTATTAATACTTGCTTGAGTTATGTCAACTTCCTTCATATCCTTCCTCTTCTTTTGTAGCATGAGTAACATTTAATTTATTCCTTGTGGCCCATTTTGTTCCATAACCTTCTCTTTTCCTCCTCAGTTTGTGGACTCTATGTGGAGGGCTCTTTATATGAGACATTATGAAGCTTCTTTGTCTCTTCAAGCACAATGATAATGCCACCTTAAAGAGCCTTATGAACATCCTCAGTGTTAGGCTCCTCTCCCACTTCTTGTATAATATAGACTTGTGTTGCTTATTCTTCTACCTCCTCCTCTATCTCTTCCTCCCTTCCTCATGCTCAAGCCTCTTCCACCTCCATTTCTAATAGGGTTATTATCAAGAGCATAATGGGTCCCTTTAAATTTTTATTCTTCTTCTTATTCCTATTGAAGGAAATAATTTTTGGTGTAAAGGTCATGTGCTTCTTCTTTGGATCTGAAAGAGCTACTTCTTCTCTAAAGATGACCCTCAATTTGATTTTCTCTTTTATTTATTTGAGTGTCTTTCCCCACTTATTTTAGGGAGACTTATATTATGTTTCTAATGTTAGTTTCCTTTTATCACCAATTTAAAGAGGGAGATCATCATATTTATTGAGGTCTGTGCTATTCTTTCATGGCTTCATCTCATAGTACAATATGAATATGTGCCTATTTATCACTTCCTTTTAGAGGGGATGGAAGTCCATTCGATCAGAGTCATCCTCCTCATCCTTTGTGGCTTTCCCTCCTAAGAACACATATTTGCACCTCAACTTGCTCCTTTCTAGATCCATCATCTTCAGTGGGATGTATAATTACTATGCATTAGGGATACTCCTTAGCACTTCCTTAAAGTATTTTGTAGAAAATACATAAGGGATTTTAAGTTAGTTGGATAGGTTTCCATTTGTGCGTACTAGGCACACTACACCAAAATGTTGCATGATGGTGAAGGTCACCATTCCAAACATGTATTGGGGGAGGTTCTAAGAGATGCACCATTCTATCTTGAATGCCTCAATATATTGAAAGCACCATCCAAGAACTTGTGTCTTATATTTTTGGGAGAAGGAGAGTGGGCAATTAATTTTTTGGCACTCCAACACTGGGGAGTCCTTATGCATCAAGATTACCCAAATATTGTCTTTATCACCATTAGGTATACCAATCTCCTCCATCATAATTAATATCAATATCGACCCCCACCTAAAGGTCTCTCATGCATTTATACATTAAAGTGAATTATTCACCATCTCCTCTACCATGAATTTTGCAATGTTAAATTTGACCCCTTGTGCCATGTGATAGGTGATGTACAAGTAGGCCTTGATGATATCCATCCACTATCCATTGGGACATAACTTAGAACTCCCAAGGCATGTCATATCCCTCATGTTAGGGTCCTTTATGTACTTTATTGGGAATATGAATCTTGCCTTATAATAATTAAGGATTTTCACAAACCTCTTTACTTTTACATCAATCTCCATCATCTAGTAGATGTTTACACTTGAGTCTAGGAGCTTGATGATTCTACTAATTAGGCATGCTAATATCGATATGCATCTCCTTGTAAAGTATAATTGGTCTCCATGGATGAAGAATAAGAGGAACTACATGAGTTATTTTATCTTTCCAAAACATGGAAACTCATATAGCTGGGTTGAACCAATGGTCTTAAGTATGTCTCAGATGGAGATGAAAAACAACAACATGCCCACCTTTATCTTTATTCCTATGTAAACCACCTCATCTTGTTTAATCTATTACACATTACTTCATAGTGTGTATGAAAGACACCCAAGCCTCTCCCACTAAGACCTTAAGGGGAAACTACATTTCTCTATAGGATATATTGACAAGCACCTTAGGGTCGACCTCAATGATGTTAACTCCCTTAATTATCTATGACTTCTTCTTCACAATGGTTTTCACTTTTATCATCTATGCCCTCTTGACATCCATATGCACCTAAGATGGACCATAACTCATTCATGTCTTTCCCATTTTGAACTAGATAGTATTAAAATGTAGTCTATTGATCTTGCCAAAGACTATAATGTTTCTTATCACTTCCTCACAATCATGAGGTTTGTGAATGTGACTTCAAATATTGAGATTCATTCATCACTAATGGTGGAAACGACAACTTTCAACTTTTTTCCTTCCTAGTTTAGGGTAATTATCTCTTCACATGCCTTTATTTAAATCTCAAATAAAATGCAATGTTATTTCCTATTCACTCATTTTTATTTGGTAGTTGTGGGTTATCAAGGTTTCACTTTGGTAGCATTTTATCACTTTAGCTCTGGTTCTACATTCAAATTTTCACAAGGTCTATAACTTGATTTAATAAGTCTTTCACTCCTTTATACCTTGATTTCAACTACCATCTTAATTACATGTGAGTAATGGTGTGGTAGTGTACGGATTTCTCAAAATTCACTAGAAATAAAAAAATCCACAAAAATTTGTTATCAAATTCACCTTTAATGTGGATCATAGTACCTCTACCATCACCTTATTAACTTATTTTAATAGCTTTTTTGATGAAGTGACCAGTGATTCAAATGGTCACTTGCCACCTATCATTGGGTAGATATCATCTTATCTTGATGATATTCCTCTTGTGATTCTTTCACTTTGGCATGATATTTGCCCTCCTTATGGCAACCTGGATGCAATGCTTCACATGCACATGATTCAACCTACTTGGTTCCATCTCTTCTTCTAATTGTGCTTCCTCTCAAGTGTGATTCTAGTCCTTTATTGATTTTTTGTGCTTTCATCTCTTCCTTTGGCCTATTCTTACCCATATAAATTCTTGCACTGGTCCTACAATGCTTTATTATCCTATTTTGATCTCTAGCACATGATTATCTTATGTGCCTCTTTTTTTATCTCTTATAAACTATTATCTTGCGTGTTTCTCTTTGTCCCTTGATACTCACTATTTTCAATCTAGTAAACTCTACTATGCACCCAAAAACTTAGGTGTCTAGAGTTATGTGTGGAAGTGATAGAAGAGTTACCCTATGGGCCTGAAGTGCCTCATTTATTAAAATAATAAAAACAAACCATAAAACATAAGGAAATACTTGGCTTGTGTCAAATATTATTTTGGTCAACAAATCACAACCAATTTATGACTAGAGAGTCAGTGTATGATGGTACAAGCACCATCTTATTACTTATAATGCTTCATTAAATTGCTATTGAAATTCCTAGGGATAATTTCACTAGATAATGTGAATTTATTACATGCACCAGTATCTAATATGTTGTGGATGAAATAAAGGCCCGTATACCTAATTTTTATCTTGCTTAGGTACTTGAGGTACTTGGCGTCATAGATTAAGACCAATGATTCTTCAACTAGTACCTTGTGCTTGATATACTTGTCATGCTAGAGCTTTTAACATGCTTTATCTAATTTTTAGATCTATCTTGTTTCAGTGTATGTCTCATCCAAGCACTCTAATTATTCTAATCATGTGATTAATGACTCTTGGTCATCCAAAAGACCAATATGCACAATTTTCAATAAGGGCACCATGAAGTGCATTAGTAAAATGGCCTCTATACCAAACACAAGTTGGAATGGTGTGGCCTTATTCAAATTATTATAGGTGGTGTTATAGGCCCATACTACTATTGATACCCAATTATCCCAATATTTATGACTAACATCACATATCTTTTTGAGGCATGTTATTAATATCTCATTGAATGCCTTAGCTGTGACATTTACTTGGGGATGATAAAGGGTTGTCTTATAGTGTTCCACCATGTATTTGGTTAGTGTGATTTATATAGTTTCAATTAGGAAGTACATGCCTCTATCACAATTCAAACTAAGTAGGTACCCATAAAAACTAATAATGTTCTCCAATATAAGCCTTGTGATTATGGTGGTTGTGTATTCTTTGGTTGGTGATGCCTTGGACCACTTGGTGAAATAGTTTATGGATTCCAAAATGTAGCACATGCCTATGCACCTTATATTGGGAGTGATCAATCCAATAAAATCAATGGCCTATTTTTCAAATGATACCTGGGAAAGAATAGGAATGAATGGCATCTCATCCTAATGGTTAGGTTTTCTTGTGCACTAGCAAATATAACATGCTTTAGTGAAATATTTTACATATTAGAATAGAATTAGACATGACAATCCTAATTGCAACACTTTGTGCATTATTGCATTCCATTATGATGGCCTCATGGTATCCCCTCATGCACTTCTCATAATATGGATTATCTTTCATGTTTTAAGACACATTGTCATATGACTTAATCTAGGCTCAATTCGTATAGTTCCTTGCTAATGAGATGAAATGGGGTGGTGTGAACTGTGAGCTACTTCTTTTCTTTAGTTGTCATAGTTTGGGGCACAAACCCATATGTTAGAAAAGTTGTGATCTCTTCCAAATCCATGGGGTTGTACTAGACCCTATAGAGTTGTGCATCTATCATATCATCCTTAATAGGCATAACCACATCACTAGAGTTGATTTGGGACAAATGTTTTGGGCCCAAGTTCTATTTTCTAAGCTTCATGACAATTGAGAACTAGAATTTTTGGAATAAAATTATCCATCTATAAATGTGCCCACGGAGAATGGGCTTATTCACAAGGTACTAAAGTACCTCATTATAATTTAAGAAGATGAATGGGGTCACCGATAAGTATTACATGAATTTTTATAAGGCATAAACCATGGCAACCATCTCGAGCTCAGTTGTATAGTTCTACTTTGCTTGGGTTAGTTTCCTACTTATAAAGGAGATGGGATGATCCATCTTACCTTTACTGGGTTATTCCAGATTGAAAATAATTGTAGATATAGATGTATAAACATGAATGTGGAATGGAATCATCCAATCAATAAATTTTAAAATAGGCACACTAACCAATTTGGGCTTTAAGTTTCAAAGGAATCCTCTTATGCTATGGCCTAATAAAATGGGCCATCCTTATGCAAGAGCTCCTCTAGTGGAATTATAATATTTGCATAACTCCTTATAAAATTTATATAGTAACCACAATGGCCAATAAAGGCATGAAAATATTTTCACATGGAAGGGGAATGGAACTTTAGAATAATTACAATCTTCATGGGATCGATGAGCAGACCATCTTTGTAGATGATGTACCTAAACAAAGTGTGAAATGGTGTCATTAAAATACACTTATTAAGGTTAAAGGATATATAAAACTACCTTCAGCTATTAAACATGAGGAAAAATTTATCATAATAGTATTTTAATATCCCATACATAATTTAATCATCTAGGTTCACTTGGAGGAAATTGTGAATGACGTCCTTAAATGCAGTGATTCCCACTTTGGAGAATATAGGCAGTGCATTTTTGAGTCCAAAGGGCATCATTTTTTATGAAAAATAAACCCATTATATCACAAAGTCTATCTTAGTCTTATCTTTCTCTTTAATTTGGACTTGATGGTATCTTGAGAACCCATCAGTGAAAGTGTATATTTCACAGCCTATGATGCCATCCAAGACTTCATTAGTGAACGTAGTCAGGGAGGGGTAAGTGATGAAAGTGGTGTTTAATAGTGTGTGTGTGTGTGTGTGTGTGTGTGTGTGTGTGTGTGTGTGTGTGTGTGTGTGTGTGTGTGTGTGTGTGTGTGTGTGTGTGTGTGTGTGTGTGTGTGGATGAACCCATGATTATTAATGCTAAGAACCATTGGTCTCACCCATTTAAATTATTGTATAGGGTAGATGATGCCTATGGCTAGCATACCATTAATCTCCATTTTGACCTTGGCATAAAGATTGGGGTTCATTCTGTAAAGGTGATTCTTGACACATCTTATGCCATAAATTATATTTATACTCATTTTCTAAAGGGATGTATGGGTGACCTTCATATCTTATTAATTTTGAGGGAACAAGTCTTGGAATTCTTTCAAAAGATCCACAATTCATGCTAGCTCTACAGTAGACTAGTATGCACCTAGAGTAGCCATATTTGATTTCCATTTTGAGCTAATGTATACATTGGTAGTTTTTAATAGTGCATGGTATGTTTCATTCCTCTCATGATGTGAGTCCTCAAATTTCATACTACCCTTATCTTTTTCTATGCAAAAATGAGTAGGGTCTTCTTCATCGAGGGTGTTATCTTCCACTTGACTTACTAACTTATTTCTGCCTATAAAGTTTGTCCAATTTTATACCTTTCAAGTATCATCATCTTCCTCACTCAAGTCACTATTGAAAACTTGTTCCTTAAATAAAGTCAAGAGTGCTAAACCTTTTTCCCCAAACATGTCTTTTAGGTGCTCTTCTAGGATTGTAGTGTCCTCAAACACCACCCATCAAATTATTTGTAGTGGATTGATTAGTTATTAGTTTTGTAAGAAAAAGGAGAAGGTGTGCACAAACCTATCCTTAAGGACATCCCAATTAGATATCTTGTGATGCATCTCATTGAAAACATACCATGATTGTACCCACATATTTAAGGTTCTATATAAGGTGTGCACCCATAGGTTCCTTGGGGTATTTGCAATTTAGTCAGTCCATGTTTCTTCACACAAGTGTACATGTACTATAGGGTCAAATTTTCTAGAGTATGTTGAGATGTCTAGGTCCTCATTACTCTTCCCAAATCTAGTGTAGATGGTTGCTTTCACATCTTTCCAAGTTTGCAAGCTAGGCTTTTGTGATTCCCACTAATGAATGGTAGTGCTTTATAATGTAAACACTAGTGTGCCCATTCTATCTACTTCTTTGGGGATGAATGACTTGAGGTCATGGACATACTCTTATACTAGATTAATCCCCTTATATTTTGGGATCACCACATGTTTACCTTTAATTAGGTGAATTACTCTCTTTCCCCTCTTCTTGGCACATAAGACCCACATCTTAAAATCATAATCAATCTAGACCTAGCCTATATTTATTGGTTTTGGTACCTTTGTACACACCAATTGGCACCTTTTACTAGTGGTATCATATTATTATGTGACCCATTAGTTGTAAGCAACATTAGTGGTGTCTGAGGATGACTACCCATCTTCCCAAGAAAGCATTCCTTGGTCATTGGGGTTAGGAGTATAGACACCTTGCACTATGATATTATATATATGGTTACATAGGGGGTCCTTATTTTAGACACCTAAATCTAGCCACCAATGACCTCTAATCAAGTTATTGAACAATTCTTACTAAAATACATAATTTGGCCTAAAAACACTAAATCACATTAAAAAATTTAAACTTGATATATTAAAGTACCAATTTTGGTTAGGGTACCCCTAAATGGGTTAGTGCAATTTATGGGCTAGCTAACTTTGATCAGATCATTCTAAGTCAAAATGCTAATTTTGCACCTAGGTGCTCTATATTTCACTTTCCTATCAAATATCTTGCATAAGGTACGTGCCTTTGTTATTTACTATTGGTAACATCCTAAATGGGATAACAGATCCAAAAAAATTGACACCATATTCTAATTATAATCTAGTCAAATTTTGGACCAATAAGAAGGCATTTTGATCAATTTGAGTAATTTGTGCACAAAGTGCTTAATCATGCTTAAGAGCTAGTTAAACCAAATTAGAGCCTAATTAAAAATTCCATGGAAACTTGTTGAATAATTATTTTTTGAAATGAATATTAAATATTTGTATCATTAGGTGACCTCATTTCTTGGGAAGACATCCCTAGGCCATAAATGTCACAAATATTAGGATTATGGGTCTGTCATGCCTCATAATGACCCTACATGCCTATTCAATTCCACTTTTTCTAATGTCATGATGAGGATCATTATAGATTTAATTCCAAAAAAATTGAATTAATCCTCAACAACACAACTTCATCTCAAGATGGATGGTTTAGGTTAATTTTCAGTAATCTCAAAAATCTATAAATATAGAGGCCATGAACATCATTTCTAATCTATTTTGGTGTAAAGTGATTATGATCAAATGTCTTCAAAATCTTGGATAATGCAAAGTTATAATGCACAAATGATTCCAAAAGCCATTGCAGTTAGTGTTATAATGCCAAAATATTGAGAGAATCTTCCCACAATCCAAGCCAAAGCCAAACATGGTGCCAAGAGGAGGTGGAGGATAATCAAGCTCCATTGCAACATACCTTTTAAATACCAAACCGAGCAAGCCAATCAAAGAACACTCTTGGAGAATCAAGTAAGCCAAGGAATGTGTGTTTCTTGTATTTTATTTGTGCTTTGTTCATTTGTTTTTCTTCACTAAGATCCCCCTTTGAGATAGGATTAAGGTGTTAGCATTTATTGTGTTTTGTTTGATTTTGATTTCATTCAGTAACATGATACTAATCTCCCCTTATTGTAATCCTAAGTTCACACTTGTTCACTTGAGAGGGCGATCAATACCCTCTCCTTGCCATTTTTAAAGGTCATATATTGCCTCTTGAAGTATATATATGCATTATTCACATAGCACCATGGCCTTCCAAGAAGCATTAGGTAGTTGTCTTGTTTTTTCAACTCAATTACTTCATATTCAACACATAATTTAGCACCCATGATGTCTACAATTTTGATCTTCAAAATTTTAATGGGTTGTATCTTGGTCTTGTTAACCATGAAAAGTACATGATGAGAAGGTCTCAAGGCTAGCCTATCCATCTTTTCCCATGTGTTTTTGGTCAAGATATTGACCTCGGTGCCTATGTGCATGAGGACCTCACATATAGACCTTCCATCAATGGTGGAATTCATAAGGAGTTATTGATCATACTCCACATTCTATGTATGCCTAAATTATCATGACCTTTTTATGTGTGGTGTAATGAATTCAATTGGCTTCTACCCTACATGCTCTAAAAGCAAGTTCTTAAATAGAGGAAATATCCCTTATATCTATAAGAGGCATAGGATCTTTGTTATCTCTTATATTTCATCCCCATATCTATCTTGATTCATATAAGAGGTGATAGCCTATGATTTGAGGTCTTGTTCTACTTAGAGCTCACCTTGTAGGTTTTGAATAATGCTCATTACTTATTACAATACATCCTTTTGGCATGCAGGGCCTAGACAAAGAATAGCTTTGGGTTTAAGCTATATTATATTCTCAGTGTGGTTATGTTCCCCATATTTTAGGCATAATTTTGGTATTAGCATAACTGGTGGCTAAGTGGTGAATCCACTATGAGTAGTTGCCTACACTTTGACTATCTTTACACTGATTGGTTGTGCCTTTGGATTCCACTTTTCCACTTTTGACTCATGCCTAAGCATTCCTATGCCCTTATCTTTACCAAGCCTACCTTAGGTTAAATTTTTATATAAATCAAGGCATTTTTCAAATTTATGGGTTCCTCGATAATACCCACACATGTGATGTGTAGGGAAGTCATGCTAATAGTGTTCTATGAAACCAAACTTATAACATGAATGGGGGGGAAGCTTCTACCCCCACATCCTCCACCTCACCCTATGGAGCCTCATTACATTCCATATTCTACATTATATTGGCCATAGGCCTTATTCCCTTGGTTATCTTACCCTTTGACAACTGTAGTTGCCTATTGTGTGCCTCTCTCCATGTTTTCATACATCTCATTGATTACTCGACAATAAATTATGTTATGAGTATAGGCATCACACAACTAAAAATAGATGGTTATGTCAACTTGACTGGCACATTACAATAAAGGGCAGTTTTGAATGTCATGTGCTTTGTGATAGACTGCATAGATTAGAAGTAATGTTCAATTATTCCTTTGAGAGAAGTTATTCCTATTATGGCCTTATGTTTCATAGTCAATACACCATAACCCACTTCAAGTGTCTTACCATGAACTAGAAATAATATTTTGGAGTTGGGAGGCCATGGATATAATATATGCCTCCATGAATGGGGTAATCCCAGTATCAGTGCTTATGACTACCTCAGCCTTGAGCATAACTTCAAGCACTTCATGGGGTTCTTTAAATGTCTTCATCGAGATCACTCTTTTTAATGACATTATCAACCCTCTAATGAATCATTTTGCATATTAGGAGGGGTGAATGTCATAAGAAAGATTATAAATAAGGGTTTTTAACCTCATATTATATAGGTACATTCTCTCTAAAAGTCCTTGGTTAATCTCCTTGATCATGGTGATGCTCTACTATTCATACTTTGGTATGTTGATTTTTTTTTGAAATGTTT
Organism: Torreya grandis; assembly: GCA_037957365.1. Lineage (NCBI taxonomy): Eukaryota > Viridiplantae > Streptophyta > Pinopsida > Cupressales > Taxaceae > Torreya > Torreya grandis. Next base: position 1,911,113 of record JARHVA010003090.1, read on the forward strand.
CCCAAATGTCATAGTCAACCATAACCTAGTTAGGATAAAATTTCATATACCAGGTATGGGCATGATCTAAGAGAGTTATAATGAAATGGGTTGCCTTGCACTCTGACTAGGTTATTCTCTATATGCACCACTATAACTCATACTTTAGCATATGCTCAGTGACATTCTCTATGTCATGGTATTATAGAAAGTGCATGACCATTTCATTGTAAATTTGTTATGGGGGAACACCTAACATCTAAGGTGCTTATATTCATGGATTATATCTTGGTAGTGGTGTTCCAATGCCTCTAACCACTAGGTTAGTCATTGGCCCTATTACTACTACTATAACTGAAGATACTGATGGCACTATACTATTAACTTGTGGATTCAGACCACTTCCTACAAGCTATTTCCTAGTCTATGAATTTGACATTGGCTAAGATAGAATTCTTACACTCACATTATACTATGGTCATCTTGTGTCTAATGGTATATATGTATCCTTTCTCAATTATTCATAAGGAATAAATTATTCAATCACAAAATTATACTCCAAGTCTATAAAATGGTCAAATTCTATGTTGACAATAGGCTTAGTTATCACTCTTCTTTCTTCTCATGGGGGATTCAACACATGAGCTTGTGCTATAGGTTTAAATGGGGTAGGCACATCTGATGCATCTTTAGTTACCAAATTTTGTATGGATCTAATGCATTATACACCTATCAAATGTTGAGATTGATCTATTGATTCATTATTTCTCTCCTTGTACTAATGTATTTCAAGATATCCTTCCCCATTCCCTTCCCACTCCCTATAGGTTCTCTCAACACTTCCAAGTTCCATGTCTTCCATAAACCTACACCTTCTCTTGTTATAAGTATATATCCTAAGATGTTATGCATAAATATGCTCATACCCTTCCATTATACTTTACTTACACATCCCCTTCTCTCCCTCTACATTGATCATACATGAAAATACTTTATCCTTCCATTCTCAAAGTTTCAAAACCATAATTCACCATTATTTTCTTGAGTTTTATGCCAAAATATTTCATAAAATTACCTCTAGGTTTGTGTAAAAAGTGATACTATGCTTCTGCAAGGCAGGAGTATGTGGAAATAATGAACTCAAGAATGTAACTATTTAGTGCTCCTTACCACCATTTATCTACTAATCTTGTCCAAGTAGCATCTAGAGTCTTAAGTCTCTCTAAGTGCTCTTTCATCCACTCAAGGTTTTGTCCATAGATTTATCTTCTATGGGTCATATAGGCAACCAACCATTGGTACACATGCTTAGGCAATCCACAAAAAAAATCCTCATATAGATCATCATACAAGTTGTTCTAAACCCACTTTCTTGACCTGTATCCTCTACAATTTGGATGTTTTAGTGTAAAAATATATTCTACCTGTTGCAACCAATGCTTGATATTCTCAAGGGAAAGTTAGAGCATTATTTTTTCACATCATTGTATTAATAAAATTAAACATAGTTCCTAAAAATAAAACCAAAATGTTTTAGAAAAGGGTGTTAAATTCATCAATTAATCTAGTTAGGTGCTCATCTGATTATCCAAGTTAGTCCTAGACTCATTACAATTTAGGCACAAAAATGGTATATTCTCATAGATTTCAAAATTTATCACTCAAACATGCTACCATAAATTCACATAAGGTGAAAGCCTTATGTGCTCACCTAAAGTGCAATAGAGAAATAACCATGGCCCACATTGGGCTAGTTGTGCCATGGTGCAAGTTTTCACTCATAGGACTTGGCCATTTGAGAGAAGGATTTTGGTGGGTTCATTGGCATAAACCTTTTTTGGGATAATCTTGATGGTCTATAGGTGCAAGCCCATTTGGGGAACTATTTATTGTCATAAGGGTGTAGGATAATACTATGTTATTTCTATAGTCTCAAGGGTGTAAGCCTTTGTTTCTTTAAGTTTAGTGTCATTTATGTACTTTGAGGAGTCAAGGAAATTATTTAGATCAAGTGTTCATATTTTGTCTAGTGCTTCTTGTCAAGGGTATCAAAGCTTGGGTGTGTGACTCTCCTTACACTTACTCTATTTCATAGAGTATGTTTATGTCATCACTTAACATATAAATGCCATTAAGGACCTGCACTAGAACTTTGCTTAAACATAACATTCATATATTGAAATTATACCATTATAACTAGTCCATTCATTATGCAATCAAAGTACATTAATCAGACACAACCAAATCAAAATCAAGTAGATGTAATACCATTCTTGATTAATCAAAGTTTAACTATAGAGCATAGTCCATAACACATAAAAATAGAGTATATGCCTAAACAACTTATTGACTTAAAGGCTCACAAGTGAGCTTGGGTGATATAAATTTATCCTTAATGGAATCCATGCTCTATCTAATGCTAATGCTGGCCATCATTGTGTAGAACCAATTCACCAGAGATTCACTACATCAAATCACATCTCTTCACTCACTATTTTGAGCTTGCTATTATATGCCACATGAGCAAATTCTGCTAGGGTGGAGTTGTGCACGTTAAGCACCACACTATAGATTTTAGCAATCATTCCACTAGCTCCATTACCTTACACACTTTACTTGTGGTCACAATGTCTAGACACTTATTGAATATGCCCAAGAAATCATTGAATTAGTTAGCTTCCTACCAATTGGTGTAAGGTGTGCATCAATTCCTCTATCTAGTGCAAAATATACCAAAATAACATTCATTATCTAAGTGATTGTCTTGCACTGAGATGTTTTTCAAGTTAGAATAGATCACATACTTAATAAAATATGGGACCAACACACACCTTATATCTTAACTCTTTTTGATGAAAATATTGAAAGGACTAATATAAAGTTTGTCAAGTTTAGTAAGGTTGACAAGGAAAGGAGGAAGAGTAACACTCATAATAGCAAGGCTAGTCATATTGTTAACTTGAGTGATATAAAGGGTAAGTGGGGTCATTGTAGGGTCAATATGGATCAATATAGGGATAATATAGATCATTAGGATATTGTTATGATTCATTATGCTACTAATAAAGATTAACATGCTACTGGTAAGGATGAACATAGGCTTGATATGGCTCACCAACTTGAGTAAAATAGAAATCTACTCCAAACTAAGCCATTAAACTTCATGAGAAAGAAAAAAATAGAAAGATTAATTACTTGAAAGAATACTTGGGATACTAAAACTAGCTAAATGTGCTTAGAGTCTCCATTGATGTTTGTGTTTATGCATATAAAGGTTAGTGCATTGAAGTTCACCAGTTATTACCCTTCAATAGATGAAATCTCTTGTCCCACCAGGTGTACAAGAACTATTATCATCAAAATCTTCACCCTTAGGGAGGTTGTTCAACCCTACTCACATAAATGAGAACATGGGAACAATCTTAGGTTGTTGGGGACCTAAAGAGTGGACTGAACCTATATATAGGGTTAGCTACCTTGACGCATCACTTAATAACTATTACTAAACATACTAACTTACAAGGGAAAAGGGGGAGAAGACTAAAAGTAAACTAAACTAAGGAGATGATGCACCAATTTTTTTGACCTCTACCAAACATTTATAGGTTTATAATGAGCATGAAGTTGATATTTTCATATAATACTCCTAATATATTCTTCTTACATCAATACTTCAATATGAAGGTGGTAGATGATAATAGGCAGTAAGGGATGATTATCAAGAGGTATAAAAGACACTAATGGAATATTGCCTCATTTAACCTTCAAAAGACTACTTAAACACTTCCATATGACCTATAAGAGTGATTTAAAACTACATATAGGTGAGAGAATGAGATAACATGTCAAGGAGAAATAAATTAACACTAGACAAGATCAATCATTCTTGCATTCACACTAAAATATAGTCATAAGAGAAGGTAAATTAGCTTGTTTATTGCTTCAATGTATTACAAAATAATTAGTGATTTTCTATACTCAAGTGGAGAGAGAGAGAGAGAGAGAGAGAGAGAGAGAGAGAGAGAGAGAGAGAGAGAGAGAGAGAGAGAGAGAGAGAGAGAGAGAGAGAGAGAGAGAGAGAGAGAGAGAGAGAGAGAGAGAGAGATAATCATAGAATAATCTATAATAAAAAAAACTACCAAAGGATGGTTATGAAGTCACTTTTCAACATGTGTGTGCTCCATTTGATGGTAACTTGAGCAAGGTGGTTAGGAGTTATGTTTGGCTTGGTGAACTGCTGTTGAGAAATTGAAACTACCCCTTGGAGTGATTATGAAGAAATAATTCATATTATAATAGTATAAATATATTGGAAACCTTATTAAAATCCATAATCAATTATATCTCCACATTTATTTTGTAGTTTTCTTAATCATTATCACATTTGCTCTCTTAGAGGACTAATCTTTATAGCCCTATTTTGGTGCAAAGATCCTTGGTTTTAGATATACAAAATACTTATATAGAGAATAAAATCATATTTTGTTACCCATATACCCTTATATCCTCACCTAATATTTTATGTTCCAACTCTTAAGGAAGACCTACTTTATCAATACCCATCTCTCCAAATTAGGCATACTTAGGCCTAAAGCAAGTATATAGTCCTATAGACCATAAAAATCTGAATAATACTAACTAAAAACCAAAAAAATCATTTAAATAATATAAAAACGTGTTTGATACCAAAGTTTCAAAATATTCCATGGGTTAGAATTAAAATTAGGTGAGTTGCAAGAGTTTTTAGCCCTAGTTGGCAAATGCATAGGCCTGAGGAGGTCGAGAGCTAAAAAATAGATATTTTGAGTTTCAAGGTGTTTCAAGACAAAAAAAATCCTGTTTAATTTTTTCCCCAATTCCTGTCAACTCCTTAAATCATTATTTTTTAAAGATCACTCCTCAAAACCCTCCAACATGTCAATATATCTCAATTTTGTATGCATTTTAGATTATATGCATGGCTATAGGTGTTTTTGGTATTCTCAATCACCTTAAAATAATTTTAAACACATAAAAAGGCTTATTATGACTCCACACATCTTATATCCATTAAATTTACAAAACTCAAATAAATATTGCACATTCTCTTGAAATCTTGAAAAAGGGGTTGAGAAAGAACTTTTAGCAGGTTTATTAGTGCTCTTGAGGTTTGAAACTTGTTTGACTTAAAATAAGATTTTATTAGATAATTTTATATTCCCCACATAATTTCACATCATGAATTCATGTATTAAACTCTTAATCTGATCTTCAAACATCATCTTTTATATAATGTTTACTTTCTTAGGTTGAGAATAGAGACCTACAGGTCTGCAAATCTATAGGTCTACCTTCACCTCAAATTAAGCCATTAATCATGATCCCTATTGGTCTATTAAACCCTATTTTTATCTATTTTATCCTATAAAAATATTTTTAAATATCAATCTTTTCTTTGAAACCTCTCAAACTATCCTCAAATGCCTAATTTTGCTTGCAAAACACTAGATTGTTGTACTTAGGTCTATAGCCTATTAAACTCACCTCAATGATGGTTTTAGAAGTTTGGTACATTGAATAATTATAATTTAGGTTATATTAAATCTAACCATGAAGTATATACATTCATATATCACTTGAATTTCTAATGCAAACATCAACATTGTATGCTCATACAACTTTCTTCTTGTCTTAGAAGGTTGTAGGCGTACATTTGGACTATTTTGACCATTTTAGTAATTTATGTGATTATTATGGAATTAAAATATTTTTAGACCTTATTATTATGTCTCACAAACCTTTTATACTCTTATAACTCATATTCACTTTCAGGTTTGATATTGTATCCTCTTAACCTATAGGCATACTTGTAGATGGTTATACCTTCTCATTAGAAGCATGCCATAATGAGCTAGCTCAAGAAGACCACTTTGTATGATAAATGTAAGTTGAGTAAGGATATAAAATAAGTGTGAATATTGGGTAATACCATAATATATCATCAAATTACATTAAAAACCTTTGTTTTATCTCTCCATGGCCTCAAGAAGGTTTTCTTTAGATTATAACCTACAACAGCCCTTTTGAATGCATGATATTCTCTCTCCCCTCACTATTTTTTTTTCATTTGAGGATTGCATATGGTATTAGGAGGAATATTTGAGTATATATATGTATATAAAAGTTTATTGGAGATCACTTTAAGTGATCAAACACTCAAACTAATAAAAACCCTACCTACCACCTTCAAGAACAATAAAACACAACTCTTTTTGCTACCTTGGATGCTCATACATGCCAAATGATGATTGATAATGATGTAAGATGGATATTTATACCTATTATTATATAAAAACATCCAATTTTCATATATTAATCTTGAACACTTGCCAAGATAAGAAAAACCTTACCTATGGGGGTTTAAGAGGGTTTTGGGTAGCTTAACTTGTTAATGATTGTTCATAATGTTAAGCTATTATAACCTATAAATAATTCATGTAATATTGTGATAATATGGGCCCATATCTTCAAATAAGATAATTTTTTATAACTCTTTTTCTCCTTCATGAACCAATCATTTAAAAAACATCCCTTATTAGCTTTCTAAAAGTTGAATGGAGAAATAGATAATATTTTTGCCATTTTTGGACCTATTACACACTCCTGAGCATGAATATGAATTATATAGGATTTAGGTATCCATTAAGGTGTTTTTATACCATATTAACTTGTAAAAACTATAATAATTCCCTAATATACCCCTTTCTAGTAATGAAAACATTTATATTTTACCTGAACTCTGTTGGAGCTAAAGATCAAATGTTCATGGAGTCTGTTCAAGCCTATATGGATGTGGTTAAATGTGCCAAGGACATATTCAAACTATTTTAATATCATTTATTACAATATTCCTTCTTACACATTATGAAATGAGCAAAAATAAACTTTAAATGAATTATAATGTTAGAAGAGTGAGTTATGCTTTGTTTTGTCTATTTTTACAAACCAAGTAAGTATAAATATGATTTTGACATTAGTCACATGACCTACCAAGACGTATTTTACCTTTATCCCCATTGAACTAACTTGAACTTGACATAAGAAGGATAGACTAACATAGGACCAAAATGAGAAATTACCTTGACTTTTCCAAAATTACCTTAAACTATGCTAAATACATGAGGAAGACTATAATAAATAATTATTTGATGACAAGGTATAATGACTTGACCTTGCTACTAGTAAGACTGTCCTAGAAGGTTTTGTAAGCTACCAAGGAAGACACACTATCTATCATATTTAAACTATTGATGACCAATATAAGATCTTAGATGGATATCAATAAAGTTAGATGCATAAGGGACAAAGTTTTGAATTATACTCCCCCACGGGAGCTAAATTTGGCTAATAATAAATTCATAAACAAATATGCAGACCTCCTACAAACCAATTGTAGGCTGACTTTATAGGTTGACTATGATTGGAAACTACCTAAAGATACATGTGAACTGTGTCACATCTAGAAATAGGAATTAAAATTATGATGGTACAAGGCCACTTTAAGAGGATAAGGACACATTATGATTTTTTTTTTGGGCTATGTTCTAGTTGATTGTGTGATAGTGTTTCTAATATATATATATATATATTCCTCTATATGCAAGGACTTAATATTTATCTATATGTGTCGATTTGATGCAAGGAAGACCTAAAAAACATAAAAAATATCTCCTACATAACAAATAAATTAGATATTAAATGTTAAAAGGTTTTAATATGGTTAGGGGAATATCATAGCTACCTTAAAAAACTACACATAATTTAATTGTTTCCCACATATCTGAAATTGGCTTTAAGTTGATGTAGTTCTCCCTCTTAGAGTGAGCGAGTGAAATTTTAATTTGGTGTATGAATGAAACTCGATAGATTACTTTTATTTCTTGAAAATGAGTGGCTTTGAACTATAATAAAAACTATTTAGACTTGGCCTATGATTATTGCAATGCTTCATAATTAGAATGGAAGAGATAGTGTTCTTTTTCTCAATGTGTAGTAGTATTTTCCAAGTTATTGCTAGATATGCTTTGAGAGGCATTGATGTGAATATATAGTGTAATATTTTTAATATATATATATATATATATATATATATATTAATTTCCCTTAATAAAATTGAGAGAAGAGTAAGAATAAATGGATCAAATTTAAAAAGTTACCATTTGGGTGTGGGTGATAACGTTGCACCAGTAGGCAAGGTCGTAGTGAATCCCTATCTAACCATGTGTGGTCCTAACCCACAAAGACAAATAACAATAGAATTTACTTGATATGAGTATGTAAGAAAAATAGGGATGTTTGAATGATATTTTGAGTAGTTTCAAGATATTTTATATAATACCTAATGTTCCTGTATAGATAAAAAGTCAATGAAATGATGAATTGGCCAAGAAAGGTAAGGATGTCAAGTTTAAACATTTTCAAACACTTAATGCTTAATATGTCTATAATACATTAATGCAATATTATAACATGTAAATCATAATCATTTGGTATATTAATATTTGATATCCATTTGAGTAAATCAAAACTTTGGCATACATATTCATTTGTTACTTTTTTATGCTAGCATAGGTTGTGTGCCATTCAAAGTTCAAGGTTGATTTTTAATTGGCATGAATTTAAAATAATGAACTATTTTTTTTATAAACAAAGATCATGTGAAGTAAATGAAAAATTTACCATCTTTGAGTGTCAAAATGTCTTATGTCTCAATTATTAGTTTATATTCTAAACAAATGGAGTACAAGTTTATGATGAAATAAATTGATGCATCCTGATAAGTGAATGAATGTATTAAATTGAAGGTCCAAAAATGGATAGATTTGGACTAATTATTTGTATTTTATTTATTATATAAAAATTTTAGTTTACACAATTAGAATGTTTTATTAGCGACATTGTGTTATATCTATTAGGGGCCACCCCATTATTGAAATAAATTATATCCTTATCCTCTTTCACTTCCTTATTTAGGTCCTTAATCCACATTTTTCAATTTCAAATATTATGATAAATGTTTCAAAAGAGGGTTATGATGTAGGAGCATCCTCATGCTATGAATGTGTTTGTCATGTTCCTGGTTGAGTTCTAGAGTGTCTAGGTGTGTTGAATGATTTTCCCTCCAAAATTATGGAATTCAAATTTTCAGATTTGTAAGTATGTATCTCATAAGCATTTAATAAGGACAAATATGTATAAAATCCAAGATTATGTATATTTGCATCTAAAATATTTTTGGATATCATATTTCATGTGATCTTAGGTTAGTTAGGTGAAATATAGTATGGTTAAGTTTTTTTGTTTAGCAAAGTTGTTAACTCCATTTTGGGAGTTGGTTTTATGAGTCTAGGAATAGAGATTTGGAGTCTAAGTTTGGTTTTAAGCATTTTTGGGTGATTAATTTGACCAAAAAATATGTATAATGATGATTTTAACATGCAATAAAGATATGTAATGTCAAAGGACAAAATCCAATGTTTTATTAATGCTTTTCTCCATGACTATAGCTACATACTAGATAGGGCAATAAGTATGAGTTTGATAGTCAAGGTTTAGAGGAATTTATTCTCACTATGAGTACTTAGACACTTATAAGGGACGAAAATAATCTATATGAACTTTATTTGGAGTCTTGAAACCATGTGGTGTGTTTTGTAGCTCCATTTGTATGCAAACTGAACCCTAACTAGGGTTTTCTCTTTCTAGTAATTGGTATAATGAAAATTACTAAAACTTTGAAATCCTAGTTCTTTCAATGTGTGCATATAATATCTAAATTTTCAAGGTTCAATTCTACTGGTAAGTGTGGTTTCTAAACCCTTCTTGATTTTAAGTCTTGTATACTCATGCAGACTGAGACATAGGGGTTAAATGATTTCTTAGGGTAAAAATATGAAGGGGTTTTTTGGTAATAGTTGTAAAATGATATTCCACATCTTACCTATGAATTATAAGATCTATATCCTCACCATATTCATTTTATATTCAAAATAGGGTGCTTTGGAGACCTAATTAGGTCTGTCACAGTCTATAGTTGAGCCATTCTATACAAAATAACCCTAGGTAAAATTTGGACATGTTGTGTAACTCCTTAATGGGTGTCTAGATAAATTTATATTTGTTATTATCTGGAGTATAGTAGAAGTTATGGTTAAATAATAGTGTAGATAGGTCTACAAGCCCCTAGCCTTGTCCAAGAAGAAGGTTAGGCCTTATGGTCCAACTTATGCTATTTTATCCATAAAGCCTCTTTGAATAGATGTAAATAGGTTGGTTAAGTTTGTATATATTATTATAAGTTGTGTCTTTCATAGTTTAGGTTGTGGTAGATAGTGTTGTAACCAATAAAGAAATTTTTTTGACCAAACTTGTGTCTTAACCCAATAGAGAAACTTCATCATGATAAGAGGCAGTAATTCAACAATTTGTGTGTTTAATTTGTGACTCTAAAATGTTACGGAGGTGTTTTCACTAGGTTATCCCTTATGACATGCTATCTTTTATTATTATATTCATCATTTATATGAAGTATATTTCTTAATGAAGGGCTTTTTATGCACATCATGCACTTATTAGAATGACTAATTTATTAGATACAAAAACCCAAGTTTAGTTGATATTTCCATACTCTTGACCTTGTTGTAAACATATACCATACATGTTTCCAATAAAAATAGTGTTCTAAATTCACTTATTATTATGAGATAATTATAAAAAATATCTAGAGATTTAATTCTCAAGGATTATAGTTCATCTTATATTCCATTATTTATGCCCTATTCATACAAAGAAAAATAACCCTTTACAAATTCCAACAAATAGTAAACCAAATGACAATGTGTGGAGACAAATCTTACATTCTTTATCCCCTCAGTTGGTTTTCACTGTGATCCACCAAAATTTATATTTCACCTTCATCTACATCCCTTAATTCTTAATTATCCTCACCTTTCTCTTATAAAAAAAAGATTTAGAATCCCCAATTTATTTTAAGTAACCTAAGTAGAGGTTGAGACATGTATTACATTATTACCCCTATGTTGGTTTCATTGCCTCCCACTAAAAATTATTCTTGATACTCATTTTCATATCCTAATACATTATACATGCCTATTATATTCAAAATAAATCATAAATTTGAGACTACCAAAAAAATATTAAACAAAGAAAATAGAAGTGGATAATTTTTTTACATTAGACTCTATATCACAGATGTTGGTGGGGTCACTCACACCATCCCACACATCATGAATAACACCTTCTCTTATTATCTATATCATAATATCCACATTAATTACATGTTTACACATATATATACTTGGATTGAAAAGGGATAATTTCACATTAACATGGCTGGCATTACACTATATACTTGATAATGCAATGTATCATCTATCTAATATTACACCTAATCTATACAACTATCATTAGTGTGAAATATGACATGTAATTATGTAATTTTAAAATCTTTAACACATGAAATATTATCAATTTTAATAATATTTAAATTAATATAAAATATATTATCTTTTATTAATTTTTTACACCATATTATATATAAACAAATGTTTTTAGATCTAGAATTAACTAATATACCTTATTTTGCACACAAGTTTTTATCATCCTCTAGAGAAAAAGAAAAAGATGTGAATGGTATCATACAATGGATGAATATATTTATTTCTCAATGTGTTTAAGGTTAATACAACTTCTACATCACATTACAACCTTCTGAAGTCAATGTTCCTCCTAATATTAAAAAAAATTGGCCTATGTGGATTGATACTTCTCTATAAACTAACCAGTCTTTCTATTTTAAATTTATTAATCAAAATAACTATGTATTGTGTATCCAAATTAATATACCATATTTAACTTGGAAATCATATTATCTCACCTTTGCTATCAGATTCTTAAACCATGTAAGATGTATATGCCAGTTGCATAAATATACTTCATATTTGAAAGTTTACCTATATAATGAAATAAGTTAGTAAGAATTTTTAAAATATAGTAACAATGGTATCTATTAACTTCAGCATAATATAGATAATAAAATATAATATTTATACTTGACAATGATAGGCTTGCAAAAAATTTACCACATATGACTTATGCACACAAACAATGTCTTAATCTACCATTCTCTCAAGCTTACATGCCATATTATGAGTTTGAAACTTTCATTTTGTTATTACACAACTACATGAAACTTATTGTTTATTTCAAACCTACTAAATAAATTTCACATATATCTTTAGACCTTAGTTCAATCCACATGTACATAGACCAATTCCATTAGTTTTGATCAGTATCATAAGTCGATACTAATTTGATTTGGTCAGAACCCACCCTCTCCCAAAATGTTTAATTTTAAAAATAAAACATTTACTTAGGATTGGCCAATTTCTATAGATTTTTATTGGCATGATAAATTACCCAACTTGACTCATATATAAATAAATCAAGGTTTGATTCAAAAGGGAATTAACAATTATCTGGTACACATCTATACATTATTACACATTGACCAAATATATCCTATTATTCCAAAAGTTATAATATTTCACTATAAGTAGTCATAATCCAAGTCTAAACCATACTAAATATAATTTAAATTAAACATTTTCAAATATGAAATGGAAATCATTAGCTACATACGTATAGTGAAGGAGTACAATTACATAATCACAATAGGTGGGAGTTATGTGTGGCTTGGTTTCCATACTTGGAGTATTGGATATGTGGATATAAGTAAATCATAAAACATGTGTGATTGATTTTATCTCAACCCATTTCTATTTTTTAAGGTTTCTATCTCTCATAAGTACACTTAAGGTTTTAAGGCAAAATAGATTGATTTTTTGAGTTATGTGCACCATCAAGGTTTAAGATTACACATACAAAGCATCAAAAGACAAAAAAATGTGACCATATACTAACAATCACTCATTTATGAATAGGTCAGTACTAAACAACACATAGTATTTACCAATGATACTAACCTAAATTGATGGAACTAACCCTACACCAATAGAGATATAGTTCCTAAATTGATTAAATAAAAAGTATTCTTTTAACTGATATCTACTTCTTGAATGCATTCACTATCAAATATTCACCTATAAAATATAATTTATCATAATTTTTTTTTAATTATTATATTTAGCACATTCTAATTGTCAAATAATGGTGATCTATTTCTATATTGTACATTAAGATGTATGCTTGAATATCATATCTTAATATTTGAATTAAATTTCAATTTTCTATCATATTAAGGTTGCATGACAAAATTAGTGTAAAAAATATTAGTGAACCTATACATGTGTCAAACCACTCTACTAAGGTTTCATATTTATTTTCTTAGGGTTTCAAATTTCATTTATGATTTACATACATAAAAAATATTTTTAATTTCTTTTCCTAAGGTTGATTTATAAAATTTTCCATACATAAAGAAAAGCATTTTCACCTTTTACCATAGCCTTATACACACTTAAATTATACCATCTTCTACCATCCAATAAGGATACTTCCCTTGACCCTTTGATATATAGTGCTAGATTAAGTGGAATCCACATAAATCATAATTATATTCTTTCTATTTCAATTGAAATGGATATAATGATTATTTTTTCTTCTTTTGATGATGAAATTATTAATCAATATGTACAAATAGATGAATATGTTGATATTACTCCATTATAACATGATAATCAAGATAATAAAAATGAAAATAATAATTGAGATAATTACAAAGGCCTAGATATAATATATCTTAATGAACTTAATGAGGTGGATCTTGGCCAAATTAAATCATTGTATAATTTTAATCAATGACTACATAAATATCCTAAATACATGGATAAAATAATATAATTTATCCTAACATATAAGGCCACTCAAAAAATTATGCTTGCTACATCCTAGATGCAACAGCAATATCCATTTATAATTATCAAGTAATCCTTTCAACCTAGTATGTCTACATCAGGTGTTCAAACCTGTACTACTAGTTTTATCCCAATTATTATAATTGTAGTGACCTATATGAAATCCACGCAAGGTTTAAAGAAAAAACAAATCCTCCAATAGGATTTAAAAATGTATCCTTAGACATGAAACCTTTAACCCCCTCTCTCCCCTCCCCCCCAACATGATGACTACACATGTTCCACTACTAACCTTTCATATTACACATTACCTTCAATAACATGTTATAAATATACACACTAATGTGCTACAACTAGATCAATTTTCATCTAGAGATACTCACTCCATGTATTTGTATGCCTTGATGCATAATACATTATACCCTAAGATAGAAACATATCTTTATAAAAAATATTTTCAGCTCCTAATCTTCCATTATACAAAGGTAAAGGTGATCTTGAGCAACACCTTATATCATTCCATGCAACATGATTAGATTATGAATACAATTAAAAATTGTTAACCAAGATATTTCTATGAATTTTCAAGGACTAATCATCGTGATGGTTTTATTATCTCCCCCTAAAATCCTTAATATCTTTCAACCCCTTTATATATGAATTTAAACCATATTTTTCCATCAACATTGATGAGAAACTATCCTATCCACTAATTGATAAAATCAAACAAGGGTCTAATATGGCTATTGTTATTTCTGATAATGAGTTACAAGATATATTCAATCAAATGTTATTGGAACCACTTTCTGAGTGAATTATATTTAAGAGATTCAAATCATTAAATTAACTATGCCATACAGTGACGGACAAAAAAGTCAATTTAACAACATTGAACAAACTCAAATATACATCCAATCCTATAACTACTTCAATAATGAAGTTTCAAAGCAAACTAAACTATAAGGTCAAATCAACGGACAAAAAAGTCAATTTAACAACATTGAACAAACTCAAATATACATCCAATCCTATAACTACTTCAATAATGAAGTTTCAAAGCAAACTAAACTATAAGGTCAAATCAACTAATAAATAGAATGAGTAAATATTATAATCAATCCAATATCATAACCTAAAAACCAACTAAAATTGACATCTCCACCAAAGAAGTAGTTTTCAATATTAACATCACCTCCTTTTACTACTAATTAATTTACTTGAATGAAACATTATCATACTTCTTTGTCCATTACAACTCAATCCAAACAAGCATACACCAAGGAAAAGTGATGGCAATGCATATTTTGATTATCATCAAATTATGGGACATTCAAAAATATATGCTTCAAATTGAGGATATAAGGTCTTATATATGATAAAAATATTGACTTGGGCACCCTATAAAGGAGTATAGACTATAACACAAAGGAAATCAAAAGTTTAAGATATTTAATGATCCATTCTTAAATATGAGACCAAAAAAACTAAGGATACTTCATAGGTACATTATGCATACAACATGCATCCCACACCTATGATGTATGCTCATCTATTATATGTTATTATTGGTACACTTACTGATACTTCACCATAATAGTGTATGATCACATTTGATCATATTGAGATAGTTGATGATAATTTAAATTTGCATTCACTCTTCATATGAGCCTATATCAATGAGAAAACCATACAAAATGTCATGATCAATAATGGTTCAAGTGAGAATGTTCTCATGATGACACATTTCCACTCCTTTGGCTACACACAATATGATTTACAAGATACATCAAGATAAATTTAGGGATTTTACAAACATAAAAATAATATCTTGGGATACAAAACACTACCTCTTAAATTAGGATCTACCATATTAGTCTTGAAATTTTTAGTTTTATAGTGTAATAGTGTATTTGGCATGTTGTTGAGATGCCCTTGTATATATAAACATTATACATTACCATCTATATTGCATTGATTTCTAAAGTACACACACTATAATAAGGTAGTCAAAGTTACAAGTAAACATTATGAGTATCCTCTATAACTAGTTCTATCTCCTCCTCCACCCATATTACCACTTCAATTGGTTGTTACAACTATTCAAGATCATTATACATATATGGTTAGTGTACACACTCTATTTTGATCACTTTCATGTCAAAATTACAAATAAAACCATTTCTTATAATAAAACACAAATCATTAAAACAAGTAAATCATTTTGCACAACTTGTATACACATTCTAAAATGTATTGGTGCAACTTTGATTGGGGAATACACCATACAGAATCACCATCTTTATCTAATTTATCTTGAGTTAAATTGTGACTTTGCAACTAACATTTTGGATTCATTAGGTTGAGTGGTTATTTGACTTTCAAAACTCACATCACTTTGCATTAAGTTAATTAACCTTTGTTAGTTAACCTAATATTATTGTAATGGGACTATTGATTTTTGGAATTACCTATTTTATCAATTCATTAATCAAATTAATCCTTCATTAACATGGAAAGTGGATTCAAATATTTTCATCATGACATCATGACAAGTAGATGCAAATATCAATAAAATATCAGAAATAAAACTTATTATCACATAGAATTTGTACCCATCTTAATGTTTATAACTCATTATGCAAAAATTTAAGGATACAATGGGATCACCTCAAAGCTATAGGACCTTGGATAATTGAGGTGAACCTATGAAGAGGTCTGGATTCCTTTCACTAAATTTGATGTAACTAATAAACTACTAGATCATGTGGAAATTTTGCTTCATAGTGATCTTACATCTAAACTAAGGATTGATTGTGAGAAAAGAGTTTTAGAAATGAAATTGTAAAATTGGAAATGGTGATTGCACCAAAAAAATTTAGTGGATTTTAATGGTTAATTTAAAGTGAACACAATAGAATAATAAATATATTTATGTTTATTAAAGCACAAACTCATGCAAATATGAAATCAGAGGTAATATTGGGTGTTTCTCATATAAGGGACATAATTAGTTATTTTTAATCAAACAATATTTCAAAAGAGAAAAATAATACAAAAAATGAAATTTTGGGAATAAAATAATAATGAAAACATCCAAAATTTTGATAAATATCCTTGCGTACACAAAGATAACATAGATAAGAAAAGTAAATCTTCAATATATTCTCATTCTCTAGGTTACAACATGTAGATGAGTTATTCAAAATGCAGAATAATTATTCTAATAGAAAAAAGATAAATGGGCTACACCATATTACACATATTTATATAAAATACTCTCATGAAAGAGATTTAGTTGACAAATAATCTATGCCTAGAGTAAGATCATGCAAAATCTAAGAACTCCATGCAAAGGGGGCAAGATTTTTAGCTAGAATGACATCCTTGGTAAAGTAAACAAGTGGAAAAAAGAGCATGTAACTTCTGGGCATTCCAAAAAAATGTTGGAGGCATGAAATAACTTATAGAATTTCCAATCAATGCCTTCATATTCTTTAGTTGACCTATTGTAGCTTCTCCATGTAATGAGGCACCAAAAAATGAACTCAAACTTAGAAAAATATAACTTTTAGATAACTCCAGATTATTTGTTACAAAACCTCACCTTTAATTTTCAATTGGTACTTTTACAACTTTTTAAGTCATCCAATTTTCATAAAAAATTAAATGCAATTTATAATATGTCCTTTTACAGTTAAGAAACTTTGATTTGTCAAAAAGAAAAGTGTAATTTATAAGTTTGATTTTTACAACTTTTAACCTATCAAAAAGGAACATGGAAAGTACAAGTGGCTCTTTCTCAAAAATAGATATTAAAATGATAGTTTTAAGTTATAATCTAAAACTTTACAATATTTTTTACAAGGAAATATAATATATATAATTTTTTTGATAGGAAGAATTAATCTACAACCAAAACCTCTAAAGAATTTTTGTCCTTCTTTGCCTGTGTGTTTTCAATATACACATCAAAACTCTTAAAGATCTCTATGATATGATATTCATTGGGACCAAAAGAGTATAAGTGGATTATTTCACATTACACAATTATGTTAGAGAGTTCCCTTCATGCAACCCTGTATACTTGAGTTTTTTTCCCCATTTTATCTAATGTATTATGGTACTTGATAAAACTATGGACTGAGCTCAATCTGAATGTTGTGTCTCATGCTAACTCTCTTTGACCACTCCTTTGAGCTTGTATTGAACTTCCTATGCTAAAATTGTCTGGTCTTGATGATATGTTGCTTGACATGATAATTTATTAAAAAATTCTTCAATGTCAAAGAGTATATCGATAACCTTTTCATGCATAGCCTTAGCTTTATTGATACTTTCTATGAGTGTTCTTATTCTAAACTAAGTTACTATATCCAATTCCTCATGATATATATCATTTTTCATTATCTTTTATATAATGAGGATATCAATCCCAATCATATCCATAGTTGTCAACTTTGGATAGACTAGGTTCAACCTTTCTATCTATTCTTGATATTTGCTTATTTGTTCTCTCAAAGTTGCCCATCCATCCTTCAGGGTTTGTAGTAGTCCATCACTAATTTAATGAATCTATTTCCTTTTGAAATGAGCTCCTCTACTTAGTCCTTTGTAATCCTTCACATGTTACCAATTTCTATCACTGCATCAAGTGTTTCTTTGTTTTTGATCTAAATAATAGATTATATTGGTTGGGCAGAGGGATCGATGAAATTCTTTAATGCAATTATCAATTATTCAACCTTATTCTTCAATTCTTCCTTAGTGACCTTGTTATTATCCATTTTCTCAAAAAGAGATTTAATTTTGGATTGAACATCATGTTTTAATCCTTCTATTGTAGGATGACCAAGGTGAAATTTTAATATTTAGTAATCCACTACTACTAGATCTTCTTTATATTTGTCTTGTGGGGGGAATTAAATCTCTACATTCTTCTCCCCAACTAAATCATATAGTATTCTTAATATGGTTCTAGGATCTATATTGATCTCTTTAATGCCTCTATAAGGCAAAAATCCAATGTGCTTAAGGACACCATCTACTTACATTTCTTCCCCATTGATTGTACTAGCCAACTAGGAGTGGCAACTTATTGTCTTGTCACTACCAATTATGAATACGTAGCTGAAATTGTTGCATTGGTGCTTATGGTGACAAGTACTGAGTTTATTACTATTATATCCATTGAGTCTTTAGTTGATATTTTTATAACCTCTTCACCATCTATAGTTTGAGTTGCCACATTCATATCAATGTCTTGATCTATCTCTACCTCTTTTGTAGGGGTTTGGGTTATTATGGAAATAAAAGAAATGGGTGTAGTAGAAGTGAATGTCCTTGTCGAGGGTCTAGGAGATGGAAGTGACACCGATGGATGAGTAGGCATAGGGAGTTGAAAAAGGGGAACCTATGGGAGTGTAGAATACAGATTCATGAATGAATTAATAAGAGTTATGGGGACAATCAAGGTTGATGAAAATGAGAAGGTGATAGGAGATGAAAATGAAGTAGTAGTCATCTAAATGGTTGGGATGGCCAATAGGATTATAGTCAGGATGATTGAATCCATGTCTATATAATAATGTGTTGTGTTAGTGATTAACAAGGTGGTGGTGGTCATTAGGGATGAGATAGAAGGAATTCTAGAAGAAGGGAGTGAAATTGTGGAAGAGGGAGAAATGATGGAAGAGGGGAGTGGGAGTGAAACCTGAGTTTCCAATTGAATTGATTTAACTATTGGTAATGGAGTTACTGACATAGGTGAGCTGGTAGAAATGAAGGGGAAATTTTCCTAAGGTAATGGTAGAGTGGAGATAAGAGGAAGAGGTGTTGAAGCTGATGGAATGATAGAGATAAGAGGAGGAACTATAATAGAGATAGGTGTAGAAACTATTGGTGCTTCAATAATAGCTATATCTTTAGATGAATTTACTATCAACTTATCTACTTCTGCTCTTTGGTTATTAGATTTTCCTCTCTTATCCTTTGAATTTTACTTTCTCTTATGAGATATTACTATCTTATCTACTTATTCTAGGAGGTTTCCACTACTAGAACCTTTTATTGTTGGTAGTAACCCCTTCTCCTGGAGCTCTCTTAGCTTCTCACTGATGCTCATTATTTTCTTAGTCACCTTGACCCCTTTACTTCTAAACCAGTTAATTGTTACATTTATTACATTGGTGTTTCTATCCATTAATGAGAAGGACTTAATAATATACCACTTAACTATTAGAAGGGGTTGAGTATAGATCTTATTATAATAGTATACCTTGTCTACTAAGGATTCATCATCTACCAAGACCTTGAGGACTGGTGCCATGTTAAAATCCTTGACTTGATTTACAGTCGTTCTAGAATAATCCCTCAATCTCACTTTTTATTCCTCTTAAATGTCCTTCCAGTAGTATTCATAGTAAGGAACATGGGAATATGTTGTGATCCCTAATGCACTAGTAATGTTCCTATATTAATGGGGAAATGGATTAACTCCTTGTGTTTTGTTGATAAAAACTTATGAGTCTCAAAAATTTGCTTCAAAAGTTCTATTAAAATCCATTTTTCACTTACATATCTCAGGAGGGTGTAAGGAGAACCACTGATCCCTTTACTCTAATATATGAGTATGTGGGGACTTTTAATGAAATGACATCCATAGTTTGTGATCTATAAATTAGCAACATCATAAAATATCTTCTTTTCCATCTCTTTATCAAACATGACTATGATGCAATATATAAATGCATCATTTAGTCTTCTAAAGTTCTAATTAATTTCCTCAAGAGTGAAGTCAGGGTAATCATTGAAAACCTTTTATTCTTGGTCAACTAATGTATTCAATATTTGGAAGGATTTACCCTTAGCTAATATATAGATTATATAAGAAGTCATTTAGAACTTCCCTATATTTTGGACTTCCATCAATTGATTATAGATGGAACTACTTATTAGCTATGCCCAGTGGATGTATTACTTATTTTGGTGGGTTACCCATATATATTAGTATATCCAATCTTGAAATATTTTAACATCAGGGATTCTAATGACTCTATGTAAGAGTATGTAAGAGTATGATTAAATCCCCCACTTCATCCTTAAAATCTATTCTTGCCAATGTTTTGGGTAGTATTATAGAAGTAGGCCTAGAGACCCTTAGCCATTACTTATTCATTACCCTTAGACATACATTATTGTTATCCTGATATAATTTCTTTGATGATTCAAGAGTTATATCAAGGTAAATCTCATATTTAGGGATCAAGAACACTAAGTCTATAAATTTAGGGTCTAGGTTAAGGATTCTCTCATCCTTGTCATTAAACACTTCTCTCTTTTTAGAATCATAATGCTTTGCCAATGTGATTACTAGTTTAAGTATTTTCACTAATAGGGGGAAAACTACTGCTTAGGGAAGTCCATAGTCATAAATTCTCTGAATCTAGTCATTTTTGAATTTGGCATTCACTCTAGTATAGAAATCACCTAGGTCAATGTGGCCTAGGTTTGTGTTAGTGTTCTCATTTTTGTTGGATTCCAATATGAGTGAGAAACCAGGTCCCTTGGATTTGAATTTCATCTATTTTATAGACATGGATTTTTGGGAACTTTCTATGGAAAAAACAACTATAGAGTTGGTAGGTTTTGAGGGTGTAAAACATAGGTGAAAGCTCTAACAAAGATTGGGGTTACTATTATAGGGAAAATATCCAAAAAAGATGATGATTGAAAAACACACTTGTAATATTTGGTGAAAACTCTAGAGAGTTTTATAATTTCTCTATGTACTCGGATTGTCTACATAGATATAGGGTTACAAATGTAGGTGAAAATTACATGGGTTTTGGAATTTTAAGGGCAAGTGAAAAGTCTATGGGGACTGTGTAAGGAATCTTATTTGGAATTTACTACTAGTTTGTATGAATTTTGAAAAACCCTAGGTTTTTCATGACTAGAAAATTCTTGGAAATGAATCAATAGAAATTTTTTAAAATGACACTAAGAAAATGAAAT
Organism: Torreya grandis; assembly: GCA_037957365.1. NCBI lineage: Eukaryota > Viridiplantae > Streptophyta > Pinopsida > Cupressales > Taxaceae > Torreya > Torreya grandis. Next base: position 1,933,039 of record JARHVA010003090.1, read on the forward strand.
GAAAAACTTAGATCTAATGCCCAGTAAGGAAAAATTGCTAAAATTGCTAACAAATAGAAAAATATGGCAAATCAACCTTGCTTAGATTTGATGGAAAAAATGATTAATCAAAATTATGCAAGGATTATAGAGGAATACTAGGCACAAGTATCAATGGCATTTGGTTCAAATCATGTCTTCAATGCATGGTTGCATGGCTCGAATACGTGGCTTGTAGGGTCATGGCTCAAGGTGTAGAGCTCAAATTTCTAAATTTAAAAATTTAAAAATGAATTACAATAACCCTATTTTAATTAATATATAACCTCTACATTAAATACCCCTAGGTTAGTGGTTGGTGGGAGGTTCAAAAATATATAGTCAAGGAGAAACTTTATAACTTTGCAAATTTGCAATTTACACTTTAACCTCTACATTTTGAAAGATAACTTGGTTCCTTGAAAATGGGAAGGTGAAACTTGAGGAAATTTTTTTAACTTTTCTAGTTGAAAATTGTAATGAGGGTTCTAATTTTTATAAGAAGGGTAGTCAGTGAAAAGTAGGACTCAAGTTGCAATTTGTAACTTTACAAGTAAATTATAACAAGATTTTTGGTTTCTAGTTGGAATGATGCACAGGAAGTGGAGGTTGGGAATCAATTTGTAAGTTTTCAAGTTGTAAATAACATTCCAATCTTTGCTTTCCATAGGGTTGTGTTAGGCAAGAAGTGGAACTTCATTTTCAATTTGTAACATTATAAGTTGAAAATTATGAGCAGGGTTCTAGTTTTTGATGGGAATGATTTGTGAAAGAAGTAGAGGTTGGGAAGTAATTTACAGGTTTGAACATTTCAAATTAGATTCCAATACCTAGTTTTTGTTGGTTATGAGTAAAGTGGGAATTAGAGATCTGGCTATAATTTGCAAGTTTGAAAGTTGTAAATTGCACACAGATTTGTAGTTTTTGTCGCATTTTTGGGAAATGAGTGTCCTAGGTCATTTTAAGGCATTTTATCATAAAATTAATGGGTCTCCCTTAGGGTACTAGATATTTTGACATTTTTGGGATAACAATATCAACATTTTTTGTGACCTCTATGGGTTGATTGCCTATTAATTAGTTTTTTTCTAATAACCTTCTAGTTCATTTGGCATGGAGTCACTTTAAGTGTAACACACTTTAAATTATGAAGAACAAAATTGGGATTTACCTAAATAATAACAAAACAAGGAAAAATAGAACAAACTAAGGGAAAAAAAAAACTAATGAGTTGACTTATGTGAAATAACTTATTGGAAAAATAGCTAACCCTAATATATAAAAAATGTTTAAAATGAATTTCAACCTCAAAAGCAAACTTTGAGGTATATCTCATTGACTAGGATAAGTAGTTATGATCCACAGAGCTTAGATAGCTATAATGCATTTTTTCCTTTGCATTGAGTTATAATATATGGACTGCTCCATATTGCATCAAACTTGGTGTGCTTGATTGGTTTATCTCTTTTAGCATCTAATTTGAGAACCATGTCTCCTTTATTGAAGCTCCTATTATATGATTTTTTGTTTAAAGTTCTCTCTATTTGAGCTTGATTTTATTATAAAACTTTCATTTATTGGTTCTTAACTTCTTCAAGTTTCATGAGTTATACCAATCATACTATCATTTCATCATTTTTAATCAAGTCCAATTGATGATTGATTTATATAGATGGTAAATCAATTGATAGTGGAACTCTAGTTTCTCTTCCATTACCAAGCTATGCCAACTTTCAGGCAAAGAACATAATATTAAAAGAGCCTTAATTTCATCATCAAACACTATTTTTACTGAATTTAATTGATTTACAATTCCATGGAAATCATTTAGATGATTAGATACAGATCCACCTTCCTGCATTTGTAAATTAAATAACTGCTTCATAAGATATACCTTATTTGAAGCTGAGGGTTTTTCATGTAAATTTGCTAAAGTAGTCATTAACTCTACCATTGACTTTGCCTATGATAAATTAGATATCACAGTAGATGCCAGACTCAATCTTATAGATCCAAGAGCCTTTCTATCAAGAACTTCCCATTCTTCATCTTCCATGTCTGTGGGCTTCCTTGAAACTCCACCTAATGATAAGTATAGATCTTTTTGATATAGATAATCCTCTATCTGCATTCTCCATAATTGGTAATTCTTGCCATTAAACTTCTCCATTCTTAGTTACTTTCTTCTGCCATTGCTTCTCCCACTCAAACAAAAATCCCTGTAACCTGCAATCAATACACACTAACCAGATCTAAAACACCTGTTAGTCAACCTGAGCTCTGATACCACTTGTTGGGGATCAACCAACAATCTTGATTACTATGTGAAAGCAACTAAATGCAGAATTAAACTAGAATGATAAGTAACTAGAATCAGAAATAGCAAACAATAAGAGATACAAGAAACCACCTTGAAAACTTGTATTAAACTCTTTACAGAAGGAATACAATTAAAGAAACTTATTTTCTTCCACACCTCTCTCAGATGTACAGATCTCTTTCCCTCAAGAGTTCTCTCTTTCAATTACAATCAACTCCAACACTTGGATTGATACACATATACATGTATTATACAGTACTGTTCTATAAGCTATGAAGATCTAATCCTATATATAATATTAGGAATTCATGAGCATACAATCGCAACCATTAGATGCACCTCCTAATCAAGGGCTCAAAATAGTCTTAATAAAGATAGAGATGTGAACTTAAGACTAACACTTAATCCTATCATTCAAACATTCTGTTCTATCCATAGAAATAGCATTCTAGATGCACATGTGACTGACGTCAGTCCCTGCCTGTCTGCCTGTGACCGACGTCGGCCGATCCATGACTGATGCTGGCATCTCCTAGTCGACTCTTGACTGACATCGGTCACTCCTAACCGATGCCGGTGACTATGTAATTCTTGCAACTTTGCACACACTAATTTGGTGAAGATTTTAGCTCCACAACTCAACAATCTCCCACTTGGAGATAAATAGCTGCACCAGTACTTGTACATCAACATCTTCTAGCTCCTCCATCTTCAAACTCAATCATGAAGACCTACAAAAGTTGAATAAAGATTCAAATTCTCCTTTGTTACCAGCTTGGTTAACATATTCATAGGGTTCTCATCTGTATGGATCTTCTCTAGCTTCAACTCACCATCCTCTAATACCTGTCTTATGAAGTGGTACCTCAGCTGTATATGCTTGGTTCTTAAATGAAAGGCTGAATTCTTAGCTAAATGAATTGCACTTTGACTATCACTGTATAGTCTGCAACTCTCTTTCTCCTTTCCTAGCTCTTCCATGAACCATGTCATCCATATCATCTCTTTGCTAGCCTCTATGACTGCAATATATTCTGCTTCTGTAGTTGACAAGGCAACAACCTTCTGCAACTTTGAAATCCAGCTAACCACTATTCCACCAACAGTGAAAACATATCCTGTGGTGCTCCTTCTGCCATCCAAATCACTTGCCATATCTGAATCTACATAACCATGTCAATAAGTGTTTGACCCACCATAGCACAAATGCCTACTGCTGGTCCCTCTCAGATATCTAAGGATCCACTGAACTGCTTTCCAGTGTTCCGTCTCAGGATTCGCCATATACTTACTAACAACTCCCACTGCTTGGGCAATATCCGGTCTAGTACAAACCATTGCATACATTAAGCTCCCTACTATGAAAGCATATGGAACTTTCTTCATGTACTCTACCTCATCATATGAATTAAGACATTGTTCTTTACTCAATTAAAAATGTCTAGCCAAAGGTGTGTTTACCAGTTTTGCATCCTGCATATTGAACCATTTCAACACCTTGTTCACATAATCCTCTTGAGACAAAATCAACTTGTGATTTTTCCTATCTCTCTTAATGCTCATGCCAAGGATTTTCTTTGCTGCTCCCAAATCCTTCATGGCAAATGTGTGAGCTAATTTCACCTGAAGCTCAGAGATATCCTGCATGTGTGATCCTACAACCAGCATATCATCTACATACAACAATAAAATAATATATCTACCATTATCTAATCTATTAAAATACACACAATGGTCAGATTGACATCTACTGTAGCCATGCTCAGTCATAAACCTGTCAAATCTCAAATACCATTGTCCAGGAGCTTGCTTGAGGCCATACAAGCTTTTCTTCAATCTGCACGCAAGTTTCTCCTTACCTTTGACCTCAAATCCTTCTAGTTGATCCATAGATATTTCTTCATCCAAATCCCCATGAAGAAACGTTGTCTTAACATCAAGCTGCTCAAGATGCAAATCCTTAATATCAACTAAAGACAATACAGTCTGTATAGAAGTCATTTTAACAACAAGAAAAAAAATCCCACCAAAATCAATACCTAGTTTTTGTGTAAATCCTTTCACTACCAACCTGGCCTTATATCTCATTTGTCCATTCTCACCTTCCTTCAATCTGTAGATCCATCTGTTCTTCAGTGTCTTCTTTCCCACTGGCAACTCAACCAAATCCCACATTTGGTTCTCTTTCAAAGAACCAATCTCCTCATTCATGCCTAACTCCCACTTATTCTTGGATTCCACCTGTATTACTTCATCAAAACTCTCTGGTTCTCCACCATCAGTAAGCAATAAATAGAATAATGAAGGGGAATATCAAATTGGAGGTTTACTTACCCTTTCTGACCTCCTGATGGGCGTCTGAGACTCATTCACAACACGCTGTCTGCCTAAATTCTCTAACAGTGACTGACCTTGGTCACTTCTAGGCCTGTAACTGGCCGACGTTGGTTCCACATGATCGATGTCGATTTCTGCCTGACCAACATTGATCACTATATGGCCGACATCAGTTCCTTTATTGCTGACATCGATTCCTTCTTGACTGATGTCGGTCTCTGTGTTTTCCTGTCTATGATTATTCTTTCCTGTGAGCTCATTTTGGACTATCACCTCATCTAATTCTTCATTATTTTGCCCAAATTGATTTAGCTTCTTGAGCTGATCACTATACATCACTTTTTCATTGAAAACAACATCATGGCTCCTAATTATTTTTTTAGTTCCTAGATTCCAAAATCAAAATCTGAAATCATTAGAGCCATAACCAATAAATGTGCACCTCATAGACTTAGCATTCGACTTCTTTCTATTTTCCTTATCAATGTGCACAAAGGCTTCACAACCAAAAACTTTGAGAAATGAGAGATCTACCTTTTTACTCATCCATGCCTCTTCTGAAATTCCACCATCCAGAGTTGTAGAGGGTCCTCTGTTAATCAAATACACTACAGTATCCACAGCTTCTACCCAAAACTCTAAGGGCAAACCAACATGCAATCTCATACACCTTGCACGCTCCATTACTATTCTGTTCATCCTTTCAGCAACTCCATTTTACTAAGGTGTCCTTGGAACCATCCTTTGCCTGTGTATTCCATGCATATAACAATACCAGTTGAACTTGTGGCTGTAGAACTCACCACCATTGTCAGATCTTAGGCACTTCAATCTCCTGCCTATTTCATTCTCAACCATAGCTTTCCAAATCTTAAAAGTGTCAAAAACATCAGATTTTTCTTTATACAATAGACCCATACCTTTCTTGTAGCATCATCTATGAAAGAGACATATTATTATGATCCTCTAATATAAGCAACTTGAGGTGGTCCCCACACGTCTGTGTGAACAAGATCTAATTTGTGCTTCTTCTTTATTGACCCAGTTTTGAGAAAACTCACTCTCTTCTATTTTCCAAAAATACAGTGCTCACAAAAATCTAGATCTATGCTTTTCAAATCTGAAAGCTTACCTTTTGACTTAAGAATTGTCATTCCCTTCTCACTCATGTGGCCAAGCCTCTGGTGCCACAACTTTGCATCTACATATGAAGTATATAATATAGAAGGAGAATTATCAGTAATACAATTACATAAATAGAGAGTACCTACTCTCTTACCTCTAGCCAATACAAGTGCTCCCTTGGTAACCTTCCAAGATTCAGCTATGAGAGTTACTGTACAACACTCATCCCCTAACTTTCCTGTAGAAATCAAATTCCTCTTCAGGCTGGGAACATGCATGACATCTCTCAACACCCATGTGTTGCCATTCTGCATTTTCACCTACACTTTTCCTTTGCCAACAATTTTACAAGGCTCATCATCCCCTAAATAAACTATTCCAAAATCTCCATGGACATAGTCACTAAAATATTCTGTATTTGGGGTAGCATGAAAAGAGGCACCAAAATCTAACACCCAAGATTCTATATTATTATGCAAAGAGAATATAAGAGCATCTTGTGCAATACCTACAACTTTTGCTTCTTCTTTACCTTCATGCTGATTGTCCTCTTTAGGTTTTGACCAGTAATCTTTGCTTATGTGCCCTATCTTTCCACAATTCTAGCATTATGGCTTCCTTCCATTTCTAGATTTGGATCTACCTCTCATCTTTGACTTAGACCTTGATCTCCCTTTTTTCTCTTCTCTTTTTTCCTTCCCTTGCTTTCAAAACTTAAAGCATTCCCTGATGTTTCCTCTGTGCTTTTCCTACAAATTTCTTCATTCAAGATTACACTAACAACATCATCTACTTTTAAAATATTTGAAGCAGATGCAGTATTACTAACTGCCATTACCAAGCTATGCTAGCTTTTAGGCAAAGAACATAATATTAAAAGAGTCTTAATTTCATCATCAAACACTATTTTGACTAAATTTAATTGATTTACAACTCCATGGAAATCATTTAGATGATTAGATACAGATCCATCTTCTTGCATTTGCAAATTAAATAACTGCTTCATAAGATATACCTTATTTGAAGCTGAAGGTTTTTCATATAAATTTGCTAAAGTAGTAATTAACTCTATCATTGACTTTGCTTGTGATAAATTAGATATCATAGTAGATGCCAGACTCAATCTTATAGATCTAAGAGCTTTTCTATCAAGAACTTCCCATTCTTCATCTTCCATGTCTATGGGCTTCCTTGAAACTCCACCTAATGATAAGTATAGATCTTTCTGATACAGATAATCCTCTATCTATATTCTCCATAATTGGTAATTCTTGCCATTAAACTTCTCCATTCTCAGTTTACATTCTTCTGCCATTGCTTCTCCCACTCAAATAGAAATCTCTGTGAGTAACTTGTAATCAATACACACTAACCAGATCTAAAACACCTGTTAGTCAACCTGAGCTCTAACACCACTTGTTGGGGATCAACCAACAATCTTGATTACTATGTGAAAGCAACTAAATGCAGAATTAAACTAGAATGATAAGTAACTAGAATCAGAAATAGCAAACAATAAGAGATACAAGAAACCACCCTGAATTTTTTTATTAAACTCTTTACAGAAGGAATTCAATTGAAGAAACTTCTTTTCTTCCACACCTCTCTCAGATGTACAGATCTCTTTCAATCAAGAGTTCTCTCTCTCAATTACAATCAACTCCAACACTTAGATTGATACACATATACATGTATTATACACACTATTCTATAAGCTATGAAGATCTAATCCTATATATAATATTAGGAATTCATGAGCATACAATCACAACGATTAGATGCACCTCCTAATCAAGGGCTCAAAACAATGTTACTAAAGATAGAGATGTGTACTTAAGACTAACACTTAATCCTATCATGTAAACATTCTGTTCTGTCCACGAAAATAGTATTTTAGACGCACAGGTGACCGACGTCGGTCCCTGCCTGTCTACCTGTGACCAACGCCCGCCAATCCATGATCGACACCGACATCTCCTAGTCGACTCTTGATCGATGTCAATCGCTCCTGATTGACGCCAGTGACTATGTACTTCTTGCAACTTTGCACACGCTCATTTGGTGAAGCTTTTAGCTCCACACCTCAACATCTACCAATCATACTATCATTTCATCATTTTTAATCAAATCCAATTGACGATTGATTTATATAGATGGTAACTCAATTGATAGTGGAACTCTAGTTTCCCTTCCATATACTAACTTGAATGGATAATTACCAATGGCTCTCTTGGGAGTGGTCCTATCAGCCCATAATTTTAATTTTAACTTCGTGTGCTATGTCTAGTTGTTTTCTATTGTCATTTTGATAATCCTTATGAGATTATTATTGGTAGAATTGGCCAAACCATTACCTTATGGGTAATAATTAGAAGTAATCAGGTATACATTATGCCTTACAACCCATTCACTCACTCGAGTGCCCATAAAAGATTTGGTATTATCTGAGATAATGGTGTAAGGATCACCAAACCTTGTGACTTTTCCATCTATGAATTCCAAGATAAATGCCTTCATGACAAATTTTAGTACAATTAATTTATTCCATCTGGTGAAATAGTCAGTTGCTATAAGGACCCATATTTGGCATGCACTTGACAGTGAGTTGATCATACCAATAAAAAATAATCCCCATTGAGAAAATGGTTAGTAATCTTGGATTGGTTTGAGAGGGAGAGCTACTGACCTTTGATTTCTTGTAAAGTAAGCACACTTCTCATAGTTCCTTACCCATTGATGGGAATATTTGAATGTTTTAGGATAATAATAGCCCCCTCTCATTATTTTGATGGTCATGGTTCTTATAGAGAAATATCCACCTAATGAACCATCATGAAATTCTTCAATCACTTTGGGGACTTGACCATGATCGATACACCTTAACATGAATCCATTCATATATTTCCTAAACAATATTCCATAAACAAGAACATAAGGAATATATTGGAGTCTAAAATACCTTTTCTTAGACTATTGAAAATCATACAGATACTTGCTAGTTTATAGGAAGATAGTCATATCATGAATCTAGTTGTTGAATAGAGGTGGAGTGGTTGGTTATGATGAAATTCAATAATACACAACATTAAATACTTATTCATCAATCTTAATATCAGAATCTAGTGGTTCACATAAGCCCTTTCCTCTTACAAGCTTTGTAATTTTGATGTTCATGTCATATTCCATGACTTTTGTGATCTATCCTACTGTTTTCTAATTTATTTCCCAACTCAGCAAGAACCCTTTGACACTTTGGTGACTAACCATTAGATGAATTTTGTTATTGGAGATCATATGTCTAAACTTTTTGAGATATTTAATTACAACATATACTTACTTGTTCACAAAACTATATTTTTATTTGTAATCCTTCAAGGACTGATTGAAAAAAGGTATTAGCTATTCCAATTATTCTTTATTATACTAAGATAGAATAGTTGAGATACTACCTTCCCTTCTAAAAGCATAGAGAATGAACTCTTTCTCATAGTTGGGATTGACCAGAGCAGGATCCTAAGAAATAGCCTACTTGGTGGATTTAAAACTATCTTTCCCTTCCTATGTCCACCTAAAAATGACATCTTTCTCAAGAATTATAGTAAGGGGCTTGGCCATAGAGGTAAAATTTGGAACAAACCTTCTTATAAAGTTGATTTTTCTAAGGAAACTTTATAACTTCTTTTTATGCCTTGGAAATACTAATGTAGATATAACACTTATCCTCTCTAGGTTTATTACAAGATGTTATTTTGAAAAAATATATGTCCTAGTAGTTTCTCTTCATTAACTACTAAGACACACTTTTTTGGATTGAGGAAAGCTCCAAATTCTATGCACCATTTGAAATTTTTCCTAAGGTGATCCAGGTGTGCATCAACATGTTTTGAGTAAACAATGATGTCATATTGATACACCAAGATCATCTCATTTATCAAACCCTTAAAATCCATATTCATGGCTGTTTGAAAAGTATCACCAATGTTAGTTATACTAAAATACATATTTTAATATACACATTTGCCTCATTTTATAGTGAAGGTAATATTAAATTGGTCATATTCTTGCACTAGGATTTGGTTATATCTAGAATAACCATCTAAAAGGGAAAACCTTTCAAATCTTGATATAATTTAAATTATTTCTCCATGTATGGAAGGGGATAATAATATTTCAAGGACGCTTTTTTTAGGTCTTTGAAATCTACATAAGCCTTGATTTCGCCATTTTTTCCCCATATAGGGACCAAGTTAGCAACCTAAGATGAGTGTTTGATAGGGAAAATAATATTAGCCTCTATTAATTTAAACAACTCACTCTTTATCAAGGGTTCTATTTTTGCATTTATTGGTCTCTATTTTTGTCTAATAGGCTTGGTATTTTGATCAAGATTTAATGTGTGTTGGGATAAGATAGGTTTGAAACCCTTTAGATCTTGATAACTCCAAAAGTTATCATCAAATTATTGACACAACTCAATAGAATCTTATTTTTCAAAATCATTACATACCTTTCCAATCTTAAATGTTTTACCCTCTAAAATGACTATTGGCTAGTAGTCTTCTTCATGAATCATGATTTTCATATTTTCAACTTTTAGTTGATCATTTGAGTTGAAAATACTCTCTAAATTTATAATGCCCATAGGTAATATGTTCATATTCAACTAAATTATTTTATCTCCGTATTGATCTTAGAGTCTTGACTAGTTTCTATCAAAGAATTCAACTTCTTCTCTCAAAAAATTCATAATTTGCTAATCACTATCAAAGACTTTCCAATTGGTTAGATTATTAGGAACAAATGGCCTTAATATCATCTTTACATGCTCGCTATTTTTCTTCTTTATCTCTTCAGGTATGTTATACTAGGAGCCGACCGAGGCCATATAATCAACATCCTTATTTTATGCTCTTGGTACTACTTGAATGTTTAAAGTGGTAAAGTATTATAACAAGTCCCAAACCCTATGTTTTTAAGATCATAGTAAGTTATTCTTGGTTATGCTATTGGATCTTACTTGGTGAAAAATCAAAGCACTATCACCAAATACTTGTAGGGACTTTATCCCTATTTCCTTGGCCAATTATAAACCTCAAATCAAAACTTCATATTTAGCTACATTGTTTATGCAGCTGAAATGAAGTTTGAAAGAATAGAAATAACTCTCCTTTTATGGAGAGATCAAAATAATACCTGTACCTATACCATTCCTACTTGTCAATCCATTGAAGAAAATTTACAACATTCCTTGAAGATCTTTAGTTAGTTTTATAATATTTAAGATGATTACATCATTTTCATTAATTTAATATGTACCCAACCTAATTTCCTATATCTAATCATAAGGATAAAATTAGAGAGTTGATCCCCATTCATCTAGATGAGTGTCTATAATCTCTTCTACAAATGTTGTAACTTCATGATCAAGCTTCTCTTCCTGATCTTGAAATGTGCAATTCATGTCCATAATGATAGAAGTATATGGCTTGATATGGTATTTAGCAATTAACTTAGCTGTTATTGTTAATCTTGTTCTATATCTCATTCTAAGAAACATGTGAGTCTATTTTTTAGATAGATACCCTCCCATTATTGCAATGAAACCTCGAGAAAAATAGATAGTAAAATAAGGGGAAGATTAACAATTGGATATCTTATAAAATTGACAACTAGGACATGCATGGATGGTAAGATTTAAACCTTTTATAATCTTGACTATTTGAATAATAGTCTCATCCAATTGAACCACACCTTTTGAGATAGGAATATAATTAATAAGAAGATCATCAACTATTTTCTTGGGCATAACATAACTACTAGCCCTTGAGTCTACCATGTAGTTATGAACGGGATGTTTCCTAACTATGAGTGAAAGATATAAAGGGGGAGATTTACCATTTTTAATCACTTTGGTGTCATTTTATGATTGACATAAATTAATTTCAGCATTAGGTCCCTTTATTGAAACTTTGTCTATTATTTGGAAGTTTTTAAAATCTTCCTATGACAAATCTCTTTGTGCTGGAATGGATAATGCTTCCCACATAGTGACATTCAAATAGTCTTCTTCATCTATTCAAAAATACTAAAAGGAATGTTACTAACGTTTGATAGTGTATTTGTGGGAGCTATGTCTTGTTTCATGAGATTTTAGGTCAACACTTTTGATTTTGATTGGCCCATTGGCACAAAGGGTGACCTCTATATTATTTTTCCTTTTGAAGATTCTTGTACAAATTTAGAAGTGGTAGATTATTCCACCCTGGGGGGTTGATCACTTTCTATTGATCTTTTATTTTAACATGTATTTACTTCTATCAAACCACCACTATTGAATAATACCTCCTCCTCTTACTAGTTTAGAAGAGTAACCTAATTATGAGATAGTTATTGTGTATATTTTTACTAAGAAGTAACTTCTTGATATTATTGAATTTTTGATATGCCTTACACCATTAGGGATTGACTAATGACACCATTCAAATAATTATTTTGATTATGTGGTTGAGCAAAAGGATAACATCACTTGTATTCTTAAGCCATGTTATTTTGAATAGGTATAATAGCTTTGGAAATACCTAGTGAAGGTAAAGCACATATATTTGGAGATTTTGTTTATAAACTTTGACTTTATGGCTATGAATTGTCTTGGTATGGCTGCCTATTAGGTTGTTATGTCTAGTTAGCTTATTTATAAGGCCTATATCTCTAAGGTTGTTACCTTTTCATTACTACCAACTCATTGCTAAAGCTTTTAATTAATGACTTGACCTCATATAAATCATTAGTAGGAATGGGATTTAAATATGGTGCTTTGATTATGGTGGTAATTGGAGAAATTATAGGTTTTTTAGGAGGTATTTCTAAAAAAAGAGGCATTGATAGTCTTGGAGCAATTTTTATAGCTTGAATTAGGAAATTCTACACTCTTATTGTAATTTCATAGGCATTAGAGAGTGTGGTACCACCTATTGACTAAATTATAATAGCTATATCACTATTCAAATCTCTTAATTAATGTATGAAATAATTATTTGAGTTGGCTTGACCAATATTGTAATTATATTCCATGTTTTTTGAAATAATAAATTGAAATCACTCATGACCTCATGAGGAGCCTATTAAATAGTAGCTAGTTGTTCAAACAAAAAGAGGTGATCACTCTTATCTTCAAATTATGTGCATAGTGTAGTTCCTAATTCATCCCAAACATGGATGGAATTAAGAGGTAGGTCTCTATACCATTGTAAGGCTTTACCCTTGAAATATGAGACTAAGAGTCTTATTGTAATATTCTCTTATACTACATTGTGGACTAAACAAAGATTAACAATGTCTTGTATATGTTCCATATGAGTGGTGGAAGTTTCACCAGTAAAATATGGGAGGATTTTTAGAGAAAAAGTAGGTATATCATCATATTGGGCTAACTGAAGTGGGCTACCTCTATTAAAGGCCACAAAATTTTGATTTCTCACATACATAATGGGAGGTTTGAAACTACTGGGAATATTTAAAGGATATGCAAATAGATTTTTAGGATATACTCTAATGTAAGGTATAATTGGTCTTGATCTATTTATATATGAAATGAAAATTATAAAAATTTAGCTTTTTTACCTTTAGTAGATGATCTTGTTTATTTCTTTGGCATACATAAACCTTAAATTCTTGAATCTATAAATTAGAGGAGTCACCAAGTGTATTTTAAATGAGTATGAGACTTGTATAATGCTTGATGAAAATAGTACCAATCTCTTAGTGGTAATTTTTGGGTCACACTAAGCATGCCAAAAACTATTATCACATAGATTTTACACCCATCTTGATATTTATATCTCGCTATGCAAAAATTTAATTATATAATGGGATCACTTCCAAGCTATAGGAACTTGTTGAATAAAGGTGAACCTTTAGAGAAGGTTGGACTCCTTTCACTAAATTTGGTATAACTGATAAAGTACCAACTCATGTGAAAATTTCACTTCTTAATGATCTTGATTCTAAACTAAGGTTTGACAGTGAGAAAAGAGTTTTAGAAATGAAATTTCAAAACTAAAAATGGTGATTACACCAAATATTTATAGTGGATTTTAATGATTTCTTTGAATGAACATAGTAAAATAGTAAATATATTGAAGCACAAACTCATGCAAATGTGAAACCAAAGGTAATATTGGGTATTTCTCATACAAGAGACAAGATTATTTATTTTTAATTAAATAATATTTCAAAATGATAAAATAATACCACAAATGAAATTTTGTGTCTGAAATAAGAATGAAAACATCCATAATTTTGATAAATAACCTTTCATACACAAAGATAACATAGATAAGAAAGGTAAATCTTTAATCTATTCTCATTCTCTAAGTTACAACATGTAGATAAGTTATTCAAAATGAAATATAATTATTCTAAAAATTAAATTTATAAATGGGCTACACCATAGTACCCATATTTATACAAAATAATCTCATAGAAGAGATGTAGTTGACAAAAACTCCATGCTCAGTTCAAGAACATGTAAAATATGAAAACTCCATGCAAAGGAGGCATGATCTTGAGTTGGAATGACATCCTTGGTAAATTAAACAAGTGGAAAAAGAGCATGCAATTGTTGGTCATTCCAAAAATCTATTGAAGGTGTGGGAGAACTTATAGAATCTTCATACAATGCCTTCATCTTCTTTAATTAACCTATTGTATTTTCCCCATACAATGAGGCACCAAAAAATGAACTCAAACTTAGAGCAAAAGATAGATTTTAGATAACTCTAGGTTATTTTTTTTCAAAACCTAACTTATAATTTTTAATTAGGTCTTTTAAAAAAAATTAAGTCATCCAATTTTGACAAAAATGGAAATACAATTTACAATATGTGCTTTTGTAATTAAGCAACTCAGATTTGTAAAAAGGAAAGTGAAATTTACAAGTTTGTTTTTTCAAAATTTTAACCTATCCAAAAGGAACATGTAAAGTATAAGTGTCTCTTTATAAAAAAAAGCTATTAAATTATAGTTTCAATATACAATCTACAACTTTACAATATTTTTTACAAGGAAATACAATATATAGAATGTTTTTGATGAAAAGAATTAATCTACAACCAAAACCTCTAAATACTTTTTGTCTTTTAACTATGTTTTTTCAATATATGCATCAAAATTCTTGAATATCTTTAGGATACAATCTTCATCAAGACAAAAATACTCTAAGTGGCTTATTTCACATTCTACAATTATGTTAGGGAGTTCCCTTCATGCAACCCTGTATACTTGAATTTATTTCCCCATTTGATCCAATGTATTATAGTACTTAATAAAATAATGGATGGAGCTCAAGTTGAATCTTGTGTCTTATGTTGACTCTCATTTGACCACTCCTTTGAACTTATCTTGAATTTCTTGTGCTGAAAAGATTTGGTCTTGAGGATTTGTTATTTGACATGACAATTTATTCAACAAATCTTCAATGTCAAAGAGCATATTTGTGATCTTGACATGTATAGACATAGCTTTATTGATACTTTCTTTGAGTATTTTTAATCTAAACTGAGCTACTCTATCCAATTCCTCATGCTCTGCATCATTTTTAGTATCTTTTATAAAATGAGGATATTAGTTTCAATTGTATCCATAACTTTCAACTTTGGACATAATAGGTTCAACCTTGTTCTCTCAAAGTTTCTCATCCATCCTTCAAGAATTTTTAGTAGTCCATCACTAATTCAATGACTCTATTTCATTTTGAAATGAGATCTTCTACCTATTACTTTGTTTCCCTTACCATTTTATGAATCTCTATAATTGTATCAAGTGTTTCTCTATCTATGATATGAGTAATAGATTGTGTTGGTTGGGTATCAAGATCAATGAACTTATTTGATACAGTCATCAATTATTCAACCTTATTGTTCAATTTGTCTTTAGTGACCTTGTCACTATCTATTTGATCAAAAAGAGAGTTAATGTTGGATTAAAAATCATGTTTCAATCCTTCTCTTGTAGGATGACCAAGGTGAACTTTTGATATTTGGTAATCCCCCATCACTAAATCTTCTTTCTATTTTTCTAGTAGGGGGATTGTAATATCTACATACTTATCCTTGGCTAAATCATATAGTATTCTTGATATGGTTCTGGGAGGTATCTTTGATCTCTTTAATGCCTTTGTAAGGCCAAAATCTAATGTGCTTGATGACACCATCTACTTATGTTTCTTCCCCACTTATTATACTAGTCAACTAGGAGTGGCATCTTATTATCTTAGCACTACTATTTACGAATCTAAAATTCAAGTTGTTGCATTGGTGCTTACGGTGATAAATATTGAGTCTATTATTGTTATAGTCACTCAGTCTTTTGCTAATATTTTTCCAATCTCTTCCCCATATGTGGGTTGAGTATCCACATTTGTATCAATGACTTGATCCATACCTACCTCCTTTGTGAGGGGTAGGTTTATTGTCGAATTGGAAGAAATGGGTGTAGTGGAAGTGAATGTGCCTATTAGGGGTGTGGGAGATGGAAGTGACACCAATGGAGGAGTAGTCACAAGGAGTTAAAAAAGGGGAACCTATTTGAGTGTGGAATCTAGATCCGTGAATGAGTCACTAAGAAATGTGGGGACACTTAGGGTTGATGAAAAGAGGAAGGTGATAAGAGATGAAAATGAAGTAGTAGTTGTCCCAGTAGTTGGGATGGCCAGTAGGATTATAGTCAGGTTGATGAAATCCATAGCTATATACTAATGTGTTGTGTTATTGATTAACAAGGTGGTGGTGATTAGGGATGAGATGGAAGTAATTATAGAAGAAGGGAATGAAATTATGGAAGAGGGAGGAATTGTGGAAGAGGGGAGTGGGATTAAAACCTGAGTGTCCTATTAAGTTGATTAAACTGTTAGTAATGAAGTCAATTTCACATGTGAAATGGTGGAAATTGAGGGGGTAATTTCTTGAGGTGATGGTGGAATGTAGATAAGAGGAGGAGGTGTTAAAGCTGATGGGATGATAGAGATAAGAGGAGGAACTATAATAGAGATAGGATTAGAAACTATTGGTGCTTCAATAATAGTTGTATCTTCAAATGAAATTACTATTGATTAACCTCTATTACTCCTTGGTTATTAGATTGTCCTCTCTTAGCCTTTGACTTCTACTTTTTCTTTTGAGATACTAATGGGTTATCTACTTGTTCTGGGAGGTTTCCACTATTAAAACCTTATACTACTGGTGGCACTCCTTTCTCCTTGATCTCTCTTAAATTATAACTCATGCTCATTATTTTCTTGGTCACCTTGACCCCTTTACTTCCATGCCAATTAATTATTCTATTTATTACATTGGTGGTTCTATCCATTAATGAAAACGACTCAGGAATGGACCACTTAACTGATAGAAGGGGTTAAGTATAGATATTATTATCATAGTAGAACTTTTCTACTAGGGATTCATCATCTACCAAGTCCTCAAGCACTGGTGCCATGTTAAAATCCTTGACTTGATCCAGGGTCATTATGGAATAATCTTTCAGTCTCACTTCTTAATCTTGAAGGTCCTCCTAATAGTATTCATAATAGGTAACATGGGAATATGTTGTGATCCCCAATGTACTATTAATGTTACTATTTCCTTACTTCCAAATTCCTCAAGGTCATCTGAGTCATTTCAACATCTACACACTTAGATTTGGATAAGGAAGGTCATGTATACTTCCATGTACTAATGGGGAAATGGATTCTCACCTTGTGTTTTCTTGATAATAAATTTTGAGTCTCAACAAGTTGCCTCACAAGTTTCATTAAATCCCTTTTATTTCTTACATATATCAAGAGGTTTTAAGGATAACTACTAAATTCCCCTACTCTAATGTATGATTATGTGGAAAATTGAATTAAATAAGATCCCTAGTTTGTGATCTTTGAAGTAGTAGCATTAGATAATCTCTTCTTTCTAGATCTTTATCAAATATGACTATGATGTAGTAGATGAATGCATAATTTACTCTTCTGAAGTGCTACCTACTTACCTCAAGATTGAGGTTAGGGTAATAATTGAAAACCTTATTTTCTTGATAAATTGTTGTATTCAATCTTGGGAAGACTCTCTCCTTGGATAATATATAGAATATATAAGAAGCCATATCCATGTATTTTGGACTTCCATCAATTGCTTGTAGATGGAGTCACTTATCATTTGGTCCCAGTGGATGTACTACTTATTCTGGTGTATTACCCATATATATTGGTACATCTAGTCTTGAATGGTCTTGACATTGGGGCTTGTAGTGAATCTATGCAAGAGTATGATTAAATCCCCCACTTCATCCTTAAAATATATCCTTGTCAATGTTTTGGTCAGTCTTATGGAAGTAGGCCTAGAGACATGATATCCCCAAAATTCCACACTTCAAATTTTGGGGTACCCCTATGATTTTTATTTTTATTTTGTATTATGTGAGTCAGTTGTCCTTGCTAAGCTAGTCCTCTAAATAAAACCTTAGTTTTTATTAGTTGTTGTGTCTCATTGCTTTATTTCCCTAATTACTCCTAATTGCTCTAGAGGGTTGAAAACATTTACCAAAATCCATCACTAAGAATCCATTTACTCATCTCATTTAGTAAATAAAAAAATCTAAATTGCTTTGTCTCATTTATAATGCAAATCAGGTTCTCCAAACTACTTTACTTATTTGAAAGTAGAGTTGTCCCATAAACCCAAATTACTTTGCCTAGTCCAAATCAGAGTTACCAAGAAACTTTAACTCATTGTCAAAGCCAAGAAAATTAGTCCCATAAACCTACCAAGCATTACCCAAAGTAAAATGGTTTTTTATAATTTCTTTACTTGTACAAAGTCTCAAGTAAAACTAATGTGGGTTTCAAAACTTGAGCTACTCATCAACCTATACCAAGTCAGGTTTGTGAACGTGATTTAATTCAAATTATAAAATCAAGTAAAGTAGTTTGAAAAGATTGATAAAAATGTTGAAGGATTACATTAACTTTACCATTCTCATCATTAATATGTTGGAATTTATATAAATATTAGAAAATCCACCTCATTTTCCACCTGGTAGTTAAGTTTATTGACTAAGGAGCCAAGCCTGCAAACCTTAAGCTACATGATTCGAGCCTCTAGAACATCTTAAAGTAATTAATATTTGACCCATTTTTTCTTGAGGTAGGTGTATCTCATCTATGTGGTTTTTATAGCTTCATGTTCATCTTTCTCTTTATTATTTCTCTCTATAATTTTCTTTCACCACCATGAATTTTCTTTTTATCTTGTCTCATTTTGTTCAATTATAACTTTGTTTTTCAAGCATGATTAGATGTTTTGAAACATATAATTATATTCATAATCATTTATCATGTTAAAATCTTGCATGAAAACCTAGTAAAATCAAACCTTTTGTAAAAACCCTAGAAGTTAAACCTTTTTTCCTACTTGGGTTTCTTAAGTCTTTTGACTCACCTATGTTTTCTAAAACTAATTAGTCAGGTTCTCAAGATTGAGTCTCTACCCTTGAGAAACCCAACCCTAAAAATCATTTCCTAATCAAGTTTGATAACACTATTTACTAGGCTTTCTAATCCTAAGTAATCGACCTTGTAAACCCTGATCTTCAAAGAGTTGACTTACACAAGTTTTTTGTCCCCCATTACTTACTTCAAGTTTATTGAATACAATTGCTTCTCCTATCAAACTCAAGGTATTAAAACCTAAAAAACCTAAAGTTGTCTATACGTACTCCTTATGACCTACCTGGGTTTCTAAACACTTAAGACTTGTACACTTTTTAGACCAATATGGGGTTGTGAAACCGTATTTCTTAAATATGAGTTACTTAGGGATTTTTAAGACTTTTTGCTACATAAAGCCTAATACTTGCTTAAGGATACTATAAGAATAATAAATTGACTCTTTTTTCAACATTTCTAAACTAGTTATAATAGTTACTAAGTGTTTAAAATCACTTATCAAGTTCTTCAGAGTTAATCAGAGTCAATTCTAGATCAGAAAGATCAGGAAGATCAAAAGAAGTAGCTAAAGTGGACGTAAAAACTACACAAATTGAAGAAGTCCTAGAGTTGGCACTTGGAGAGATTCTAGAAAAAAGCAAGGAAAAAGCAAAAGCTAAGAGAGTTAAATCATAAAAGCCTAAGATGAAGTATGAATATATGGGATATCTAATTGAATCAAGCATCATTTCAAAGCTAACTGAGATAAGTGATAAAGATATGGGGCATGTGTCTTTGACTAAATTATTAGAGAGATCTACGTCCATAGATAAAACTCCACTCATGCATGCTATGACTAGTAATGAAATTATACAAGTTGTAGCTTTCCCAAGCTTATTTCAACTTCTTGAATTTATGCTAACATGTGTCAAGTACTATGACACCCTTAATAGGGTTGTGAGAGATGCTACTAGAAATATATTTATAAGATTGGATGTTCAATATCTTAACTATTGTCTAAAGATCCCAACATCACCAAAAGTAATTTATGTAATAATGGAGAAAGATAATAAGAAATGGAAAACTAAGACATTAGAATATATTAAGATAATGAATACATATTACTTGAAGAAATTGAAACAAGACTCAAGGTTCCCAAAGTAGATAGTAAGATTAGAAGTCATTCAAGAAGTAGATGACATTATTCAATTACTATACAAAATCAATGGAGATAAGAATGCCAAATGTTTCTCACCTTGGATGTATGATTATATTAGAACCATTTATGTCACCCAAAGCTCTACCAAGATTGAGTGGGAAATAATGATAAGAGACAATATGGATCAACATTTTAGGAATGTATTATAGAATTTTGATTTCAAAATGACTTCATATCTGGTGTATGTAGCAACTTTGAGTGGAGACTTTTCAAGACTAAGGAAAAAATGCACATGATCATCTATGACAATATATGAGTCTTATCAACAATTATTATTTTAGAGTACTAAAAATATTACATTTTAGTAAATGGTGGGTTCTTTTATGAACTCATTTGAAATTTAAATGTAGCTCTAAAACATAGAAGAGTATCAGATGAAGCATGGGATACAGTTTCATAATATAGTTGCATTTTAATTTAGTTCCTTGACTTTACATACATTAGGGTTAGAGGTTTTATAGGAACACCTATCAAATTACCTAGATACCCAAGTGACAAGTGGATTTTCATGGAATTACATAGACAACTTGTTGAGCTATATGATTTATAGCCAAAATCTCATAGTCTAGCTATCAACTTTCCCATTATCATTGGCCACTATCATTGCCCAAGCATTTATAAGGCTAGGAATGTATAGAAAGAGATGTACCATCATTACACTCAAACACATTTTGAGTCCAGAGTCAATTTTGATTATAGAGGGGTGGCTAAAAATATATTTTCTCTAGAATACATGCATATTCTAGCACTTAAGAATTTTTGGACTGATTATAGAGATGAATTTGATGTGAGAATAAGGGACAACAGTAGATTGAATATTGAAAAAAATCATGCTTTTGATTTGGCCACCATCCCCAAGGATATAGAAGATGATGGGGTTGTCACCAATGATGCTTTTCATGTAATAGGGGGGATAATTGCCCAATTTTAGTAATCATTTTTGGCAAAGTTCATGATAAGACTATTCCAGATAGGACTTTAAACATTATGTCAATGACTTCTACTTGGCTCCTCAACAAAGGCTACTGCATAAATTAATTGATGAAGGAAACCACTTGTGTAAGTCAGAAGAGGAAGGAAATGGTATAAGGAGAAAGTAGTCAAATGCCTATAAAGAAGATAAATTTTAAAAGGAATTTTGATGATACCTATTGAGTAGTAAAGGATAAAAAGCTAGTTCATCTAGTTGTTTCTACTCAACCATTGGTCTCTTTTATTGATACTATTATTCCTACTATTTCCACCATTCTATCTATTCCAAATTCTACTAAACCCATCATAGATCCATTAGTACTTATGCCACCCCCTAAGTCTCATAGCACCAAATCCCCTAAGAATCACATTAAAAAAGAGATTCCTCCTCATCCATCTTCTCCACCTACTTATACAACCCCTCCTCCTCAACAGAGAAATCCACCATTGAAAAGGGGACTAAAATAGTAATGACCATAGAGGAAATAACACCATCTTAGAATGAACTACAAGAGAAGCAAAAAGAGGGAGTAGAGTCTGAGAAGGGGAAGGAATAAGTAGTTGATGAAAAATTAAAGGAAGTTGAGGCAATGAAATAAGTTGAGCCTAAAAAGAAGAAAGTAGAGGTAACAAAAGAGAGAGAAGCTAAGAAATAAAAAGAGGTTCAAGTAGTAACAAATAAAATTGCTAAAAAATCCAAGGAGAAGGAGGTAGTAATTGAAAAAGTAATAGGGAAAGATAAGGAAGATGATAGAGAAAAAGAAAAAGAAATTGAGAAACATATTGAAAAGGATTCTGAGAAAGAGATCCACAAAGAGGTGGAGACCCAAGAAGTTCCTTTTCAAGAACTAATGATTAGAAATAATCAATAAAATATGGTAGTTCATACTAATATTTCCACTTATATAGATTTCTCATATTGGTTAGTCTTGTAGACAACTCCAGAGGCAAAACAAGTGATAAATCTTGAGGAGATAGACTTGCAATTGCTAAGGAGTTTAGATAAGAAAGGAAAGAAGCCCAAATCTACAAAGGTAACTTCAAAGTTGATAATTGAATCTTTGGGGAAAAAGTTTGAAAAAATAGCAATTTCACCAGAGGGGATGAGTAGAGGAGAAGTTATTGAGAAAGATTTAGTAGTCATAAAGGTATCTCTCAGAGAGGTTACTATTGAAGGGTTGAAATAGGACACCCACACTTTGATAAATACTCTCTTTAAAAAAAAAAATTGATGAATAGAAGGATGATGAGGCCAATTTGAAGGAGAAAAATGCACAACTATGTGAAATAATAACTAAGGTTGTTAGATCTATCCCACGCCAATCTATTATTTCAAGAGATTCAATTGAATGACAAGTGATTAATAAAGTAGAGGAAACTAGTGATAAGGCAAAGGTAGTTGATGACTAGAATGAAAATATGCATCAGAGTATTCAAAATCTCTTCCCCAAAGTTCTAGGTATTCATACTGACATTGTAAATAAGTTAGCTGAGATGAAGACAATAATAAAGGAGATTGAATTTGAAAATGGAATTGCTAGGTTACAACAATAAATTATTTAAACAATAAGTAATTTGAATGATAAAGTTTTAATTGAATAAAATATTGCTCTAGAAGGATATGTAAATAAGATAAAATAAGAAGAGTATCTCTTGTATTTTCATATGCATATTTTGGAAGCAATATGTGAAGAAATGAAGATTTTGAAGGAGGAAGTTGGTGATGAAAAAGTAAATCTAGAAGATTGCATTTTTGGTCTTACTAGTGATTGGTTTGATGATATTTCAAGAACATCCAAGAAGTTGTAAGAATAATTCAAGAAATTAATAGATAAATCTACAACTCCTTTCACAACCAAATTTAATAAGGAGTTAGTCAAATTTCAACATTAGATAAAGATATTGGAGCCAAAAATTAAATAGATGAAATATCATAGTAGAAGAATTGAAAAGGAAATGCTAAGATTTGAAATAGAAAGATAATCAATCACCAAATTTGATGATGAAATAATAGAATTGATGATGTCTCATCACATCAAGTATAGAGAGAAAAGTAGACCTGAGGTTACGGAGGTGGAATAATTGTTGTTACTTTTCCTCCAAGCAAATTATTCTTCCTTCTTCACACTTTCTTACTTTCTATTTGTAAAGTAACTTTGTTAAAATAAATTAATTTTAAGTGAAGATGTTTAGTAAAGTTAGTTTCTGAAATTAAAAGATTTAAGTAATTTAGCAAAAGTGCCATTACTTAAAGTTGTTTTGTAAAAGAAAATTATTAGAGCTAATTATATATATCATGTAAGAAGTTAGTGTTTTATCCAAACAAGGAGACATAACATCACCAATTATCATTAACTACTACATGATACATGAGAAATTTGAGGAGGATTCCACTCAATGGTTTCCAATTTTAAGCATAGCACATGGGTATTGAAGAACTTATTTTCTATTTGAATTTGGTATCTAAAATTGTATAATTATAAGTGTAGGCCTACGTGCCTGGGGATGATAATTTTTTCAAAAAAGTAATTGTAACCATTTTACTAGAAAGTTTAAGCAATATAAAAATTTGTGTTTAGATATTTTGGCTATTTTACATAAATTTTGATGAAAGTGAACAAGAAGGAAGTTTGTTTTCTGGAGACCTTTATGTATGAGGGAATCATTATGTGCATTCTATGAAAATAAAAAGGTAAACTTTATGTTATCTATTTATCTAAGTTGAATTCATTACTTTTTTGATCATTTGTTGAAATGGATATCATAATTATATGTTTATCTATTTGCATGTATACAATAAACTCTACAAAGCTATTTATTGTGAAGTGAATTTTTCTTGTTTCTCTCCTTTCTCAAGCATTTTAGTATTTTATTTTTCTTAAACCCATCTAAAATTATATTCACATTCCTAGAATCAACTGCTTACTTGCTGTAAAATCCTTTTGCTATGGCTCATGAACAAAGTGATTAAAGTAATACCCCTAATTATAATAACTTGTACATAATTTGTATAATCTATGAATAGCTATAAGTTGTATGGAATTAGAAATAGATATACATAATTTCATAGGAGCTTCACCATTAAATGAATGGGATTTAATCCCATGACAACCTATGTAATTTTGACTGCATGCAAAATATCTAGCCAACAAGACCCTTAGTCATTACTTATTCATTACCCTTAGACATCTAGTATTATTGTCCTGATATAATTTCTTTGATGATTCAAGATTTATATCAAGGTAAATATCATATTCAAGGATCAAGAACATTGAGTCTATAAAGTTAGGGTCTAGATTTAGGATTATTTCTTGCTTGTCATTTAACACTTCTCTTTTTTTAAAATCATAGTGCTTTACCAATGTGAGTACTAGCTCAGGGATTTACATTGATAGGGGTAAATCTCTTGGTTTTGGTAGTCCATAGTCATAAATGATATGAATCTAATCATTTTTGAATTTGACATTCACTCTAGTCTATTAATCACCTAGGTTAATATCACCTAGGTCTATGTTTGTAATCTCATTTGTGTTAGATTCTAAACTAAGTGGGATATTGGGTTACTTAGATTTGAATTTCATCTATTTTTTAAGATATGGATTATGGGGAATTTTCTAGGGGAAAACTAACTAAAGAGGTGGTAGGTTTTGAAGGTGAAAAACATAGGTGAAATCTCTGATGAAGATTGGGGTTTCTATTATAGGGAAAACATCTGACAGAGATGGTAGTTGTAAAACACACTTGCAATCTTTGGTGAAAATTCAGTGGGTTTTTGGATTTTCTCTATGCACTAGGATTATCCATGGAGATATAGGGTTATATATGTGGTGTAAATCCCATAGGTTTTGGAATTTCAAGGGCAAGTGAAATTTTTTTAAGGGAATATGCAAGGAATATTACTTGGAATATAGTACTAGTTTGTATGCATTTTGAAAAACCTCATGTTTTTAATGACTAAAAAATGATTTGAAATGACTCAAAAATAATTTTTTGAAATGACACTAAGAAAATGAAATTAAAAACCCTAGAGTTGATGCCAATCAAGGAAAAAATGCTAAAAATGCTAGCATTTAGAAAAATATGGCAAACTGACCTATGCTTAGCTTTGATAGCAAAAATGATTGATCAAAATGATACAAGGATGATAGAGGAATACCAATAATGAGTAATAATGGCATTTAGTTTGAATCATGGCTTGAATTCATAGTAGTGTGGATCAAATGCATAGCTTTCAGGGTCGTGGCTTGAATCACGAAGCTCCAATATCTAAATTTGTAAATTTAATAATGAATTACAATAACCCTAATTTCATTAATATATAACCTCTACATCAAATTCCCCTAGGTCTATGGTTGGTGGGAGGTTTGGAAATACAAAGCTATAGAACAACTTTTCAACATTGTAAATTTGCAATTTGCACTTTGACCTTTGCATTCCACAGGATAGCTTGGTTATTTGAAAATGGGAAAGCAAAATTTAAGGTGAAATTCATAAATTTTAAAGTTATAAATTAGTCTAGGGTTCTGGCTTCTATAGGAAGGGTAGTCGGTGAGAAGTAGGACTCAAATTATAATTTAAAACTTTGCAAGTTACAAATTACACCCAGAGTTTTAGTTTCTAGTTGGAGCGATGCATAGGAAGCAGAGGTTGGGAAGCAATTTACAAGTTTATAAGTTATAAATTACATTATAATATCTTATTTTTATGGGGTATATTTGGGCAAGAAGTTAAACTCCATTTTCAATATGAAACTTTGTAAGTTTCAAATTATGAGTGGGGTTTTGGTTTTAGATGGGAGTGAATTGTGTGGGAATTGGAGCTTGGGAAGAAATTTGCAAGTTTTCAAGTTGTAAATTGCACTCTAATCTATAGTTTTTCTTGTCTATGAGTAAAGTGGGAAGCAAAGGTCTGGATGCAATTAACAAGTTTGTAAGTTGTAAATTGCACCCAAATCTCTGGTTTCCACCAAGATTTTTGGAAATGAGTGTCTTGGGTCATTTTAAGGCATTTTTACAAAAAAACACTAGGTCTCCCTTAAGTTAATAGATATTTTTACATTTTTGGGACAAAAATATCAACACAATCCATGCTTAATTAATGTCAAATATTAATTTCATTTTTCCATCTAAATTTGAATGATTCTCATCCACACATCTTGACTGTCATCTGATGGTTGAGAGAAATATTAGGTATCCAAAACATCATTTATGTCATAATTATTTAATCATTATTCAAATCATTTTAATGATTTTTCATTCTTTAAAAATATGTTGCTTCATCTAGTGTCTCACAATGCCTTCTCAAACAAGGACAAACTTTAGTCACTCAATTTCTATCACTTTCCCATCAAAATTGTAAATATAACCATGATTATCCATAAAAATGGTCTAGTTTGATTACTTATTATATTTTCTTGAGACTTCAATTGCCAAATTTCCTACATATAAATGCTATGTTTTATATATTCTTCTTACCAATAGCACTAAATGAAGATGATGTATATGTTATTTATGTTTATATGGATGAAATGGCTTATTTTTTGATTTAAATGTATTATTGAATATATTTACTAAATTAGTTTATTTATAATATCATGTGTTTAAATATCTTGAAAAAATAAGACTAACCTATAGTAATTTGGGAAATGACACCCTATAGTAATCTAGGTAGTGGCAACCTATAGAAATTGGTTAGTATTATCTTGAAGCTACTAGATAGACCCAACCTATAAAAAATAAGTGAAGTTAACTTGTAGTAGGTGGAGTAATGTAACTTGTATCGACTAGTTCATAATAACATGTAGGTTACCACAACTAACCATAATAATTATTGGATAATTTTTCCATCATGTAACAATTGTAATGGCATAATTGGTTATTGCTAGGTGGTTGAGTAAGTTGAAGAATGAATCTTATGAGATTGAAAACTGAAAAAATTATTGTTGGAGATATTTATAACAATTTCCATCTAAATGAATTTATCTCTTTCCATCACAACTATCTAACAAAATATCTTTTATTTTGTCTTCTATTCTAAGTTAGTTGTTGGAAACATTCCCATAGTTAGGAGGATTTAAAACAACTTTCTTGAAATCTATTTTGTATTCCTAACTTAGGTATTTTCTTATTGAATAATAAATATTCCTATATTTATATTTAATAGAAAAATGCATAGGCTAAAATAAATAGAATAATAGTGATTAACTAGAAAAAGTCCATTGAGTTATCTATGACATTTACTATTACAATCTTCAATTGCTACATGATCATGAATATAAGCAAGTGATTTCAATAAAAAGTGTTTACATCAAAGGGAATGATTTATTAGAGTGGGACTCACTTGAGGATCGATAACTAGATAGGATCGAATGCAAGAAGGTGAAACATATGGAGTAGTGAAATCATGAACATATGAGAGGAATATACTTCACAATGTGTAAAAGTGTAATCACCTAAAAGTGGTATTTAAGTGCTAAGAGTGCTACATGAGACTACATATTCCTATTTTAGCCTTAGACCTATCCTAGAGCCTATTATCACACTTTTTAGCCTTTATGTGGAACACAAACATCCCTAGTTAGCTCAAACATAGTCCCATACCCTCATTTATTGATCTTATCCCTTGGTGCCTAGTGTTTTTCCATCTAGACATTAGCACACATTAAGGACACTATAACCACATGGTGCTAGTGTCCCCAAAATGGTACCTATGTTCTTTACCCTAAATTTCTTAAATGAATATTTTTCAAAGGTAAAACCCTCTAAAGGTTGGCCTAAACACATTTTATTATCCACATAAGTAATAAAATACTATATATACATGACTTTTATCCCTCTATCCACTAGATGGAATTTAAATACAAAATAACCTATTCAAACACAAAATAAGTGGAGAAAAATAAAGGTTATTAATATTTATAATACCCTACTTATACATACTACCATATACAATAGCTCTAAACTCAAATTTTTAATATTTCCAATCTCAAGCACACTCAAGGTACTCAAGTCCACTATCATAGTAGTATAAATTTCAATTGAACTAATACTTAGGTGGGGATAATTATATTAGGATTGATCCCTACTCAGAGTCTTACTAATGAACACACTTTTTAGCTCATGACTTATTTACAAAGAAGATTAGGGTTTTCATCACAAATTAAATATTACATGCATAATATAGAGTTCCAAACATTTTTCATGTAAGAATAGAACCCATAAACATAGACATAGGTGCACCTATAAGTTTGGGACAATCTTGTACATAAAACATTAGTGAAATTATCAAGACACTAGAGCCACATAGAACCTCTCTCTATTTATGTCACTAATTTTTAGGAGGGTTTCTGACAAAGGGATCTAATTGATGACATTTATACCTATTCTTATCTTAGTTTTTATCACTTAGATCATATATATCATGTGTTTTATAGATAAGTCTTTATTTAAAAATATTTATTACTATTTTTAGAAATTTAAAGTTAGTCAAATCTATAAAAATTTAGTAGTTATTTTACGCATATTATTTCCTTGATTAGACTATCAAAACCATTAATCAAACATAGTATTTACACTAGTTAAACCTTAAAAGTTTAATTTTTTTGGTAAACCTGACTTATTTCAATTATTACACAAACCCTAAGCCTAGATAACCCTAAGGTTTACATTTATAGAATTAATTTTTTTTGATCCATATACCTTCTAATTTGTATAATATATAATCATGATCATAATGATTGAATAAATTCATCACTTTTTATTTCAAAGTTTAATACTTTCATTTACATATTTGCTCCCTTTAATTAGGCATGAACTCAGAAAAGACATAAACATGTGTATATATGATGCTTTATATCAATTAAAATATATGTCACATTTCATAATGTGTTATCTTTTTCCTATGTGGAATTCAATTAACAATCAAACCCATACACACATAAAGAATTTAGCACATAAGATAACAACTATGTTTCAAGTTTCAATGTCATATCTTATGATCAAGAAAAAATATCATTATCCTCCTCATATGCATGAGGGTGGGAGGTATTTTACCTCTAACTAGGTCCATGATATCACTCCTCCATGAGATGAATAATATTATACCAATGTCACTAATCCCTATACTCATCCTATTTACACCTCTTACATATAGGGTGTGTGCCTACATGTTCAATCAAAATTAGATAGGGTTTGCACTTGTGAGACTCTATGTGATCAAATTATAAGTATGAAAAAGATAATTATAGGATTAAAAATTTAGAATAAAATATTATGTGAAAATATTATAACATAAAAAAATTAATTTACAAGATAAAGACCTCTAGGGCACACTAATGTAAATCATGTATATGTATCTTCACCTAATCAATTTGTGGAAAATAATGTTACATATCAAAACATGAAATCACAATAAATTACATCTCCAACTAATGATTCAAAATACATTCAAAGGTCAAATAAGATTTCAAGTGAGGTACTAAGGAAAAAGATTAAATATAAGTTGATCAACATACCCCCTCTACAACTAGTAAGGAGATCTTGATATTACTATGCATATCATATAATGCATGGGCACCATACCAATTCATGTTTAACATTGAAAAGGAAAATATAATAGATAATGGATATAAATGACTCACACAATGACATATAATATAAAAACATATAATGACACATCTATAAATTTAAAAAGGGTCAAATTTAGAAATAGTACAAAAATAGTTACCAAAGCATAATTCATAATAATAAAAGGTTCCAAAAGCACAATCAAAACAAGAAATAACACAAGCACAAGTCAAGCAAGTAAAATATGCAAATATAACTCTTAAAAATGAGGCTCAACTTTTAAAATGGTATGATTTTGGTCAAAATTATCTGTAATAGTTTGATTATCATGGTCAAGGTTTGGGCAAGCAAGCCTAAGGCATCACTTATTCTATTCTAGTAGTTGATAATTTTGGTCAATAGGGTTTGGGATTTATTAAACATCCTAAGGCATCATTGACAAATTTTACTACAAGTAAAATTAGGTCAACCCCTATATAGTAAAAATTTTCATAGGGCTATTTTAGGATGTAAAATGTGTCCCATGGTCTTTAATAAGGTCAAACATATGTTCAATTTCTTATCACATTTGTATAGTTGGTCTTATGTCATCTAGGGGTCACATTTGGAGTCATTTATTGAATTAGTAAAGTTTACATAGGAATAAAAGTGTATCCAAGTATACTATAACATCCTACATGTTAGAATATGTTAGGTAAACCATTTTTAGATTGAAAAATTATATGTGCAATGTTGAAAATAAAAACATTAGGTAGTTTTATGTGGTTTTAGGTAGTTGTATGACCCATATAATAGTTTTGGCATGTGTTTATCATTAAAAAATATATCTTGGGATTACCACACTCTAATACCATGCTTGGGTAGTATAAAATACTTGAAAATGATCAAAACAATCATATATTTCCTATCTCTCTCTTAGATAAGGTAAAATGGTCAATCAATTTCTGTTTGGTATGGCCAGGAGGATTTGAGTCAGAACAAGTGAACTTGGTGTGTGGTATTACTCTCTATGTACTATAAATTAATATTAATAGTAAGATTATTGGTGACTTTAACTTTATGAACCATTTCTAAGAGTGCTAGTGACTCTTTTCTACTTGAACATCCCCATGGCCTTCAAGTTTCTTCTTTATTTTTGTTATTCTATGAAACTCAAGTTGTGTACATGATCTTGAGAGTAATTACCACATTTCTCATGTGATTATTATTATTATTTTCATATGTGGTGTGAATAATATTGTAGTAACACTCTCATCTTTTTAGGAGGACTCCATTGAAAGTATGCAGACCTTGTTTTCATAATGGAAAAGCTTGTCTTCCTATTTTCTCTTCATAACAAAGGTAATGTTTTGTGTTTTAGTCTCCCATTACATGGTGACCACTATCTAATTTGAATTTTGAATCCCAAAATGTCATGGTTAGAATAACACAACCAAAAAACACACACAGTTAGTTTTCTTTACGACTGTCATCTATAATCAAGTGTAAAGGAGCCTTGACTAGCCATGATGATGAAACATGAAGGTTTCGATATTGTGAGAATAAATCAATGAGATTTAGACATTAAAATATTATAAATTGGTTATGAAAACCAATTCAACACATATAGTTCAAATAATGTCTTCACTAATAGGTGGCTCCAATACTGACCTGATGCTAACACCATAGAGGTCTAAGTAGTGTTACATGAAGATGTTTGAGCTTAATGGAGACCTTTAGTCAGGTCTAAGAACATTGAAAACATCAATTTTGACAATGATGTAGTCATGAGATGGTAGATAAACTTGATTCCATGATCATAGGTTGAATGTTGTAATTGGGACAACTTACCTTAACTTCTTTGAACCAGGTTTTGCTCATATACTTGGTCATCCCATGGAGAAGTGTTTTGAGGTTTGGGAAGTCTAATTGGTTTCTCTCATGTAGTACAAGATTATACCATTGTATTGAAATTAGAGAGTGATTATTTGGTCAAGAGGAGGATAGTGTAAATAGATTTCCATTTCAAAAAAAATTCAATGTAGACTTATAGTAAGCTATAATACTTTTGAAGCCCAAATGGTCTCATAATGCAATAATGACATATGGAAGCATGCCCTCAAGACAAGGTGACTCTATTTGAGTGAAATATGACACTATGACTTCAATAATAGTCATAAAAGTTGAGGTAAAATGGTTTGAATTAGGATATCACCTATATGAGTCCCCTTTTATCTCATAACATCACCTATAATTTGACTATAGATTCATAGTATATTGGGAGTAGGAAATTTGAGTGTGAGCACAGATACCTAGACATGAGATTGGTTAAAATAGGTTGGATGTGACTTGTTGAACTTATGATGGAAATAGGAGAGAGAAACACAATACTCAAGTACTAATGATTGCCTATAGGAAACCTCTAATCTCTTTTAAAATAAACACCTACAATCTTCTATAATAGACAGACTAAATCATGTAAATGGAGGTTGTAAATGTGAAAGGTTGCAATATATTTAGGATGGATAAATAATAATAAATAAAATATCATAGTGGTAGTGAGACTTTCCAAAGTTTTCTCAATAAGAAAATATATTAACCTATAGTCTTAGCTCAAGGGTCTTAGGCCCAAGTAGAATTCTCTACACAATCACTAAACCTAAAAGCTAGTCTAGAAGATTTGAAGTATTAAGGACCCTAAATAAGTGATCTAGTTATGAAACTTTATATATATGGTATTTATGACCTATTTTAACCTCCTATATTCTTATATAGACTAATAAAATAAGGGATATTCCCTCTATTTTATCTCATAAATAGGGCACTATAAGAGTGAGATGACTACAGGCTTAGTGAGTGAATAAATAATTATGAGATGAGAAAGCCTTGGATGACTACAACATTAAAGTATATAGTTGTTTTGGATGTTGTAAAAGTGTTATAAGTCACCTATAGTTGTTGGGAACATTCATAAGTGGTCATAGGCCATCAAATAGAGTTAGGCCTATTAGGCTTGAGCCTTACAGGGGTCTAAATTCATTCAAATGACCATGAAACCTTTAAAAACCATGTGAAGACATTAAAGGGAGAGTGTAGGATGATTTATAACCATTTTTTTATATAATATTACAAAGAGTGGTCATTTTAACCTTTAACCATCTTAGGGGTGTCTAAAACGCATAAGAAATCTCAATAAGTAATTTTTAAATGCTCACACCTATACAGATACATTACATGGTGCCCCAAGGAGATAAGGGTAGTTGAGAAGGGTCCTAAAATAGGTATTAGTGGCATTTTTTAGATATTAACTTATTTTTTTATGAATCATCCATAGGAAAAAAAACCTTTTGAAACTTTCCTAAAACCCTTGTTTTTACCCAATGGAGAAAGTATGCAAGAAGATGCACTAAAAGGGGATAATTTGGCTTGGAAAGTGATTTTAACTTGTATAAGGCTCTCTTAGGATCCTAGACATCAAATTGGTATGTACCCTACTTGTATGAATAAGATAAATTCAAGGTTTTTTTATAACTTTTTGATTATTTTGTAGGTTCAAAATGGAATTGGTAGATGAGAATCATTGGAAGAGATACATAGGGACTTATTATAATTCACTATATTAATTTATCACCATATATAATCCTAGAAACATCTCTCCTACACCATTCATCACAAGTAGTCTTAGATATATAGTGACAATGAGTAGTGACTGCCTAGTGATAAGATGAGAAGTCCAATTTGGTATATTTTAAAGGTCTACTTGATGGAGTGGAAGGTAAGGATGTATTAAAAATGTGTCCTAACACTTATTATATGGATTTGGTTGAGAAAATGATGGTCACATTGATGAAAAATGTGAAGGGTGGAGTCAGGAAAGTTGGTAAGTGACTGTAGATGGTGAATACAAGTATCTTGAATAAGGATATCAATTAGGGATGCATCTAATGACTATCATAGCTTATTTCCAATCTCCCTAAGATAGTTCATATGTATCAAATCTTACTAGTTTAGTTCTGAGCATTCAAGAGATGCCTCATCATGAAGGTAGTTTTCAAGAAGGCCATTTGAGGACCCTATGCTAGTTTGAGGAGTTTTTCATGCTTCAGATAGACACTTGTCCAAAGAGACATTAATGGTATTCTATCTAGTCCATTATCCTATAAAATAACCAATTTCCATGCCTTTACATTTGACATTGTGAGCCTTTAACTTATCTTCTTCTCTCTCTTCTCACATGCTCTATACATGCAAGCCATTTTGGATTTTGTAAAAGGAATCCACACTTGGTATGGAAAATTCCTAACACTTTGATAATATATTTTTCCTTTGAAATAAATATTTTAAATATGGTTTTTAGTTTACAAGATATCTTGTCTAAGTGTATGAAGTGTCATAGAGTGAAGTGTCTAGTGATTAGTATCTATCATTTCATTCTCTCTACTCTTCCATGTTTGATGCAAGTAGTTTCCACTATAACATGTCACATGAAGTTTAGTCAAGTGAAATGATATATATTTAAGTCTAAGGAGTAGCCTTATTTTTTACAATCTAACCTTTTATTCACTCACCTTGATTAAAACAATGCATATCACCTCCATGTTTAAAATATTTATGTTAGAACAATCTATGATATTAAGACTAGTGTTGTGAGTATTGTTTCATAGTATAAGTGTATATTAATCTATTTGATATATTTATGGTGTATCACCTCATTGGATTAGTTTATTTCCATGATAATTAGATCACTTTTCATCTAAGTAAATAAGTAGGTTATGTGATAAGTAAGTAAAGAGAAATCTAGGGAGCTATCCCTTAAACCTAGAGGTTTAACTCTCTTATAGGAAACCAACAGGACTATAGGTAATCTAATGTTTCCTAAATCTTCTATTATGCTTGAAAAAACGTCTTTAGGGTGTAAGATTTGGTGAAAATAGGCACATTAGTCACATATATAGTTTATCAAGGTAAAACTCTAGATACATATGAAATGTTATAGACAAATTAAGAACTTAAGTTACAATTTAAAAATCATTCTACACCAACAAACATTCTCAAAAAAGGATTTTTAGAAGAACATTCTCCAAAACACCATCTTCCTATAATAAGCACAATTTCAAAGGGCAAAATCACAATCAATATTCCAAATCACATTTTAAAATGGTCAACTCCAATGTATGAGGAAATTCCCCTAGCATTATGGGTTATTATAATTTTAATGATGGGCAATATTATGATTCCAATGATGAAAATTACTTAGATTACTACTACAAAAAAATACAACTAAAACATATCATTCACATTACATGAGAGACTACCATTCCTATTTTTGACATAGGCCATAGTGATAGTGAGTCTCCCATGGGAGTCATCGATTAGTATTGTTTCTCTCATTCCTTCTCCATCACTCCTTATACATAGTTCATTTTAATTTTTTTTTACATAACTTATTTCCAAAAAATACAAAAATAATACAATATTTAAAAAACATAAAAACATTCAATAAATTAATTAGAAAACACAAAATTACAAATTGTATTTATTATTATGTTTAGATTTATCATATTTTCTAGACACTAAATGTGTTATCTATCTTAGTATAGTTAGTTTTATCATACTACATGCTTCACTTATTCTTATCGAGTGCTTATAGATTACATACAGGACTCAAGTCCACTAAACCAAACTAGACTTACCATTATCTTCCCACTAGGGGCATATACATCGATACATATTTATTTATTTGACACATTCACCCACTTTGGGGCATATTATACACAATTTATATCACTAGGTTATATCTTTACATTCTCTAGATTCCATTTTTAGGATTTTTATATCTTGATATTGATCATTGTTACTCCTAATCAATTTTTTGCTAATTATTACTAATTTAGACTCAACATATGTACATCCTAGCTCTTACAAAAGTATATATTTAATATTCATGTATGATTTCATTTCTAGCTTCCCTAGTTTAGACTTTATTATATATCTTTTTTTCTTCTATTCAATGGAATTTGAATATGACATTACTCTTTGTCTCTATGCCA
The DNA here is from genome assembly GCA_037957365.1 of Torreya grandis. Taxonomy (NCBI): domain Eukaryota; kingdom Viridiplantae; phylum Streptophyta; class Pinopsida; order Cupressales; family Taxaceae; genus Torreya; species Torreya grandis. Next base: position 1,969,091 of record JARHVA010003090.1, read on the forward strand.
CTTATATTCATAGTATGCATGCATTGGACATGTCTCTATGTCCCTTATGTGTGCTTTCTTGGTTATGTATGTAGACATTTGAGCATGTCCTTATATGTGGCTCTAAGCCAACTTGATTCTTTCTTACATATGTAGACATTTAAACATGTCTTTTTATGTATTCTTTTCTTATATTTAGTGACATGTGCCCATGTACCTTTATTATGTCCCCTTGGCCTATTTTTCATGCCTCATGTGTGTATGATTTTTTTTATGCATCATGGCCATGACAATTGTCTTTGATTATCACACACATCTATTTTCAATGCCATGAGGGACCTCATGTATCTACCCTTCCTACTTGGGTTTCATGATGGACATCATAACCCATCCCCTAGGTAACTACTCAATATTACTCAGATTTATTGTTACATACATTTTTACATATATCTTGACACCCTTGTGTAATGATAGTCATGGAATACATCTTACATTACATAATTATGCTTAAACTATCTTACATTCCAATGTTATGTATGCAAATTATATTAGATTATCACATAATTATCATAAATGCTCTAACTAACACACATTTTTCATTAGATTTAACTTTTAAGGAAAGTTATTTCATAGATTCAATAATTACCCTCAAAAGAGGGGGAATTCACTAGAGTTTGTCACAAAGATCAGGCTCCTATATTTCACTCATAGTACATTGTTTATCACATAGGCTCAGTTAAAAAAATTAGACTCAAGAAAACATAGAGGGAAAATAGTGACTCAAAAAGTAGTACAATGACACAAAATTTAGACTATAAGGACATTAGACCCAAATGGGGAGACTAGCACCACATGAAACTATTGTCCAATATATGACACTATTGTCTAGTAGCCTTAATTTGAGAAAAACTTAGATTATCTAGAATAATATAATAGGTATAATATAGGTTTGCATAGATCCAATTATAAGTTTATCAATTATACTTAGTTTTTGCTTAGATTCATACTAGATTAGCTTAGATTCATATTCAATTGCTCATATTGGGGGCATCATGTGCAACATGAGTTTTCACATATTCAATTTAGATACTCATATATGGTTATTACAACTCAGTCTAGAATCAATATACTAAGATACCATATTGAGGGTATGTGCGTAGCATATTGTTTCCATATTCTTAGTTACATACCATTTGATTAGATAGAATGACAAATTACATGTAATTATCAATGTTGTATATACCTAATATCATACTCCAAGTTGTCACCAATTTCATGCCTTACTCTATTTGTATTGGTTGGCATTCTTGAGTAGCCTAAAGTCACCTAATGTACTTGAGTGGTTTTGGAGATGGCATACATAGTTATATATACTCAATTAGACTTTTTTATTACTTTACACAGTTTAGTTTTAGATGCATCTACTACACATGGGTGGGAAATGATGGAGTCATAACCTGCATAGGTTCTTGATCCACACACATGAGAGGGTTGGACACACCATTAGTCCAATCTAAGCTATTCATAGGTCATGATCCACTAAATAGGGATGGGAAATAATGGATTCAAAATTGTATTGAGTTCTTGAGCCATTCACCCATGAGGATTGAGCAAGTTATCACCTCAATCAAAGTTATTCAATCATTGATCACTATATACACACACAAACATAGGATATCATAGGGTCATACATTGGTTTGCATACCTAACAAGGTGTATTCATTCCTTTCTTCTTTCCCATCTCTTTACTCAATTTTACTTCTTTACTTAGAATAGTCATTTCCTTTTGATATCTCTTAAGGACTAATATATGCATGTTTCATTTTTAGGTCATGCATTGGATCATGCTTCATAGACATAGACCTAACTTCACATACTTATATTTAGCTTCATAGGCTTCACTTCCTAGGTAAGTCTAGGTATGATTATTTTTCCTTTATACTAATTATTTCACTTTGTTGAATTTATAACATAAAGGAGGGTGGGGTAAATTTGATTATCTAAAAGTGGTATTTTAGTGCTAAGAGATTTATTTGAGAGTACCTATTCCTATATTATCCTTAGACCTATCCTAAAGCCTATTATCACACTTTTATAGTCTTTGTGTAGGCCCAAAGCATCCCTAACTAACTCAAACACACTCCCAAACACTCATTTATTGATCTTGGACCTTCATGTTTAATGTTTTGATAAATAGAAATTAGCTCCACATTAAAGACACTAGATCGATGTGGTGTTAGTGTTCCCAAAATAGTGCATATGTCCTTTACCCTGGCTTTCTTGAATGAATACATTTTCAAAGGTACAACCCTCTTAAGGTTGACCTAAAAATATTTTATTATCCACACAAGAAAAATAACACCATATATACATGACTTTTATCCCTTTATCAACTAGATTTAAAGTGGATGGAAAAATACCTATTCAAAAATGAAATAAGTTGAGCAAAATCAAGATTATTAATCACAATTTTTCCCTACATTTGCATACTATGATCTACAATAACCATAAGATTAGACTTTCTACATTTCCAATTTCATTCACACTCAAAGAACTTAAGGTCATTATAATAATAACATCACTTGAATTTTCACCATCACTTATGTGGGGAGAACTACATCAAGCTTAATCCCTCCTCAAAGTACTGGTATGTAGGAAACTCTCTTCACAATAGGTGTTGAGGATGTTTATCCTATCGTAATAACAAACACATTTTTTAGGTCATACCTTAATTACAAGGAGGATTAGGGTTTGCATCATAAATTAAATATTATAGACATAATATAGATTTACAAACTTCATGTGGATAGGAACATAACATAGAAACACAGACACAGGTGCACCCAAAAGTTTAAGATAGTCTTATACAAAGGACATTAATGCCATTCTGATGACACTATAACCACATGGTGCCTCTTTCTAAATATGGAGTTACTATCTATGATGGGTTCTAACATATAGATCTAATTGATGACACTCAAACATATTCCTATCTCATTTTATATCACTCAAATCTTCCTTTCTAGATAAGGCTTTATTTGCACATATTTATTACTATTTTTATAAAATCAAAGCTAGTCAAATCTATAAAAAATAAATGGTTATTTTATGCATATTATTTTCCTAATTTAGACTACTCAAACCCTTTAATCAAACAAATGATTTACACTAATTAAACCTTAAAAGTTTAAAATAAAAAGTATTCAAATTACAATAACATTCTTTGTTGGTTTGCCAAAAATACATGAGAAGTTTCATTATATAGGTGGATGATAAACATGTATTCACATCCTCATGAATGTGAGATTATTTTCCCCAATGAATTTTATTAAACACCTAATTGACACCTAGTTAAGCTAACTAGACCATGTATATAAAACCACATAGTGGAAAAAATCCTACACACCAACACCCCCCTTAAGAATAACTTAGGTGGGTAGAAGAATTTGGTCCTAAAAATGATACCTGATGAGGTACCCAAGTAGATAGAAAATATAAAACTAAGAATTACCCATAGAAGATGTTAAAGTTACATGTAGCAGAGCTCACAAAATATACAAGATCAATGATGACATCCTCTATTTGAAGACTAAATAAGCTCCATTTGAATCACATAATGTTTATTCCCTTTTCCATAGGAATAACACGATGAGTGTACTAAAAGTATACCCATTCCACAATGGAATATGAAGGTATTAGTAATAATATATCTAAGTATGGTCCAAAATTGAAGTGTGGCATATATATTATAATATCATGTACAAAAACTAAATGTAATGCCATTGAAGTAAATATATCAGAAGAAGGGCATGGAATATTCACATAAATAATGTCCATGTGAAGTTTGGATCATCACTCAAATAATTTTGAATTTGAAGAAGATATTATAAATGAAGCATATGGATTTGCAGAATGAATATCCATAGTAAGAGATGAGTAGTCAATACTCTCAATAAGTGTACTCACACTATCCATGAAGACAATATGATCCTATAAAGAAAAAATATGTGATGAAATTGGAAGAGGAACATTATATAGTAGAACTAATGTAGAAAATACAAAAGGAGAACTAAGTTTTAGTATAAACTCAACCAGTAATGGTGGATCGACATATGGAAGAGCATTATCCATTAGGAATGTGTCATCACAAGAAATATATGTAGGAAGAAAGAGTACAATAGTCTTATAAGAGATAATAGGAAGAGGAGGAGGAGTGATATAAATCTTAAAAGGATATTTTAAAAGAGTCTATAGAGTGATCCACATGGTGGTGTAGATCCCATAACTATCTATCAATAAGTGACCATAAACACAATAACAAGAGGTGACCCAATCATTGCATGAGAAGGGTTAGTGGGACCAAGAATTTATCCATATATAAATGGAATAAGGTATTTTTCTATGATAAAATGTTCCATGTACATCCACCATGAAGCATAGTTGGTGTTTTTAACAAGAACCACAAGATTAGAATCAACTATCCTTATTTGGTATCTCTCAATTGGAGATAGGTGGGTCAACATGACCATAATTAACCATGAAAATTCAATGTGATGGAAATTAAACTCAACTAATTTTTTTTATAAATTATAAATATATATAATAGTCACTAAATTACTCATAATATTACATATGATGGCACTTTATATTTGAGTGCAAACAAAATCAATACATTTAAGTACATATACAATCAACATGTATGTAAAAGAGAAGAAGAAATGAAACCCCAATAAAATTATAGATTATCAATTTTAAAAGGATAGATAATAACATAAATGCATATATCTTGAAAAAATTCATGCTTTCAAAAAAAATTGCACCTAAAAAGGAGCAATAGGCTAAAAATTATGTGAGTTCAAAGTTATTAGAAAAATTTCACCTTGTAAAATTAATATTTTGGGCTTGAAAAATATCTAACTCAAATTTTAAAATAAAAATTAATCCTCATTGGGTTGATTTTGACCAAGGGATAAATTCCCATGTGGATAGGGGCTAAGGGTGAGTATCATACAAACCAATGAATGTTCTATAGAAACGTGGGTCATTGATAAGTACAAAAAGGTTTTGTGTAGATCTAGGATATCTATAGGTACATATAGTCACAAGAAAAGTGAAGTAAAACCACTACCTTTATGTATAATTAGATGTGAGTATAGGTGTAATAAAATGAAATTAAAATCATAGGTGCAACCAAACATGGGTATAACAAACCGATGGGTCACCAATAGAATGCAGTGCTAATAGGTCATATATAAATCCCAAGTAGAAGTCTAAACTAGTATATTGTAGGCTAAATGTATCATGTCCTAACCAAATTTTTCAAAAATACAAGGCAAAAATAATAGGAACCACGCAAAACCAAATATAAATTGAGACTGCAAAACCCATCAAATTGCCAAACTGACACACAAAATCTCAGATTTACACAAAATCATATGGATTCCTCCAAAATCAACTAGCACCCACAATATTTTTGGAAAAATCCAATAATATCTATAAAAAAATTTCCTCTTCTATGACTAAATGGTATGGATATGCATGAAATCTAAAAAATTGACTTTCAATGCTCTAAAATATAAAAAATGACTATCACAAAAATATGTTATGTTTATAGTTATTCCTAGTTTTTTAACATATTGTAAATCCAATGGTGTTATCCATTATTCATATATAGGATCTAGATGTATAAATTTGCATATATTTTCTAGAAAACCCACCAAAACCTTTAAAATAGCCAAGATCACAAAGAACACCAAGAAGGAGCAATAATGCAAGCAAGATCACAAATGAATCAATGTAATTTTTCTACCAAGACCACTCTAATACCATGCCAAAGTGCAATAAAATCAATAATCAATCTGAATATGATCAAATACATGAAGCTTAAATTGTATGAGTTGTGAAATCTAAAGAACAACTCAAAATGGAAGAAGCTCATCTTAATAAAAAACATGGCATTTATATTTATGAGCCAAAAAGTACATAAAAAGGTACATTATATAGTAAAGAAATGGGTCACCCAAAAATGTAATTAAATCAACTCACAATTAGAAAATGGATTAAAGTACATTTCCCCTAATGACCTATTATTAACCTAAGTAAGTTAATTAGACCATGTAGGCAAAACCACACAGTTGGAAAAATCCTATACTAACAAGATTGGAAATTAAATTTAATAGAGGGGTCCCTTGTAAAGAGTTGTAGTGAAAATTATGAATTGTTAGAATAACCACTGGTTGGTTTGAAAGTATTTATTCATTTCTTTTCTATTCTACATGTGTGAGTCAAAATTAATTTTTTCATTATTATTATTAAGTGTGAATGTTATTAAATATATCAAAGGAAGTTTCTAACATAGTTATTTCAATTCATTTTAGTTATTCAATTATTGAAAGTGTGATTTAATTTTATGTACTTTCAATTTATGTAATTTACTTTATGCAAAGTGTGTTACCTATATAAATTTGATAAACCTCAATGGATGAGCAAGTGTTTCAAAAATAGTAGAGACATCTTATCAAGATTAATGCACATTGGGTTGATAATTAGTGAAGGTAGTGGATTTTCTAAACCAAGTGGCTAAACTATTTGATTAATAGGGTTGTATGTATATAGATTGGTCTACATCAGTTTAATTAGTGGTTAAAATTCTACTTATCAAAACATTTATTTCAATAATGTATAAGTCATTTAAACATTCAAATTATTTTTCACATATTACATACACATTATGGAACATATTGGTGTATCCTTGATTAGAGAAATATACATACACAATCATCATCTTCATCTAATTCATCTTGATTCAAGTTGTGACTTTGTAATTGACATTTTGGATTAATTAGGTCAAATGATTATTTTACTTTCAAAAAATCACATTAGTTTGCATTAATTTAATTAACCTTTATTAATTAGTATAATCTTCTTCTAACGATAAATTCCATAGATTTTTGGAATTACCTCTTTTCTTAATTCATTAATTAAATTATTCCTCCATTCACATGGAAAGAGGATTAAAATATATGGATCATAACATCATGGAAAGTGGATGCAAATATCAATAAACTTTCAACAAAGATTAGAAATTCAAGCCATGCTTAATCAATGTCAAATATTGATAATATTTTTTTTCTAGATTTGATTGATTCTCATCTATGCATCTTGTTTGTCATCTAATGGTTGAGAGTAGTTTGGAGAATCTATAAATAGAGGGGCCATTTTACATTATAAACAAGTATTGAAAATACAATGAATCTCTACCATTTTGGAGAGTCATTCATTCATCAATCCTTCAATCATTTATTTCATTTCATTTTAATTTCTTAACAATCACATCTAGTCCATGGGAGATGTTATTTATAGGATGTTGTGACACTGATAAGGATCTCATGCACTACAATCCAAGCCAAACATGTATGTATACTAGCTATAAAATGATATCCATGAGTAAGGTAAACATATTGATGTGTTTTTTGTTTGATTATCATTTCTATATCTTTCCCAATCTAAGGACCATATCTAGGAAGTTATGTTTCATATTGTTTTATGCTCATTTTGAATTTTAATAAGAATTAACCTCCTTTGTGCTCTTTTTTTTACATTTGGCATGCTTGGTGGGATGACACGCCCCACAATCCTCTTGAGAACATTCGATAATCCTATAATTACAAAATTAGATTAGTTTTTAAGCTTAATTTCCCATATTTTCTTCTCAATTTTCCTTTTTTCCATCCTCTACATATTGGTGGGAACACTTTGTATATTAGTGGATTCATTTCCCATAATCATTGGTATCACTATGCTAATCAAAGGTAACATTTTCTATTATGTTTTCTAGTTTTCTGTGTTTTTCAAGAAAATAATAGATTCACCCTACTAAATGGTGGGATTATGACCAAACAATAGATTCTTGACCAAAATGATAGATTCATGACCAAAATGGTGGATTCAAGACTAAAACAATATACTAATGACCAAAACAATGGTTTCATGACCCAAATGATAGATTCATGACCAAAATAGTGGATTTGTAACCAAAATAATGGATTCATGACCAAAATGGTGGATTCGTAACCAAAATGGTGGATTCATGACTAAAATGGTGGATTTTATTTGAAAATGATGAATTTGCTCTACAAAAAAAAATCTCAACTATTGGAGGATTGTTCTTGCTCATTTGGAATCCATTTTTTATGATCTTTTTAAACTATATGTTTTCTCATGAATTTTTAGAATATTTAGTTAATTTGGATTCATGTTACATATATTTTTCATAAAATATAAGGTACAAGAGTGTTACTATATTTATTTTTAGGCTATCCATCTAAGATAAAATATTTAAAATACAATTTTTTGCCACATGTTTTGCTTTCCAAATACCACAATTAAAAACCTTAACTTGTTTTCTTGTAGCTTCCGCTAGTTAGATCCATGATTTATATTAAACCAAACACTTTTGAACACTTATTTTGGTGCAACTAAAATTTACATTTGAATTTATTTTTCTATAACTTATTTATGTTTTAATTTACTTGCATGTTTGCTTTGATTACTTGTTTTTGAATAGTCTATATTACCTATGCTCACCTATTGCACCTTTTAGGGAGTCTGAGTGACCAAAAACACATATTATTTTTAAATTATTATATTTTATACAAGTGTAAATAAAGTATGATCTTATCTTACCCAATTATGGGGTCCTAAGAAATAAAATAAATTAAACTTCCCCTTTTCTTGTGGTTTTGAAAGGTGGACCTCATCATCTTCTTACAAGTCTGTAGGGCATAAAGTTTGGGACTTCTTTATCCAATATTCATTCTAACCCCATACATTTGATAGGGTATATAAATTGAGACTATATTTGATATTTATCATTTGAGTGGCTATGTGTTTTTAGTGCATTTATGAAGTGGTGGGGCATTCATGCTCTAATACAAACCTTAGACCATACCCCTTGGGGCCTAATTTTATGGTAGAACTTAATTGAGACCTTTTTGACTAAAGTGATTATGGAGGGACTAGAAACTCCCATAAATATCCCATAAATATCTAATATTCAATGATTTTTTTATCCTAACTAACCACAAGGTATATTTGGGACCATTTAGATAACCTTGTAAAAATGTATCTTAAGACCAGCAACTGTAAATAATTTTTTCTTGTAAGGGAAACTGACATCCCCCAAGATTTCATAATGTACTACTTGAATTGAGGGTTGGGTGAAATCAATCTATCACCAATTAAAGTAAGTTATTTACATGGATTACAATCAAGTTTCACACTTGTCCTACTATTAAAAATAGGTATTGTTATTTATGAGTGTCTTGTTTGATTATTATCATGACATGTATTGATTGTAAACATTAAACAACATCAAACCAAATCAAATCAAATCATGTCTAAATATTATCATATTTCATTTTCATTATGAAGTGTTAATTTTAAAAAATTTCAAGATATATTTACCCCATTTTAACATTATTATAACTAATTATAGTTTTATGTTATCAGTGTGGTACTTGTTATCACTCAAAACATGCACCCACATATGAAAGGATCTTGCACACTAGCGTGTGACACTTTTGCACCTAACACCTTAGACTTGCATCTAGAGAGTGATTTAGTGTCTCATTATAAAAATGGGATTATTCCCCAAGGTGTGGGACTCTTATGCTCCTTAGGATGAACCTTCAGAGTAGGCTAACTTCCTTCTATTCTAAATGCACCTAGTTTAGGAACAATGTGCGTACCTAAAAAGAGAAGAATGAAATATAATGTTAGCACTAAACCTAAAATTGAAAAAGGGGAAAAGGGAGATAAAAGGTAAGAGGGTTTATAGAATTTAAAATATGATACAAAAAGAATAGAGAGAGTACCTCACGCACTTAATGACATAATAAAACTAGCAAATTCGATACAAAATATTCAAACTAGGTGCATTACATAATTGTTTCACATGGAGGTAAGGGAACATAATGAGACATTAGGAGGGTAGGAAAATGGTCCATAGACAATGCCTATGTAGAACCATGTATACATAATATGAAACCTATATAGACTTACATTTTTATATAGAGGTGAAAAGGGAGGATGGCAATGAGAGTGATAAACATCCATAAATAAGGATCACCAACCATAAATGAACATAGAACTTAGAGCATGATTAAAAGTAATAATTTATAATTAATTTCAAGGTATAAGGTAATATTATAAACTCAAATTGGCAAAGATTTTCTATAAAAAGGAGAGGGTTCTTGGAGGGAAAATTTAAATAGTGTTACAATACCTAGAAATGTCCACTATTTTATAGTAAAATTTAGGGTTTATATAAAACTAAGAAAGGTCTAGGCCCTACATAATCAATTCACCATTGGAGGTGTTATATATTAATTAAAATTCAAAAAATGTGCTTAGAGCCCAAGTCCAATTAAGAACACCAAAATATTCACAATAACTACTACATGCCATGCTCATTCAATTTAGTTTGATAATCTAATCATGAAAGTAGCTAGGAGGTCATTCTTGGATCTTCGAGAACCCTCCATGTTTATCAAGGATGGATATATTATTATGTATTTAAAAGGTATGTGTTTTTATTCTATGATGTTAAGATAAATTTCCTTGCATTCAAATCTATTTGGATTTAATCCCCCTTAATTTCTAATCGAGCTCAGCTACCATGATTATTCATGGCGATTACCTATCAATCCACATAGATTAGCTCACTGATGTGGATTTGTGAAAACATATATTTTGTTATACCATGTCATATTTCATTCATATTACATTAAATTCATATTACATAAAGGGTGTGTACTAAAGGTTTCATAAAGAGATAGGTATGTAGTGAAGTTATGAGCTTGAAAAGGATGCTAAAGGAAATATTATACAAAAATGTACAAACCCTAAATCTTCTTGTGCCTAGTATATTTTGATACTCTTTGTAGTCTTCAAATTTTATCTAAAATATATATTAGCCTATGAAGGATATGGTGTGTATCCTAGATCACAATCTACATTTCATAAGGGCAGAAATGTGAAACCCTACAATTTATCACAGGGCTTCACCATTTAGTCATGGGGAGGCCTTTAAATAAGATAATGTGAGAAGATTAAAGATCTTGAGCATTTTTTTCACTATTTATAACTACTGTATGTGTATTGTCTTTAACTGCTTGAAGGTTAGGAGACTTATGCACTCTGATCTATGCACCATGTTGGTGTGATGAAGTATACTTGCATGGGGCATGTATTTAGAGCTCATCATAGGAACAAATAAATAATTAGTTGATATGAGAATCCATGATAAATGTTGAGTGTGGGAGTGGATGGGAACTATCTATGCATAGACTTGATTATAGGGAACTTGATAATGTGTAAGTGTGTAACCTCTTGTACAGTTCTTATGAGTTAAATGCTTACTAGGGGATTGGTGAGTCAACACTTTTGATGAACTCTATAGGAAATTTCCTTATTAAGAGGGATTTTAGTATCCTTGAAGTAATCCAATGGGTAAAGATTCATCTTTAATCCCTTGACCCTTTCTTCAGAGTGTAATTGGTATAAAAATTCCATTGACCTTAGAAGGAACAAAGATACCTTCTACAAGGACAAAAAATAAAAAAACTAATACTAAATGATGCTTAGAAGAAGGAAAAATCTAAGCTAATAAAACTATGCATAAGTGCTTGGAAGAAATGAAACTATTATAAACAACATCATGTGCACATGACACTTAGATAAATATATCATCTAACCTACTATTTACAAGGGTGTTCAAGATCATCAGAGATAGTGCTTGAGATGAACCCCATTAATGGGGATAGGTAACACTTCCCCACTTAGTTTTATGAGCTGGTATGCATTGGATTACTTGAAACTATCTATGGTGTATGGCCCACTCCATATATCATTAAAATTTGTATGCTTCCTAGATTTTACTCTATTTGCATCTTATTTAAGTACCAAGTTTCCTTCATTGAAACTTGTATCAACATCTCTTATATCAAATATTGTCGTGGTCTATGCCTAATGAGGATCTATAGTGTGCATGACATACACCTTGAGTTATTCAATATTTATTAGCTAAGATAACCTTACTATCATGGTGTCTCTTTTAAAAAATTCTAATTAATTGGTTAGCTTCAATTATGAAAACTCAAGAGACATGGGTAAAGTCACTTCCTTTCCATATAATAACATGAAGGGTGAATTCCCCAACACTTTTTTTGGTGTTATTAAATCTACCGATAGGGTTGTCCTAAGCTTGGTGTATCATGATTGATAGATATATTCCATGGTTTTCTTAATGATTCAAATCAAGTTATTATTAGTCGATTCATCTAAACCATTACCTTCAGGGTAATAGTTTGAGGAGGTGATAATTGGATGTTATGTCTAACTGACCATTTGATAATCTTGGATTTAAGGAAAGCTAGTGAATTGTCTGAGATAATAATGGCAAGAACAACAAATCTTGTGACAATGATTTCATAGAATTTGAGTATGGAAACCTCATTATCCTCTTTGAGTTTTATTGCCTCTATCCATCTCATGAAGTAGTCATTTGCCATGAGGATACATTTTTTTCCAACTCTTGATGGTGGATTTATAATTTCAATGAAATATAGGCCCCATTGAGGAAAGGGATAATCAACTTGTATTGTTCATAGGGGAAGGGATACCAACTTATGTTTGCCTAAAAAGAAGGTACACTTATTGAAACCTTACACCCATGTGTGAGCATCCTTAAATAAATTATCCAATAATAGATAGCTCATATAATTTTGATGGTAATTATTTTAGGCAAGTATTGGCCTCATGATAGCCCATCATGAAACTCTTTAAGGATCCTATTTAACTTGTCTTATTCTACGCATCCTAAAAGAAATCCATTAATGTCTATTTTGAAAAGTGTAACACTAACAAGAAAATAAGGCATGTATTATAATTTGAAATGTTTGCACTTGGATTTATTTAAGCCATGTTGATACACATCAGTCTAGAGGAATATCCTCATCTTTTGATTCCAATCCACTATAATGTCCTAGCCCACTGGTTGGTCTTCATACAACATAAATACTAGTTTATCTTCTATCTTCACATCCTCTACTATCTACTCATGATTCCCTTTATTCACACTATCTTGGTGATTTGGATGTCTATGTTATATTACATCACATTTTTGACCTAACTAGCTCTCTTCTCATTGATGTCCTTGCTGAGTAAAAAATCCTTTATACTTGAGTGTGAGACCATGAGTTGGATCTTATTATCAAAGAGTATATAACTAAACTTCTTGAGAATTATTATTACTATTAGGGTGTGATTCTATGAAAAAATTTAGAGTATCTCATAATCCTTGATTTCTTGAATAAATAAAGTAATAGGTTTCTCTAGTTGATATTTGTTTCATTATACCAGAATGGCTGAGATGCCTTTATTTCCAATGAATACATAAAGGATAAAATCCATAATTTACTCTAATTTTATTAGGGTGGGGGCCTCTATGATGGATCTCTTGATGTTCTTGAAACTATTTTGGCCCTCATAGCCCCAATTGGATATATCACTTTTCTTGACAATTATTGTGAGGGGTTTGACCAGAGTCATAAAACTTGGCACAAACCTTTTGACAAAGTTTATTTTACCAAAGAAGCTTTAGAGGCCCTTCTTGATACCTAAGAGAGGGAGAAATAGAATGGTCTCAACTCATTTGGGGTCAATTATGAGTATCTCTTTAGAGATGGCATGCCCCAAAATTTTGCCTTCATGCATGGTGAACATGCACTTACTTGGGTTCAGAGAGATCTTGAACTCTTGGAAGTTTTTAAAGACTCACTCTAAGTGACCCAAATGATCCATTACATGCTTTGATAAAATAGTTATATCATCAAGGTAAACCAAGATAATGTTGTTGAGGAGTCCCTTGAATTCCATATCCATGGCCCTCTAGAAGGTAGCTCCTATGTTTATCAAACCAAATGGAATCCTTTGATATGTGAAGGTACCTTAGTGGATTTTTCCATTTTAAATTGATCAAACTCCCACATGAGTACCAAGTTATATCTAGAATAACCATCCAACAATGAAAAAAATTTCATGCATGTGACTATTTATAGAATTTTTTCTATTGGTGAGAGGGCGTAGTGATATTTGAGAGATTATTTCTTTAGGTCCATAAAGTCTATGCACAATTGGATCTCTCCATTGTAATTTTACATTGGGACTAGATTGGCCACCCATGAGGAATGTTTGATTGGAAATATTATGTTGGGCTCAATTCCTTTTGAGATATACTTATTCATTAAGGGCTCAAGCTTAAGGTTAACTAACCTCTACTTTCACTTGACTGGCCTAGTATTGGGGTCAAGCTCAATAATATTTTGGGTTAAGCCTAGATCAAAGCCTCTAATGTCTTGGTAGCTTCATGTAAGTATACCCTCAAATTCTTTTCTTAGCCCAATGAATTCTTTAATTTTATATGTGGAACATATTTTTATAGATTTTAAGAGCTTATCATCATATATGGCCAATGGTTTAAAGAATTACACCTTCACCATCATATTTCTCCTCTCACCCTTTTGCTAGTCATCATAATTGAAGATGCTTTCAAACATGAATATTACTTTAGGCAACTTGTTTCACTTTAGTTGAATGATCTTCTCCTCATATTTAGTAATTTGATAATTTTTTTATCACATTCAAACAACTACCAATTACTTACATTATTTGGTACTATCAGTCTGACTATAAGTTTTTTGAGTTGCTCAAAATCATCCTTTATACTATATGGGAGGTCATATTGTGCACCCATAGTTGTGAGTCTTATATCATCATCATTCCATGCCTTTAGTATTGAATGGATATTGAAATCATCAAACTCATCGATTATGTCCCATGACCTGTGTTTGTAAGCTCTTAGCATACTATTTTTGGACATGTTTCATACTTTGACCTGGTTTACCATTAGTTTTTTGTCTCTAAAATCTTAAAAAACCTTGATTCATTTCTTATGTGCTAATTAGAGGCCTTGTATTAGTGCCTCATATTTGGAAACATTGTTTAAGTAGGTAAACTATAATATGAATGCATAGAGATATTTATATTTTTAAGGAGAGACCATTACAACACCAACCCATTCATAATTTTTTCTTAGGGATCCATCGAATTATAACTTCCATTTTCCTTTGAGGTCATCTTATGCCTTTACAAGGTTAGGCAACAAGGTGTCCTCATCAAAAATTTAGTATGTGCAAAGCCTTGTTTTCTATAGATTATCATATGATTCAAACTTATAGTGTTCATGTGCCCATTCATCAAGTAGGTTAAATGAAATTACGTCAAGAGGCATAGTGGTCTCATGAAGAATTGAATTATCCTCTTATTTGAACAAGTTGTATTTTGTATCAATAAAGATAGAATTGTATAGCTTTAAGTGATTCTTCAAAATAAACTCAAACTTTATGGTCACCTTGGTCTCATTTCTGGTTCTACATAGCATGTGTGATCAATCTAAGGATAGATATCTACCCAAATTTGTAGTGAAATCCTAGGAGAAGCATATAACAAAGTAAGGGGTTAAGTCAATGATTGTGATGTCTTGTGTAATGGAAAGGATTAGACATGTGTGTAGAGGGAGACTTAGATCCTTGATGATTCCCAAAATTTTAACCATTATTCCATTCAATTAGAAAACCCCTTTTTAGATGGGATAATATGTTATGCCTAACCTATCTATGATTTTATTTAGCATCACTAAGATGATCATGCTTGAATCTATCATATAATTATGTAAGAGATGTTTATTGATAATTAAAGATATGTATAATGGGGGTAGTTTATTATTTATAAATACCCTTTCTTTTGGTTAACATAGATTTGTGGGCACCATAGGCATAGTCTGTGGTGGCTCATGAGATTTGAATCTCCTTAGGGTGTCCTATAACAAATTAATTTGGGAAGTAATAGAAAATTAATTGCACATGGTAACATTTAGCTTGGTCTTCTTCATCTACTCAAATATGATAAAAGGGATTTGGGTCCCTTTAATGTATGATTTTTGAGTAGCTACCTCCTCTCGCACATACTAACCAAATTGGGGACAACTCTAATTTTTTAGGGTTGTTTTCCTGTATACCTAGAAAATTATCATAGGTGTTCTACACTATGTATCTATATGTGGAACTTGGGGAATATAGGTTAAGGGAATTAAAGGAGATAGTTCTCTCTAGTGTTATCTTTTTAAATCTTGTGCTAAAACCAACTAGGTTGCTTCTTACACTCAACACTTTATTCTAATTCACATAGTTGAAGTCACCCTTATACTAATTTAATAGGGTGTATTTTACTTACTCTTCCATTCATGATTGTGATTCATCTCTTGGTTGATATGAAGTCCATGGAGGCTCTTAAGGTGGTGGCATATTTTTGAATCATAGTTGCCTCATTCATTGTTCCATTCTCACATGTGGCTTGATCATGAAAAAAATTATATAGGAAACACATTTAATAATCTTGCAAAATATTATTTTATATAGGAACAAGATGTATATAGGTGCTTATAGTGTTAGATTTTAGCACATTAGGGCAGTTTATTTTATGTGAGCCCATTTTGAGCCTATACAACATGTTGGTAGGGAGGCTTGTTTGATTGATATTGCTAATTGAAGGGTTGGTAAGGCTTAGAATGTTATGCTTGATACATTTGAGTGATACTAACTCATTTCCAAACCTATTCAACAAGTACTTGACTTTGTGAACCTAAATCAAAGGCACATAAGTTAATGGAATTGGTAGGATCACAATAATAATAATGGGGGCTAGAGTTAAAATGGGGGAAAGGCAAGTGAACTTGTACATGGGGGCTTAGTATATAAAGGCATAGGGGATTTAGTCATAATTTTATCTACTTGGAAGAAGCAATTTTATGCATGCACATCAAACTCATATGTATCTGGTAATACTATGACTCCCATATATTAGATCATTATGGTCACATCACTATTTAGTGCTCTCAAAAAATATAGAATGCATGGTCAAGATTTGGATTTATAAGGAGTAGAACTTGATCCCAAGTCCTATGGAATTTAAATTTAAAGTCAACCATCAACTCATATGGATCCCATTTAATTTTGTGATCTACTCCATTAATGATAGGTGGTCACTTTTTAATTTAAATTATCTGCATAGTGTCATGCCTAACTCATCCCAAATTTGAATAGTACCAAGATGAAAACTATGGTACCATAAGAATTCTATCCCTTTTAAATAAGAGGCGAGGAGTCACAATACAATGTTATCTTTGGTCATTGTGGATGGAGAAAATATTTGAAATGTCTTGTATGTGCTCTATCAAGGTAGTGTAATTTTATCTAGTAAAATAAGGGATGCTATAAAGAGCATTTATGGGAATATCATAATATTATGGAAGGATTAATGGGATTCCTCCATTAAAGGAAAAAAAGGGTTGGTTTATAGGAGAAACCATGAATGGGATGGGGAATTATCTTCCTCTATACATAAGAATTCTACCAAATTGGGGTGTAGAATGAGCTCTAGGAGAAGGTTATCTTACATTGGTCACCGTCCTGATAGGGGATAAGGATACTATAAATATTATTCTTCTATAAGGTAAAATTAATTTAATTAAATTAATGTCAATTCTTATTTTAGATTATCTTGTTTGTCTTGGCATATAGATGAGAGACTAATATTAGTGAACCAAAAATGTTTAGAGTCACTAGGTGCTCTATAGAGTGTCTTTAACATTGTCAATTAAGAATTTCACCAAAATCTTGGTTAAATATTTGAAGGGTCCTATAGGGCATGCAATAAACTATTATCACTCAAAACATGCACCTTTATATGAAAGGTTATCATGCATGCTGACATGTGACACTTCCACTCCTAACACCTTAGTCTGCATGTTAGAGAGTGATTTAGTGTCTCATTGTAACAATAGGATCATCCTCCAAGGTGTGGGAATATTTTATCATTAGTAATAACCTCTAGAGTAGGTCATATTCCTTCTATTCTAGATGTACTTAGTTTGAGATTAGTGCACAAACCTACAAAGATCATAATGAAATCTACCACTAGAACTAAACCTAAAATTGAATAAGGGGAAAAGGGAAATAAAAGGTAAGACAATTGTTATAATATAAAATGTGATGTACCATGAATAAATCAAGAACATTACCCACTTAAAAACATAATAAAACTAATAGATTCGATAAAAAAATTCAAACTGGGTGCACTTCATAAGTGTTTTGCATGAAGGTAAGGGAAAATAGGGAAACATTAAGAGGGGTGAAAAATAGTCCATAGATAATGCCTACATATACTCATGTATAGACAACATATGACCTAAAAAGACTTCTATTTGTGTGGAGATGTATGAAGGCAAGATGGAAATGAGAGGGGAAAACATCCATAAACAAAGATTGAAAACCATGAATGCACACAGAACTCAGATCATGAAGAAAAGTAATTCAATTCTTATTAATCTCAAGGTCTAAGGAAATAATATAAAATAAAATCGGTAGATATTTGTTATACCAAGGAAAGGGATATTAGGGGGAAAATTTTACTAGCATTATGATACCTATAAATGTCTGCCATGTTAAAATAAAATTTAGGGTTTATATAGCATTGGAAAAGGCGTAGGCCCTGCAAAATCATTTTTCCATTAGAGGTGGTAGATAAGAAATTGAATTTAAAAATGGATATTAGAGCTCAAGGCTGATTAAGATCACCAAGGTATTCATAATAACTACTACATGGCATGATCATTCAATTTAGTCTAAAAATTTGATCATGGAAGTAGTTGGGAAGTCATTCTTAGATCCTTAGGTGACATACATATTTATCAAGGATGGAGATATGCTTTTATAGTTTTATGGTGTTATGATCCACACTTATAATAATTGGAAAATATGTAGAATATAATGTAGATCAACACAACATAATATATATTTGTGGACTAAGATGTCCAAATATTCAATATATGTAGAAATAAAATACCCTTAAGATAGGTCAACACCATACAATACTCCTTTAGGAAAGAATAACTCCACAATGTCTCTTCAAGGGGAAAACCTCCAATATCCTCTTATAAAAGAAGACTCAATGCTTACTTGATACCTTTACAATGATAATCATCTCTTTTATATAGACCTATATCTAACTAATAATGGATGAGTAATCTATTAATCCCAATGTAGGCCGACCATTACCCAATACACTAATTCCATAAGTTACTCTATTATCCTAATATATTAGACCCATATAACTAACTAAGGGGGATGTGTGTCACATGTATTCATCTCTATCAACCCATATACATTAATATATCATGTCCCTAGATACATATCATTACTTCCCTCCTTGACATGTTTTATCCCTAAAACATAGGAAGAAACCAAATAATAAGTGTGCTTCAAATTATTGCACACTTGTCTCCAATATTGATCATATAGCCATCCATATGTGATCTTAGAAGGTGATAGATCTCCAAGATTATTTCCAAATTCTATTATGCTCCTCTGATTCCATTTATGATCATAATTGTACCACTTTGGTGTCCATGAATAATTATTCCTCTTGTGATTCCATGTACCACATTCTACTGCACTACTCTTATTCGATCCATGACCATAGTAGGTATTATTTAGCTTCCATGCATAGCCATAATTAGTGGAACTCTAATTTATTATATATCCAAAGTGTTTTTTACTATGACACTCCCTCACATGGATCCATGATTGTTTCCTCTCATGATGATGTGGGTGTTTATATACCTCAATTTTCTCTAATACTTTGACCTTATCAACCTTTTATTTTACCTCTTCCACATTTTACTTTGGTGGTTCCTTTGTCTCTTGAGTAGATGAAATGTTTTAATTTTATTGTATCATTTATTAATCTATGTCTTCATATGAATCTTTCACATGATCTTCATCACCTATTTTAATCTCATCCTCATGATCTACCTTGACTGTTATTGGTGCCTTTCCCACTATGATATCCTATAAAGTGACCTTATTTTTCCTATACCAAAACTTCATGAACTTATTCTAAACATTAATATTTATTGTTCCCAAAGTCTCTAACCATGGATATTCAAGAACCGTATCCACATCATCCATATCCAAAACATAAAAATCTGAATGCAAAAAATATTTTTCCATAATAAGTTTCAAATCTTCAAACACTCGAATATTATTACCATCTACTTAAACCTCCTTGATACTATTTTCTTAAACATGTAGATGCTTGGCCACATTCATGTTGATGAAATTATATTTTTTGGTAGGGTTTATGGACACAACAACCTTCTTCTTTTGAATGCATCCATGAAATTGAAAAATTGACTCAAATTTTTTTAGAGCCAATAATTTGAACCCTTATCATCCAATTATTCTTCTTATTATTCTTCACTTGCATGTTCTTTCTCATTGTCATTATTTTATTCTACTAATTTTTCTTTTTCAACATCTTCATTTTCTCTTTCTTTTATATCCCATTGATCTAGGAAGACCTGTTCTATTTTTTCCCATAAAGAATACTTTTGTGTGAAGCTCAATTGATTAAACTAATGTTGTGTAGGTCCAGACAAAGAAAGAGACAATTGTGTTTTCCAAAAAATTCTTTGAGTATTATTCTCCTTAAAAATGATTCATAATTCTTTAGTATCAATATCATCCTCCCATAAAAATATTTATAACTTCATGACTCACAAAAAAAACTAGGGTTCATGAAACCCTAAAATGTCAATAACTTATTAAAAACTAATCAAAACAGTCCCAAATCTTTACTTTATCTTCAAATTATGATAATGGTACTCCAATAAAAAATTTTGGGAAAAAATTACACAAATTTTGGTCTATAGAGTGAATACATTAAAAAACATAAAATTTAAATAACTCACTCAAAACATATCAAAAAAATATAAACTTTTGTCCATAGCTTCCCTTTATTATGACACAACACCAATAAAACTTTCACCAAAAATTTACATATATTTAGGAATATATAAAAAAATGAGTACAAACCCTAAAATATGAATAACTAACTCAAAACTAATAAAAAAGGCTCAATTTTTTTATTAAGACTTCCTTGAAATATTATTTGGATACAATAAAAAATTTGTACACAAATTAGTAATGTATTGAAAGATATTGATGATTCAAAAAAACTAGGGTTTCACTCCACACAAATTACCTAAATCGAAGCTCTGATACCACTTGTTATGATCCACACTTATAATAATTAAAAAAATATTCATAATATAATGTATATAAACATAACACAATAGATATTGGTGGACCAAGATGTCCAAATATTCAATATATGTAGAAATATAATACCCTTAAGGTAGGGCAACACCATACAATACTCTTTTAGGAAGGAATACCTCCACAATGTCTCTTCGAGGGGACAACCTCCAATATCCTCTTACAATAGAAGGCTCAATGCTTAATTGATACCTTTATAATGATAATAATCTCTTTTATATATACCTATATCTAACTAAAAATGTATGGGTAACCTATTAATCCCAATATAGGTTGACCATTACCCAATACACTAATTTCACAACTTACTCCATTATCCTAATATATTGGACCCATATAACTAACTAAGGGTGATGTGTGCCACATGTTGGCATCTCCATCAACCTATATAAATTAATATATCATGTCCCTAGATACATATCATATGGGATGTGTGTGCATGTTTTGATGCTATGAAAACTTCCCTTGCATTCAAATCTATCTAGATTCATCCCCCTCAATGTCTAATTGGGATCATCTACCACCCTTATTCATGGATTCCACATATCAATCCACCTAGACTAGCCCACTTATGTGGAATTATATAGGCATATATTTGATTTTTACCATGTTATATTGTACATGCAGTTAATTGAATGTATCCTAAGTGAGAATCAACTTTAAAATCAACACACATTAATAGTTATTCTAACATTAGCTTCATATTTATAGAATATCCACTTCAAAACATTTGTGATCTATATATGGTTGTTTAAGAGGTTTAATTTAGTATTGATAAAATTTCTCCTAGTAGCTTCTACATGTAATATTTTTCAATTTACCCTTCCATTATCATTATACATCCCTTTAATGTTAACTAGCTTAGCCATTATATTGATATTAGACCTCCCACAAATGTCAATTAGAACTGACATAATCACACATTGTTATAAATCTTCTATGGTGACATACTAGTTGAAAAATTCATGGGGATATAAGACAACATTTAGGAAGAATAATAATCTTGTATCGAAACCTTGTTTGAGGTGTTAGGGGAAAATCAATGTCTAAACTCATCATCTTCTAGTGAAACCTTATTTGAGGTGCTAGATGTAATATAAATCAAAATTCAACATCCCTTAATGAAATCTATTTGAGGCAATATGAAACAATAAAAATAAAGAATACTTTGTTGGTGAAAACCTCTTTAAGGCACCAATATCTAAGCCAATTAGTTCTTCATTACTTTATGAAAACATTATTATAGTCAATATTGGCACAAACAATAATCCATAACATATTCAGATTGCAACATCTCTCAGACCTAAATAATAGAAAAATATTATGGCCTTACTAAGATAATTTTCATGGGTCTTTGGCCCCACCATAACCAAAATTATGTCATAATTAAAACATTAAGAAATGAAAATAATGTGTTTGATTATTAGTCTTAATGCCTTTTGTCCTCCTAACATTTATACCCCATATTATGATCCCAACATTTATCCAATTCTTATATTAACCCTAAAAATTAGATCATTTATCTAATGCTTATAATTATTCCCCTTCTTAGGAAACACTCTCTTTTATAGATGTTACAAAGGCATCTTGTTTACAGGTTTTAAGTAAGTACAATCAATAACCAATGAATATCATAATATCCTCAGTGTAGCTCACATTAGCATAAAAACTATATAGATTGTGTATTGGATATATACCAAAGGTTCAAAATTATGCATCTTATAATCCTCCATTGAGTTGAGATGATAAAAAATAAAAATCAATTATAAAATAATTCAAAAATCAAAAGAGAAAGAGAAATAATTTTTCCAATGGTGAAAACCATGCATATGGTGCCTTGGATAAGTAACATGATGAAAATTAGGTTTTTGGTGTCATGTGTAAATAGTTTGTTGTCTAAAAGTACCTTGAGACTTGGAGGCATCTCCACCTACAATTCTTCATCCTTATTCACATTAAAATCCATTACATACTATCCATTTTGGTCATTCCATCATATTCATCCAAGCCCATCCTATCATGGCCATTAGTCTTCCCATCTTGACCTTGATACAAAAGTAGAAAGTATATTGAGACATGTTTTGGGAAACACATTGGCTTATTTTTTGACCAATACTTTGATGACTGGATGCATTAGTTCCCACATAACACAGCCCCTGGAGATTCCTAGTCCCTTTTCTCATTGTTTATTATTATCCAACATTATCCTTGCATTTTTCCATTCATTATCATTCTAGATCCCAGTGTTATAATAGGGTTTCCATTTTCTAGTAACCTTTTGTGCATTTTGCATATACTTATTCAGAAAATCAAAACACTTAAATAATTCAAACTAATCAAAAACATTTATATAACCAAAAAATAGAAAAGGATTAAAGTCTCCATGAGAGATATAAATCCACAAAATACTAAACATTTAAAAAGGTTCAAAATCTCCAAGAAAGTTATAAATCAACAAAATTTAAATACATTGGTCTTGTCTTAAATACAATAAAAAATACTTTGATTAATTATTGATCCACTCATTTTATCACCCATTGGGATGTGTCCTTTCCCTAATTCACCCTCTTTAGGCTAAATCAATATGTGTAGCCTATTTTGGAGATGTCTTATCCCCATTTCATTACTTTTAATATATCCTTACTTAGGGCATCATCCAGTTATAATTATCATTGAGCCTTCAAAACTAGTTTTGACTTGATTAAATGACAAGATGCTTTCTATTATTTTATTTTCAAGCTTTTCATGTGTTTGTTTGCTTAGTTCCTTTTTTTTGGGGTTTGTCTATTTGATTTTTTTATATCTAAACTTAGTCCATATGTGTCCATAAGATGATTTCTTGTGCTAGTAGTTGAGTCCATACATTGGCATATGACCATAATTTCATTTTGATTTTTACATATCATGGTGAGTTTATGTCATTTATCTATGGGATCATAGGTTATTACTTATACACAATACGACTAGGGGATCATGTGCTACATTAAAAATAAAGTTCTTAAGGATAATATATAGTGTTATGCTCTTGTGGGAGTTTATCCCCTTGAAAAATCATTAATCCAATCATATCAGTTATCTTTTACCACATTTCATCATATTATTCCTCTTTGACATTTGTCAACTTCATTTTATTCATCTATCTTATTTTCCTCATTCCATTTCTCCCATGTTTGAGGGATCTACAATGAGCTGAGTCCATTTAGAATATGTAGGTAATAGTCAGTCACATAATGTTTTTGAGGTTAACTCAACCACCACTCTTCACTATTATTCATCTATTCATATTTATTGTTTCCCCTACTCATTTCATCAATATCCACACCTATTGAACTGGACCAAAAAAATATGTTAATTAATCATTTCTTCTTGAATCAATCATTATTTTCATTACTTTGTGCATCCTCATTTACCTAGTTTTTTGTGACTTCATTATTTTAATTTTTTTTATATCATCGGATATAAATTTGTGTCTTTCATCTCAACATGAATCTATGCTATAAGTTAAATCCCTGATCTATGCTTACCAATCAATTAATTAAACAATAAATTTATCAACAATAAAATTCACCCTATTTAGGGTAGGTCAAAGTAGGCAACTCATTATCTTTGGGTTTATCCTTCACAAGTCCACTCTACTAGGGAAAAAGTTTCTAATTTTATCTCATCATTTTTTTCAATATCCATCCTTCCCAATTTCACCCTCTTTGGGGAAGGTCAAGTATTCAACACATTATCTTTGGATGCATCCTTATAAAATCCACCCTATTATGGAAAAATCTTATAATTTTATCTTGACACAGTTTTTAGATGTTTTCTTCCCAAATTTTCCCTCTTTGGGGAAGGTCAAAGTGTTTAGTTTATTCTCTTGGGATGTGTTATTCCAAAGTTTTCCCTACTAGGGCAAATCATTCTTATTCATTCTCATTCTTGGAAAAAAAAGTGTGAAAGCATTAACTTAAGTGGATTACTTTTATCCATAAGTTAATTTATACATTTTCTCACTTCTTTTACCTTTCAAGGGTGTGTCCAAAAATAGTTTTATTTCATTCCCTCGATGGAGCATCTTGGGTATCCCAAATTTCATTTGAAACATCATTTTTTAATCATTATTTAAATCATTTTAACAATTTTTAATTCTTTGAAAAGTCATTACTTTGTCTAGTATCTAACAACACCTTTTAAAAATAGGGTAACATGTAGACACTTCATTTTCATTATTTTTTTGTCAAAATTTTAAATAGAACCATCTCTTATAATAATATATAAATAAATGAAACATATAAATTATTATGCACATATTGCATGCACATTATGAAATGTATTAATGCATCCCTAATCAGGGAAATATAATGTAAATAATCATTAGCTTTGTCTAATTCATCCTAAGTCAAATTGTGACTTTTGAACTCAAATTTGGATTAATTAAGTCAAATGGTTATTTGAATTTAAAAATTCAAATCACTTTAAATTTAGTTAACCTAATCTTCCTCTAGCAAGAAATTTCATTGATTTTTAAAATTATCTATTTTCTTCATTCATTTCCTCCATTCAAATGGTAAGTGGATTCAAATATATGCATCAAGACATCATTATGAAATCATGACAAATGGATGAAATTATCAATAAAATATAAAAAAATGCCATAAATATAACCCATGCTTAATCAATGCCAAATATTAATTGTATTTTTCCATCCAAATTTAAATCATTATCATCTATACATATTAATTCTCATCTAATGATCGAGAGTAGTGTGGAGAATTTATAAATAAAGGGGTCATTTTCCATTATAAACAAGTCTTGAAATTACAATGAAGCTTTGTCATTGCATTTTCAAGACACAACTTCCTTCAACTATTTCTTTCATTTTATTTTAGTTTCTAAACAATCATGTAGTTAAGGGGAGATGTCATTTATGGGATGTTTTGAAATTAAAAAAGATAACATGCACTACAATCAAGGATAAATATGTATGTATATTGGATGGAAACTAATATCCATGAGGAAGGTAATAATTTTGATGTGTTTTCTATTCGTTTATCATTTTATATCTTTCCCAATTTGAGGACACACCTAGGAAGATATGTTTCATACTTTTTAAATCTTGTTTTTCATTCTAAAAATAGATAACCTCATTTTTACTCATGTTTTTACAACTCATAAACCTATTCAAGGTCAATATATAGAGATTGTTGGTACATAAATTCAAGATCATTATACAAAGATGGTTAGTACATTTATTTAGAATCACTATATAGAGATGATTGGTACACATGTTTAGGATCATTATATAGATATGGTTGACACACCAATTCATGATCATTATACAAAGTCATTGCTAAACATATAGAGGATCTATTTATAGACTCATTTTAGAGGTACATAGTTTGAATCACTACATAATAAATTATATACTACCAATTACATTACAAAGTTATTGAAGGTTCACATAGGCCACCATATTAAACAACACATACTCAATTTGCACCACTAATATTTTAACATGTTCCATAACTAACATAGTTAGATATACAATTTCCTATAATACAATGTCCCCCATAGAGTCCTAAACCATCTAGAGTTACCCATCATACACTGAATTATATGATCAATGATCATGATAATTATCATGCATCAAATGATTTCCTATTAGATTCCAACATACCCATAATTGGTACCTTTCATCCATGACAAAGGACATTTTCACTATTTGATAAGTGAATTTATCATGCTATTATAATTTATGTGATCATTTTTTAGATTTTTCAAACCTAAAATATATAAAAAAAATCAAGAAAATAAAAAATTATTAATAAAATAACATCAAGACCTGGGCATTACATGATTAACTAGATTACAATATTCACATATGTTATTGATCACATTTTTGGTAGATGGATCATACACACATGCATTTCATAGTATATTAGTGAAAGTTATGAAATACATGTTACACATGGACATATAAATGTTGTGAATTTACTCTATCTAAGTGGTCATGTTGATACCAAGGGCATCTTATTCCATAGCTTTCACTATTACATAGGTTATATATTTTTATGACTTTTATACCATGTTGAGCTACCTATATTTTTTACACATGTATTTTTAGTTACTCATAAATCTATACATACTGCTACATGGATATGTTATTATACTATGATGTGACATTGATACATATGGATGGTGTAGACTAGTTCAATTATTTTATGTTCTATTGATGTTATTACTATATTACATGAAAAGTTACTATGTTATTATTTTAATGTGTGTGTCCCTTTGACCTTACTTGTTACATAGTTATTTCCCTTACATGTGGCTCTTGGCCTTATTTAATGTGAGATATTCACTGTCCCTTGTTTGTGCCATATTTATATCCTTTTTAATGTAGAATTTATCATTGTCTATTGTGACATCTTAATACCCCTTGTATGTGTCCTTTCATCTTATGTGTGACACTAATACTTATAATTTTTGATCTTACTAACATTGAGTTGTTCTATGATCTATTTCATACACTTTTACTATACTTATACTTTTTGATCTTACTAACATTGAGTTGTTCTATGATCTATTTCATACACTTTTACTATGTATTATTATTTATTGATCCCATAATTATGTGCTTCATTGATATATGTATCTAGACATGACACTTATATAACCTACATTACATATGTTACACACATGCCTTGATCAGCATATACATTACTATGATGACATATTATCAACATATTCACATGATACTACATGATGCTATATTTATAAATGACATGATATAAATAAATCTTATTTTGAGATGAGTGACTTACATGATACATCCCTCATCCCAAAAGGGATCCATTATAGTTGGATTGTCATAGAGGAAGAAGCATCCACAAGCATAAAATTAGATCAAAGTATATATTTCAAATATTTAGAATGGTTTAGACATTAGATGGTTCAACTACATGATAAATATTAGCACATTAGTAAAAATTGTGGGTATATGGCATGCATGTGTACTCACTTTATAGATATTTGAATACAAATTAATATACACTTGGGTGCATATTTATGGGAAATTCACATGATTTATAGGAACATGAATTATAGGTTTTCATATACATATACATTTGAGATACATGTTTTCAAATTCAATATATAGATACATAAAATTATATATCATTTGGTACATATTCATGGGTCATGCATATATAGACACATTCATATTTATGAGGTATGATACTAGTTCATGCACATACACAAAAACATGATTTATAATTGAATAGAAAATAGCTTCCATTCCACTTCACACTTATTATATTTTTGGTCATGATGGGGGCATGTATATTTTTCATTACCTTTAGATCATTAATTTTATCCTAAATTTAGAAACTTAAGAGGAAATATAAAATCAAATATGTGGTCATGATGGGGGCATGAATATTGTTCATTCTCTTTTGATCATGCATTTTATTCTACATTGATAAAAAATATAAAATAAAACCTATGTTCATGATGGGGGAATGAAAAAATTTCATTCCCATTCAATCATGCATTTTTTTGACATGGAGTGAACTTAAGCAAACTTGAGAAAAACTATACAAATGAATCTATAATTCATCTATAGTCATTGATTCAATTTCTTTGAGTGAACCTAGTCTAATGATTCCCTCTTTTATTACATAGTTATTTAGGTTAGTACATTGTGTATTTATCCTCACATTCATGAGGTTTGGGACATATTATATTCCCAACCCAAAAAATTGTATAACTACACAAAATTTTGGAGATAATCATCTAAAAATTTCATTTTATTTAATAAAGAATCACAAGTTATCCATTACTTCAATAAGGAAGCATAATATCTAAAAAAATTGTAAGGGAAATGTGGCTTCACCAACACACATGTGTACTCTTACCTTTTCTCTTTAAATTTCAAAAAAATTAGTTTTAGATAAAAATTGTCAATTTATGGACAATGATTACACATGATTTTGGGTTTTGTTATTGAGTGACATGCAAAATTTGATCTTCATACCAAAGACATATAACCTTGTACACACTTGGTACATTTTATCCTTTTATTCTAGCAATTCCATTATTAGAATAAAAGGTGAATTTTTTAGATACTAAAATTTGGTACTTGGTACTTAATAATGACAAGCTTGACACACATTTACCATGCATGAGTTGAGCACAAAAAGAAGGTCCTCATATGCAACTTTCTCTCACATGCATGGTATCTTATAATTTTGACCCTTTTGTTCTATTTTTACATGCCTACATGAAAATCATTTCATTTTTCAATTTTGATAAATATTATGTATAGATATATATAGAAAATTTATTTTAATTTAATTATACATTGGTCAGTTCCATTATTTTTAATTAGTATCACAAATTGATACTAACCTACCCTGGTCAAAGTTAACCCTCTCCCAATAATTATTCCTTTTTTAAACTAAAAAATTCCTTGAATTCAGCCCATTTACCTAACATAGTGGAATCATGATAAATTTTCTGATTAGACTCATTTATAAACAAATCAAGATCTCATTCAAAAGGGACTTCACACTTATTTGGTACACATCTATAAACTATCACACATTGAGAAAAACTGATCTATTCTTCTCAAATTTATAACCTATCACTATAAGAAATCATAATACAAGTTTGAAAAATATTAAATCCATGTTAAAACAAGCATTGTCATGTATCAAATCTAAGTCATTAGCTGAATACATATAGTGAAGGAAAACAGATATAAAATAACACTAAGTGTGGCTTGATTTCCCTTGGAGTATCATATACATAGGAAATGGTCAATTATCAAATAATAATTATTTGGGTTAGCCTAACCCATTACACTTTCTTATTTTTTAAGTTTATAGCCATCATAACCACACCCAGGGTCTAAAGGAAAAAGAGAAAATTATATGGAGCTACACACATAAGTAAAGTTTAGGATTTTACATATAGAGTTTACAAAGCCATGAAAAGGTGATTGTATAGTAATAATCCCTCATTTTTGCATAGATCAATACTGACTAGCATAGTTACATGACTTGGACATAATGACCCATACTAGAGATAGTCCTTGGTGTTTATAATTAAAGATTAACAATGTGTACAATTAAAATTAAACCAAAATACAAAACATTATTAAGATTGTAAGTTTAAAAATATCTATATCATCTACTACTATTACAAAAAATAGGAATCTAAGCTTCATTCCATTTTTTTTAATTGTTGAATCCATTTCCAATAGGATATCATTACCAAATTTTAAAATCAATTGCAATTATTGTGGGAGTTAGATGAATAATATTAAGGGGTTATGTCCGTCTTCATCCGTGCCTTAGTTATTTTATTCCTAAAACACAAACCATTTTTACAATATTTTCTAACTCTCACTCTTGAACACTTTCTACATTTTGGAACTAAACATATATTTCACCTCATTTATTTTACATTATTTTTTTCATATGTCATCCTTAATAAATAATCTCATTTTATTTCATCAATGGATTTTATAACTTTATCATATACCATATCACAATGTTTTAGCTAGATAACATCCATTGGCATACCTAATAATAATATCCTATGAATCCAGTCATTTAGTTATGCGATAATATAAGGGAAAAATG
>JARHVA010003090.1:2010000-2174971 GCA_037957365.1 Torreya grandis
ATTATTTCAATTAGGGATGTAATTTGAACCACTCTGATTCTTGTGAACCTAATTGGGACTATATAATGTCATTTGGGGATTACTTGGCTACAATTTCATCACTAATTCAATAAATTAATCAATTGGTTCAATCAAACACATAATTTTGGTTCATTTGAATCTATGAAATTAATTATGATAATAAGATGTGATTTGGTGTTCAATTGGCCCTAATTTCATCACTAATTTAACTAACCACTCGATTAGTTCAATCAGGGATGTAATTTAGGAACTTTTGAGCCATATGAAAATAATTGAGATTATACAATGTGGCTTAAAGCTCAACTATCCCTAATTTTATAAATTATTTCCTTATTTAATCATTTGGTCATTAAATTAGATTAATTAAGATTTAAATAAGATTATATTGTCACAAATATGTTCACAAAGTTTAATTTGGCCTAAATTACATCCTTGATTGAAAAGTAGAGTAATTGACTCAATAAGTGTTGAAATTTAGGCTATTGAGTCCAAAATGAAATCATACAATCATAATTATGTTCATAGGAAAAAACTTTGCCAAATTTCATACCTAATTGAAACAACTAAGTAATTGGTTCAATCAGTGGTGAAATTAGGGTAAATTAAGCCTAAAATCACACCATATAGTCATAATTAGGTTCATGAGGCTCAAATTCACCCAAATTGTATCCCTAATTGATCCAATCAATTAGTTAGCTCAATCAATGATGGAATTAGGATCAATTAAGCGCTAAATGATATTGTATATTTGTAATTAGGTTCATGATGCTCAAATTGGTCCAAATTTATTCCTTAATTGAACTAATGAAGTACTTGGTTTAATCACTAATTAAATTTGGAAAATTGATCCCCAAATAACATCATATAATATTAATTATTTTTAAGTGGATAAAATTAACCCAAATTACATCCATATTTGAACTAATCTAATAACTATCTTAATTGGTGATACAATTGAGGTCAATTGAGCCTAATTCACATTGTCTAGTTATAAATGGGTTCACATGGTCTAAATTTCATCTTTCATTGAATTGATTGATTGGATCAATAAGTGATCAAATTAGGACCAATTGATCCTTGAGTCACATTATATAGTCATAATGAGGTTCATGAGGATCAAATTGACTCAAATTATATATTTGATTGATCTAATCAAGTAATTTGTTCAATCAATTAAGAAATTTGGGATAATTCATCCCAAATCATATAATATATTATAACTTATATTTATGAATATAAATTTAACCAAATTACATCCATAATTGAAGAAACCATGTAATTGGTTTAATTAGTGATGATATTGGGGACACTTGAGTCCCAATTCACATTATATAGTTGTAATTAGGTTCATAGTTATCAAAGTGGCTATAATTACATCCCTGATTGGACTAATCAAGTAATTAGCTTAATAATAAACTCCATAGTGGCCTAGTGATATAAAAACATGTCACACAGTATTATATAAGTTCATATGTAAATTCACGAGTCAATATCCTCAAGCAAATTTAATTAAATATGTGGGAGATGCAAGGTTTGTAAAATTTAATCTTGGCATAACTAGAACTCATTAAAATGTCAAAAATTAATCTAGAAGGCCCTAAAACCCACAAAATGACTATGTGTTTTCCAAAAATTGACATGATTGTAAATGTCATGCCCTAAAAGCCATAGGTTTAATACTAAAATCTTGAAGATGACTACATACTAGTCAAATTAGATTTTAAAAATTTATTTTTTAAATGATAACTCCTTGAGTTGTGATACTAAATATAGAATATGTTGAGTGCCCATAATTTCTTATATTTACTAAAATAAATTTAATTTATAATGATATAAATCCATTTATTTTAATAAATACACACCATGTCATTCACTTCTTCAACTTATAAAACTTGGAAAAACTTGAAAATTATAAGTTAGTAATAATGTGTATTAATACATGATTTATGTTTATATATTACCAAGACAAAAGTATAAAATCATGTATCTATTTCCTAAAATCATGTATACACTTTAATCTAAATCATGTTTTAATAGAAAAACATTCTATTTTTCTTCCCCCACTCTCTCACTTCCAAATTCATACACTTACACACCATCAAGATTTTCACCCCCTTCAATGTTAACTTGTTTCATATTAATAATTTTAAAATTATATATACGTTAATGTGTTATTTTATTTTTTTGATTAAAATACACCTACTATAGTGATCATCATGTTATCTTTCAATAAAAATGGAAGGTTGAATTATAAAAGTGGGTGTGGAAATAGAAATGTCCTAGGTAGTAAAGGAAAAATGGTTGAATATAAAGCAAGGTCCCCACATTAGCCTACATCATGATCCAAGTGGATGTGAGAGAAGAGAAAAATAAGTGAAAGGGCACAATGTTTTGAAATTTAATGAGATAAAATCAGTAGGTGATGTTCTAAAATAGAAACAACTAGATAAAGTTTCCAAAATCAAGGTGATACTATTATTTCTTATGTAAATGTATTTGTTTTGGTTGGAGGTATTATTATATTTTGTAATGGGTATTTATAAAATATACATGAAATAAATAAACATTCAAATATGTTAGGTAACTATAAGATTTCCCAAGATGAGGGTTCCTATATGTCTATAATCCCAAAGATGAGGAAAAACAAAGTGAAGAATGAGAAACTAAGAATTTTATGTTAGCAAGAGAGGTTTAAAATGTCCAATTTATTAATCCTACACTATCTATTGATTCTAAAAAACCATCTACAACATTATCTCCACCTTTTTGTAATCCACCTCCATTTTTTTAAGCCCTTAGATCCTTCACACCTTTTAATATATTTGATCATTTTGTTCATAATAATTAAATTTTGATGTTATATGATTGAATCTAAAGGAGAAAAATGTGCACCCTTAAAATCCACCAATTATAACTCATCTTGACTAAAGAAACATATACAATGATATGGTTGAGTAGATTCAATTGGGTGTGATTATATAAGTTTATGAGATGAGGCATTCAAGGATAGATGTTTTTGATTAATTAAGGTGGTAGACTAGGGGCCAAACCCTTATAAAAATATAGAAACCAAGAATGAAATCAAACCAAAAGATTCCTTTCGACAAGAAATGGCATGATCAGTGTACTAACATACACAACAAACTAAAATAAAACATGAAACAGAAAAAAAGAGAGATAGAGAAATCTCTCCTTACATAGCCTAGACTTGATAAGGTCATTCAATTTCTTAGTGTTCTCTTCATTGATAGTAGACATAGTATTTCCCAATTCCTTTAGCATAGATATGTTCAGGAAAATAGAATTCTGGAGCCCAATGGTGAAGTTCTACTCTAATTTCTATATGTGACCCTTCAAGGTAGCGATTTCAGCTTTCAAACTAATCTCGATTCTAGTTTCCTTGTCCACTTCCTCCACATACATCTTTCCCTCTTTGTCAACTTTTTCTACAAAGTCAGCACCATCCTCCATAGTAGACTCAAATTCCCTTGTCTCCTACTTACCTTCAGTATCCTCAGAGATTTCCTAAACTTCCAATTCCTTATACTCTTCCTCCTGGGTGGTTTCCTCTGAGATGCTCTCTGAATAGTCAATAAGCCTAGCCTTGGGAGCAGGTTTGCCAGTAATCCACCCTAACCATCAAACTCTGGAGGAGAATACCTCCTTAATAGCCTTAGTGGACATATAGGATTTACCACCTTGACCCCCAGTGGTCCTACCGGGATTCTTATGGGTCCCCATAGTGGTCCCCCCAATACTCTCTTCCCTAGCATAAAACTTCCTCTTCTTGCCCTTTGTGCTCACAAAAGAGCCATGGGTATCAATGAGGGTCTCCTCAGGAGAAGAGAAGGAGAATTCATTAGTTTTGGTAGAAATAGGGGAAAGATAGGGCTCATCGACAACATCACCAGCCAAAGGATTATAAGAGATATCCCTACTATCAATTCTGATAGTCTTGGATAGCTCAAGGGCATGGTGGAAATTATACAAATATAAAATGATGCCCTATTGGAGGGGGATAGGATTCATATCAGGTTTTTTTTGACATTTTTTCTCTCACCCTAAGGATAGAATGTTCTACGGAGGAGAGTAGATAAAAGGGAAAATTGATGAGAGCATTACGCCTGAAGTGATTTAACAGGGGGAGATGTTAATTATAAAACCTAGTGAATCATCCTTCCAGCGTGAAGTACTTCATAAGGATGAAGCACACTCCATCCCATGGCTTGGGTAATTTAGCTCGCTAGAATCCTCCTTGGTAAGGAACAAGTTCTTTGCCTTCTCCCAGAAACAATTTATGGCTAGAGAGGTCCATGAATTTTATTTTCCTTTGTAGCTTCATCCCCTATGTGGACATGCCTGTAGCCATAGCTATCACCTTTTTAGAAATCTCAAAGCTAATTCCTATAATCGTGAATTGCCTATTTAACCAAGACCTCAAAAATTTCTAAGACAAGTTTTCATCAAACCCATTTAGCCTTTCTAGGTAGGGACTAATCCCCCCTCTTTGCAGTAGTGCCAAACCAATGGATTATCTTTGAACTCACAATAGGAGACTTGTTCCATTTGAATTCAAGGATAGATGTTATTAAAATGACATATTATATTAATAACCTCTCACATACACATGGTGATAATGAAGGGCGGTAGGGGTTGGTCACTATGTAAAATATATTCCAAACATGTGTTCACAGGCTTATAAATATTATCCCATATTAGTAGGATTTATAATCATTTCCTCATATTTTTTTGATAGATAATTTAGGGTTAAAGGGTCCCTTACCCATAATAAATATTAAACCCAAACACCCTTATTATCCTCAAATGAAAATCCATGAGGGAACAATGTTGCCAAACCATAGCTAAACTATCTTGGATTTACCAAATGAAAAACAAACTCCAAAGTATCCAAGATAACCCTAGAGACTAGACAAAAAATCAAATCTTAAAGACAAAAAAAGCCCATATAAACTTATAATACCAACAAAATCAAAACACATGAGATTATTCATAGTCTATGGAATTAGAAAATGCCAATAATTCCTAACCATTATAGTCCCTCATTATTTTTTTATGTGAACAAAGAGTTATAGAGGGTGGATCTGAGGCAACCTATCCTTTTTTATTCTTCTAAATAATATTCCACTCATCCATAATACATTAACTACCAGGATCCAAATTGGAAGATGAGGGGTGACCATCTGGGAGACCCCTAGTAACATCATCCTTATTAATTATTTTCATATTATCTAGATCCCCAACCTTCTCTATCATGTTGTACCACTCAAGAATAGTCAAAGAAGATAACACCACACTATGTTTTAAACCATGAGGGGTAACTTAAAAAGATCCATCACTCCATTACTTGAAGAAGGAAATGTGAGTGAAACTATAAGGTGATCAACAATAATAAATTTACACATTGAAGTGTCTAGTTTATGCTTGGAAGAGGAGCAAGAAGAGGACAAATTATTCTGTAAAAAGAACCTATTACATCTAAAGGGTAAGCCCTCATAGGCAATTTTTTGAGCCCAAATATGATATTTGAACCTTAATTAAATAAAATTAAGGAGGATTAATGACAAATCTATGTTAAAAAGGATGTGAGCAAAGGTGGTGAAGGAATAACTAGAAGTAGAGCATCAATTTTCAACATTTTTCTAAGAAAACCACCAATGTCTATTAATCTAGAGATAACCCAAAACTCGAGAAGATAAGGAAAATGAACCCATACAGGCTTGACAACTAGGTTTTCATGTAGAGGATTGAAGGAAGGGAACTAGGGTTTAAGAATGAGAAGATGTTGATCCTAAGACCAAAGATTAACCTTATCCACCTTATTATAATATACCAAGCTATCAAAGACCAAAATAAAGAATCCCCTGACATAGGGGTGAATATCCAAATTATCTTCCAAGAAATGTTAAAAGGATTTAAAAATCCTCTAATGCATGGAAATATGGCTTGGGTAGAAGCTATCAAATCTATAGATTAATCCATTTTTATCAAACCAAACCTCATTTAGAAGTGACTCCTCTAGAGTGCCATCCTCAAATGATAGCACTGGAATGTTATTTTCCACTACCATGCTATTAAAAATAAGAGGCATAACCTATTCTCCATGAGATATTAATTGGATTAAAGTTAAGATTTGATCCCACCTGAACCCTTCCAGAGCTTGAATTTTACATCCACCAAATTATAGTAAGGAGAGAAGAACTAGAGCCCCAAGATACCTGTCACTATATAACAACCCAACAACCTACTCCTAAGGTAACCCTAATCTAAGCTTAGATTGTACTCCAAACACTATTAGTATTGAAAAATTCACCAATTTAAACTTCATGGTGGGGAGAGAAGTGATCATCCCATAGGAGTCATTTGAAGAAGGAGACAAAGAACTATGGGATTCAAAGAGGGAAGGTTTCACATCAAAGTATTTATGTTAAGAGCCTGACTTATTCAAAAATATTATAGAGTTATGTGGTATATAAATCATTTTCTCCTAGTGCTCTACACCCAAAATACAACCTTCTCCTTATATTTGTTGGAGCACATTTACAAAAATACTCTTACTTTTCCAATATATCGGTGTAGACACTAAAATTTAGTATTAGACATTTGGAAAAGTCAACCTTAATCTAAATTTATCCTATGTGACTTTCACCTCTCCAAATGTCTCTTATTTTCCTTTTCTCACATCCAAATACTTGTTATGAGTTGGATCCTCACGTTTTTCCATCAATCACCTACATGAGCCTCTCAATCTATGTCAAACTAGCTAGATACATTTCTCAAATGTCTCTATATCATCAAATTTTCATTCATGTCTCTTGGACATAAATGTTAGGCTAAATTTTTTTCATCAAATGGAATTGTATTGATGTTGATGATATTTCCCCTCACCTAATAATTATTATATTTAATATCTATTTCATTTTTATGGGTTAACCCATTCACCTAGTGTGTTAGTAGCATGCAAATTTACCTAGATGGACTCATATAAATAAAAATAAATGTCAAGATTATTAGATATATATATCATTTGAGACACATATATAAACTAATTAACATTGATGAAAAAATTCCCTATTCTTCCTAATTTACAAATCAGTCACTAAGTTTAGTCATCACCAAATTCTGAAGTACACTAAGACAATTCAAGAGCGAATTTTTTTTCAGTACACTAAGCCAAGTCAAGAGAGAAAATTGTTTAAGTGTTGAAAGCTAGATTAGTAGGGAAATTCATATATAAAATTTTCAAAGCTACACATTCACACTAAGTATTATAACTACATTTGGATTGACTTACCTATTCAAAGTATTGGATAAGTAGGCAACATTTAATCATCAACAAGGGTCATTGAGCCATATCTGCTCATTACTCTTCCCAAGTATTTATAATTTTATACCCTTCACAATTAGAACTAAGATTTTAAGGAGGATACTAATTTTTAAAGTTTTGCATATAGTTAGGTATTATAATCCCACACACACACACATATATAGGTAGGTACAGTGTAATGTATAGTCATAAAGCCTAAAATAAACCCAAGATAATAATAACAACCTAAAAACAGTTTTGTCAATAGAATCACCCCAACCTGACATTAGTGATTTTATGTGTACAAATAGTTAGTTTAAGATCTAATCAATTGGAAATATTGATTCCAATGAGTTTCCACTATCAAAATTCATTGATATTCAGTCATTAAACTAGAAAATCTAAGTAACATTTTATTTTATAATTTATATATTTAGCACATACCATTATCAGATCAATTTCAATACTTTACATTTAGATTCATTCTTAATTTTCATATATTATAGTTTCAATTATACATATAGTTTTACATCCTAATTAGAGTATTAAAAATCAAAATTAGGGTAAAATAATGAACATGTAAGTTCTAAATTAAAAAATATCCTATTACATGCATTCATATGGTATTTAACATCCATTAAGGATGTACCTACCTCCCCACTACCAAAATAATGATACATTATAATGTGGTTTATTTTGGTGAAGTATACCAAGGAAAATAGATACATGAGAGGATGGAGGCATATATAAAACTATGATGTAACAATTAAAATTTACTATTGAAATAATTTAGGACATCATATATCACATATATTTTGTAACAAGTAATATTTGAAGAAAATGAGGAGAAAAAAATCAAACAAGGTAATAACCTAAGGAATCATGAAGGGGATGTTGTGGCTAAAAATGAGGATCCGTGTTTGATTGACACATAAATCACTAAAACAAAATGAACCCAAATTTTGGTTAGCACTACACATCTTCTTACTATAGCTAGAGAACAAGTCTTACCTCATCCCTCTTTGGGTCCAAAAAAATTCCCCCCTAGAAGCCTAGATGCAAGGTGCATTCAAATTTTAAAATATGTTAAATGAACAATTTTTTGAGTTGAAGAGAATAAAATAAATAAATTCCAAGTGATTAATACAAACACATGATCTCATTGTCTGAAGGATGTTGCTGTATTTGAAGTGATGTTTGATCACTTACAAATTAATTTTACTTGGTCATCTAAACTCTAAAAATTTGGGATCAAGATGGGAAAATAAATACACAAGTCCAAAATCTATGAGGATATTTTTCTAATATATGACTCTTTTTGGATAAGTACAAGAAATTTTTGAATAATTTTGTTAAATGCCTATCATTTCTCCAATTTTTTATTGGTTCCTACAACATGGAGGGAGATTCAAACCGCTATTGAAAGTACAATTAAAGAATATGTAATGGAGTTAATTTATTTTAAAAAAATACACAACAAAATAAGGAACTAAAAATATTATTGGACAACCAAAAAAATGTGCTCACAAGATCATAGTGCATAAAAAATGTGATGTTGATAAAATATATTTTTTGATTCCCAATCGACATAGTTTAGGAAGTGTTAGCTAAGATATAAAATCAAGGAAAATATAAAACTTTACCATCTAGTATGGCATAGTTGTATGAGGATGACCTCTAGTAACAAAATTTATCTTACTTCATAACTTTGGATATATTTCTCAATGGCATGGGGTAAAATGTATGACTGAGTCACATTCAAGATAGAAAAGGATTAATTTGATCTAACCCATGCATTAGAGGTAAATAAATTAGTGTTATTACCTCCTAATGAAGTGATATAAGAAATGTGATCACCTCCATAGAAACAATTAATTGGAAAATAAGTAACACACTAGTCACCACTAGTGACTAAAACCTCAACACAACTATATCAATATCTTATGTAATTGCCTCCCACAAAGTAGTTCACTAGGATAAAGTTTTATAGATTTGGGTGAGTTCACAACATTTTTGGAAGAAATTGATAATTAGAATGTGGTTTTTAAGACCAAATTCTAAAGGAGTGGGGTTAGGATGGTTTAAAACTCATAAAGAGTGATAGGTTGGTGTGTTACTTACTTGAAAACCTAAAAAGGTGGACAAATAGTACATGGTTAAGATGGTTAAAAATCATAAAGAGTGATATTTTAGTGTTATACTTACTTGAAAACCCAAAAAGGTGGACAAATAGTACACAATTAGGATGGTTGAAAACTCATAAAGAGTGATAGGTTGGTGTGATACTTAAAAACCCAAAAAGGTGGATAAATAGTATACAAGGGGTAAAAACCATTATATTTACATCCCTCTTGAAAATATGAAAAAAATCCCATTATTTAATTATGAATAAATCTCCCTTTGTATAAATATGAAAATATCCCTTGAGTTAAATAAGCACCCAAAAAAATATTAATAAAATTGAATAAATAGAGCCTACATCATAACATGTAATGAATAATAAATGGATCTCAAAAATTCAATGTCTTACATTAATTAATTAAATTATATATGTCATTATTTCATTAAAATTATCTTTTTGGTTCTTGAATTTTTTATTATTGAATATTGTTCATTGTGAGTTATTGAAGCTATTGTTCTAGATTTTGTCCTTTTTATGAATATAACTATAGAAATATTAATGTTAATGAGTTTAAGGTACCTGAATTATGAATGAGGGTTTTTTGGTATGTTTATAATCATATCTTCCATGTAATTATAAAGTTTATTTTTGTATATATCACATAGTTTGCATTAACACATTATAGTTTTGTGTATTTTTATAAAAAATGTTTTCCTAGTTGTTATATATATTCATAATGATCTTTGCAATGTTCATATTTTATAATTATATTTATATTTATATTTTTTATTTATAAGGTAAATAAATTATTTTTATAGGGACTAGGAACCATAGTTAAAAAGTGTAAAATAAATTAGCAAGCCCCATAGGTTGAGAAATAGAAATAGTAATAGTATCAATAGATAACTATCCAAGCGAAAGGTAAAACAAATAAGAAAATAAATAGTAAACTAATATAAGAGGGGGGATAACTCTATAGATTCCTTTGTTTCTCAGCCACCTTATCTTATGTTCCCTATTTTATCTTTGTAATTATGGCCCTTGTTCTTTTTTTGGGCCCTTTAGCATCCTCTCTAGGTAGGATCATTCTAGGTCTTTTCTACACCTACTCCTTCACCAGGGTCTTCTTAGTGGGGGTTATAAGGTGGATATTGGGGGAATAGGTCTTTGGTACCACCATGTGTTGCTTCAGGTGGGTCCTTTACACCTTCAAAAAATTAGTGAAGGATTGGATCATTTTATCAACCTATTTATTCATGGAATTCTAATCATGTATAAGGCTAGATAGACACATCTTGGCCTCATGGAGCTTATTATTAAACTTAATTAGCTACTCTCTTTTTTTATATTCTATATTAGGGGGTATTTACTTTCCTATGACTTCTTTAGAGTTTTCTTCATCCATAAAGAGTGGTTTGGGTTTTAGTATATATATTTTTAGGGGAGGGTCTTTAGTTGAGGTTTTGGAGAAAGGGATAGCATGGGAGAGATAGGTTATCAGATGGTGGGACACTGAGGTAGGATCTTCCTCAGGGGATTCCTCCTCAGTAGAGGACCCCTCTATTCAAACCTCCATACCCCAAAGGGTCACACCATGCTTTACCAATAATAGGATAAGGTCATGTTGTAAGATGGAATTGGCTTTGTTAGTTTTATATTAGTTAATTTTATTTTATATTAGTTATATTACACTAGTTTTTATATCCATATTTAGTTTATAGATATTTTATTTTATTTTTTAATTTATAAATATAATATTATTTATATTCATAATCAATTATGTTCATTAGATATTTCATATTTTCTATCTTAGCTTAAGAATGTTAATAGGGAATTGAGATATTGAACTTGGCATAAAAATATTAGATAATAATTTAATGAATTTATGGTACATAAGCCTATTTGATATGTATAATATTCTAATGCATACTCATTGGTAATATATTTAAGGTGCTTGATAATGATATAATATGGAGTCTAAATCCATATTTACATAATAAATTATGTTCATTTTCATCCTTATGCACTCATGCATTTTACTATGAGTTAAGACATGTGAAATATGGATTTTATGACAAGTTATTAATTTTAATAAGAGTTAAGACATTTGAAACAAAAATAAAAAGGATAGTAAGATAATTTTTACACATCCGTAATATAAAATAAAAAATTCACAAAAAACTTCACTCCATTAATGATTGCAAATTTTATCATGGTTAGAAAGAGATTAATATTCACAAATTGACATGCATAAATTTATAGTATGAGTAGTTATCAAGATTTCATACTTGTGTGAATCATATTCCTTCACAAAATTTCTTATTCTACTTGTATTATATATATATATATATATATATATATATATATATATATATATATATATATATATATATATATATATATATATATATAAACAACCCATGCACATAAAAAACTCTTCATTTCCTATCCTCAAAATCTTCACTACAAGCCAACTAATATATTTATCTTATTTATTTTTATAACTTGATATACATTTTATTTTCATAAATTTAAAAAATATATTGCCTAATTTCTATCTAAAAGTCTCAGAGGAAACATTTCATCTCATCCAAAGATAAATTTATAATGACCATGATCTGACTATCAACTCACATCCTTTATAGTCACACTTTACAATAGTTTTTCAAAAAATTAGATTTTTTATTTGCTTTCTATCTAGTGATATATTCACCATTCCAAAAGGTGTTTTGTTTAGAATTTTTATCCCTCGTACACTATTAATAACATTTTATAATAAGTAGCATACCACCAATCCACCCAATACTAATTTTTAACCATCCAAACATTTCTCACAAATACTTTGGTCCTCAAAAACTCGTTTGATGTTTTAAAAAATTCAAAATTATGGCCACTAATACTTTATTCATTGAAGGGGTAAAATATGTTAGTGTCAATGATTTTAATTATGGTGATGGAATGGTGTCCTTGATATATGATGTTTGTGTTGAAAATTATTAGAGTTGTAATTATTATGGTGTAGTTTTTTGTAACTATTTAAGTATATATGGTAGAGGTTGAAAGGTAATCCTATTTACTTAGGTTTCTATAGTCATATAAAATTTCATTTGAGTGAAATGAGTGTCACTTAGACCACCTTGTCTTTATATTAGACCCAGACCCATCTTAGGGCCTCTCTTGATCATTTTACATATTTTTATGAGTCCAACCTGTTCCAAGATACACCAAAAGTAACAATAAGCCACCCCTAAGGAACCCATGCCCCTTATTCACTATCTCCTACCACTTGGACATTATCACAACCCTTTGGACACTAGTGAATTATGTTATTGACCTAGTGACCATACTAATGTCCCTTAGTTCTTTATTCCACTAACATATATCTTTCCATTCCTCAAAACACTCTTAGGGTCAGTCTAGACCTATTTCACATCTTAATAAGCACCATAATGATATACATACCAATTTCATTCACTTATACACCAGATGGAAATTAGATGTAAATACTCATTAAAAACCTTAGAAATAGTTGTGAAAATCAAGGTCATTGATCCCTATTCTACCCTACTTTTGTATACACCCATTTCTAGTAGCCTAGTTCTTAGATCACTCATATTTTGGGTCTCAAGTCACACTCAAATCATTCAAACTAACACTTATACTAGAATTAACTTACATTTTCACCATCACTTAGATTGGAATATATACAATAGGCTTGATTATATTTCAAGGTATTGCTATGTAAGAAATACACAACACATTGGGTGTTGAGGTCAAGTCTAACCTACCCTGATAATGCCACTCTTTTTATACTTATGCTCCTAAAATACCCTAACAAACATAGAGGCCCAGGGTTTGTCATTAAAATCAATCAAAATAGGGAATAGGCAATGAATCAACATGCATGCATATAAGAAAAACTCCCTAGAACTAGGTGTAGGTACACCCAAAATTTGATTATCCTTCCTTAAAAGGACACTACCATAGTAAAGAGGACACTATCATGGTGCAATAATATGTAGGGGAACACACTATTGTATAGGAGGGTTTTTGATTGGTTCCTCTTTATGACACCTTGCAAAGTTTCTACACCAATTTTCTTCTTGTCATTCATCAATCTCAGTCAATTTCCATATAAGTACATCTCTTAAAATTAGTTTTCTATTTATAGAGTAATTAGATAAATCAATTATTATACAAATCAAAGGCTATTGATATTGTT
This sequence comes from Torreya grandis, assembly GCA_037957365.1. Lineage (NCBI taxonomy): Eukaryota > Viridiplantae > Streptophyta > Pinopsida > Cupressales > Taxaceae > Torreya > Torreya grandis. Next base: position 2,023,690 of record JARHVA010003090.1, read on the forward strand.
ATATTTATTCCCTGATTTATTATTCTAGCTCTTTAGAGAAACCTAGGGTTTTACATTCCATAAACCCATTACAAGTTAAATTGCTTTCATATGATTAATCTACCTTTGATTGATATTTATTTTAAGTGATCTAATCATCCATAAAATCTTAAACCATTTTTAAATATGATGATAGGTGTGAAACTTACTTAGTGGAGGCCATTTTTAAAAATATTTAACATTCTTATTCAATACTTTTCAATAATGTTTTTGATGTTTTTCATAATGCCAATAGTCTGTAACCATTTCTTCCCGCATGACTATTAGATAATTATTTCCTTGGCATCCTAGTTTCCAAACATCGTGTCTTATATAATTTCTTTTTCTATATATGTGTATTCACCTTTGATTACAATTCAAATACTTTTGCATTGTATCTTGTATAGCAGTTTTTTCTACTAAAAATATAATATAATATTATCTAAAGCATTTTTATGTTGACATTTATCAGTCATCACCACTAGGGTAGATGAAATGTCAATTTAGATCTTGATGGGGACAAAAGCACAATAAATACTAAAAAATACTAATTAAAATTACATAGAATAATATGGAGAAAAAAAAACTCTAATTCTCATTATTATTCTAAAATAATACACAATATTTTACAAGTGCACAACTTGCACAATAATTACTAAAAAAAGAAAATTAAAATTACATAGAATAATATGGAGAAATAAAAAAGAATTGTAATTATTCATTTTTATTCTAAAATGATACACATTATTTTTATAGTGTACAACTTGAAGATATATTCGTTAGCACACATAACATGCTATTAAAAGAAAGACTAATCCTAGAGTTAACTAAATTTACTGTAGTAGTTTTCAAAAGCTATGATTTTTAGTAATGTTTACATGTGAGATCAGATGGGACTACATGGATTCCTTATTCTCATAACTATCTCAAATAATCTCAAGAGTAACATAGAATTACAAGTTCATTCCCATTTACAAAAAAATTATATCTAAAAAATTCTAAAAATAACAAAAATAAACTAAACATGTAAGGTTTGGCCTTTAGATGATCCTTTTTAGCTTTAAAAACATGTCAATTTTTTTAAAAAGAAGTTATTACAATTTATGGTTGCATGAAAATCTTATAGATATTCATTTTATAAAAAAGGGCTCAAACAAAGTCCTGCATTAAAAGTTATGGCTTTCACAATATATACTCTTGCATCAATGTTGTTCTTATGTTTGTCTTCCATTATTCAACATTTAAATATCCTCTTCTACAACATGTTTTCAATATCCTGTATGTATTTCCTATCATCTTATACAATATTAACCCCTACCTGCTATAGGAATTCCCATGTGTTATTTCTAAATTCCTCCCCTCCATCTTATTATGCCTTGTCAACCTCTCCTGCATGAGTTTTTTTTCAATTGGGTGAGGTCATATGTAGAACTAGCAATATTGGCATCCAATCTTGAAGATATTAGATCATGTATCTATATTTTGATGATTATTTTAATATATTAATTCATGCCTTTTATCAATATCAAATAATTTGGGTGAGTTAGATAATATCTTTGCATTTTCCACTTTTCATTGATTTGTTTATCCACAATGATTTCAAACACCTCCAATTTAGACTACTAGGCAAGTTTGAAAAATGGTAAATATTTATAAATGGATTTAGATGGAAAATTAGTGAATCATAAGGTCTATTCTACTTGCATAATCTCCTATATAAGGTTTGAATATTAATTGGTTATACAATAGATCCAACTTCACCTCATTCACACTCTTGCTCCACCTCACCTTATCCTAGAAGTATTTATGCCTTAGGCACAATTGTATTTGATCTTTAAAGGTCTTATAACATGATAATTTCCTTTATTATTACACACACACACACACACACACACACACACACACACACACACACACACACACACATTCTCTTTTCCTTATAAATTATTCTTTTAACACAACTATAATTGTTATTTTGGATTATCTACACTAGTGTTTTTCATTGTTCATATTTCTCTTCCATCTTTTAGCAATGAGATTATTTAAGACTATTTCCTCCAATATAACTATAATGGGGTTGGTTGTCTAATGCATGATCTATAATATCAAAATATATATATTTATAGTCCTCAATACTTTAGAGAATTAATTAATGTAGAGGTCCCTAATCTTCTTCGTCTTAAAAAAATGCAATCTTTGTATCCCATTGTGCTTGTTGCATAACCTATTTGTTTCCTTATGGGGTATTTTTAATGTTTTATTTCTTTTTGCAAGATAGGTTCCATAACCTCTTTTCTTCCATGTAGGGATATCATGCTCCATACTTACCTAAAATTATTATTTTTCAAAAGTGATGAATTTGGCCATAGAATCCATCATTTTTGTTGCTTCTTACATCACTTATACCTATTAATGTTGTTTTGACATCGTATAGATGTGCATGGGTAAAAAATTAACTATTACTTTCTTCCTCCTCAAATGGACTTACAATTCAACTCTTTTTTGTATCAAATTATTTCCCTTTGAAAAATCTTCAACTTTATATTCTTTCTCCCTTCTCCTTGCTTTGAAGGAATTTCAATTTTAATTTAAACAAATTATTTTTATGTTATTTTAGGTGGAAGTACATCTTGTAATGGTTTCATATATTCCTTTACACTCCCCATTATCTATTCACTTTTTGTAGCTAAGTCATAGATAGAGAAATTACCAAACTCTGTATTGCATCCCTTATAACCTTATGCTATGTAGTGATAATATTCGATATCTTCATCAACTAAAACCCTATTTTAGACTCTTAATCAATTTGTCTTATTCATTTTTTTCATATACGTTTCTCAAATGTAATGTGTGGCTAGTATGTGGAGTGAATGACTTACACCTTGTTGATGCTAAAAATCATAGTGGTCAACCAATTAAAATTTTCACCTAATGTGAAGATTAAAATAAAATCAACCTAACTCTAATCATAAAAGGACTTGATATTTAATGAAATATCTCAAGCATGAAGGGTATTTAACTATTAAGTTTAACTAAGTGTCCTTTGCAAACCTATTAGACATGGGTGTTTTGAGTCATCATCTACATTATTATCAACTCATTTAAGAGAAACTATTAAAAATTTATCTTTAGATGTAAATTAATGACACCAAAAAAATAATATCTAAAATATGATAAGAAATTGTAAGTTCCCTATTGTAAAATTAAGTCCCTTGACCCTTATTAGAAGCATTCTGAACTAAAGACAAAGGGAAGTTGTGTGATAAAAAATTATTATGGTATAGTGGAGGTGTCTATCACCTTAAATACCATATCTCACAACTACCAGGTAATGACGTGGTATTGTACAAATAAGCACCACTTGAGCCTTAAAGAGAAATGGATGATTAATTTATGGATTAAGGGCAAAACAAGAGGAAAAAAGAGGAAAGATGATGATCTTAAACCCCTAGTGAATAGGAAGATAATGAGGGATGATTATGATATTGAGGCATCCTCTGTTGACCCAAATTTAAATGGTTAAGTATGGGGATGAGGCTTATCTATTAAATATATTTTTGATACTATTTTGTTCCTCAAAGTATTCTTAGGTCAAAAAATTCACTAAAAGGTACTATCTATAATAGGGAAGTGCAAAATTGAGAAATCATATCTACATAAAAAGTTTGGTATTATAAAAAAAATACTTTCAATGTAGTGAAAATCCCATTTTGGGATAATTTGGTCACTACATTGATCATTACCAAGAAAGGGTTCAAGGCTCATACTCATTATTTTAGTGGAATATTGTTGTATGATTCCATCAACCATATTATATAAATTTTATAATAAATAAAAAAAGTAAGGAAAATATGGTTAAACCATTTTATCTAATGCTTGGATAGATGGGAAAGAAATACACACTGATTAAATTTATAGTGACTTAAAATGGGTAGTTGGTCACTTTAAGTCAATTGATGCTTCCCACAAAGTGAAAAATTCAAACATCTTGTGTGATATGTTGGAATATGTGGTGAACTAAGTGGGTGTATATAATTTATTATAATTTTTGAAAGATGACATGACAACATATGTAGTAGTGAAAAGACTTCTTGAGGAGAGGCACCCTATAATACTTGGACCCATTATGTAGACCATTGCATTGATATCCTACTCAAGGACATATGAAATATATCATGGATGAAAATGTAGTTAAATAAGTATAATACCACCAAATTCATCTACACTCACATTTAGATTCTAAACTTGATGAGAGGACAAACCAATGGAAATGACCTTGTGTGATTAGGAGGCACATAATTTACCACAAAATTCATAAAATTTTAGTCTCATTAACATCCTTTAAGTATATATCTCTAATTAATGGTGGTCAGAGTCTCTTTATGCTAGAAACATTGAAGGTGAAATGGTCATGAATACCATTTTATTACGATGTGTTTATGAAGTGCACTAAGGAAATCCTTAAGGTAACCTTAAATTATTTTTTTAATAACTATTTTCCCTAATTTTTATTTAAAATTTGTGCTTTATCTTAATTTATGTGTCAGATCCTTTTGTTTGAGTTTTATGATTGGTGGATGGGGATAACAACCTAATAGATTATATGTATGAGGCCATGGACATGGTCAAGGAGGCCATAGAAAAATATTAAGGACAAAATCAAATAAACACATGAACATATTTGGTGTATAATTGATAGGATATGGAATAAGGCACTCCATCAACATATTAATGCAATGGCCCACTACTTGAACCCTACATTTTTCTATTACAATTCATTTAAGGTCGATGAAAATGTGATGAATGGCCTCAATAAATGTATAGAGAGGATGATTCCTAAGATGAAACTAGAGACACAATTATTAAGGATCTATAGATTTATAAGAATTTAATGGGGAGACTCTTTTCTTTAAATCTATGCATTGAAGTAAGAAACACCTCTTATTCGAGTAAAAATAAATAGAGTCATATATTTTTTATTTTTAGTCTTGTTACTCATAGAACTAGATACTATTACTATATGTCTTTCATTTATTCAATCATAATTAACTTTCAAAGTAACAAATGTCATATTTTTAGGTGTGTGGTGAGAACATTATTTTTTGAAAACACCAAGTCTTCAAAAACTAGCAATTCACATGTTGTGCTAGTAATGTAGTTCTTTTAGGTGTGAACATAATTAGAGCATACTTAAAGTTTTCACACAAAGAAACACACTAGGATGAAAACACAACACCTCAATGCCATTATTTTTCTACAATAAAATATTTATCTTCACATGAAACAAGTGGATGGGGATGAGAGTTATGAGGAAATAGACTTGGATGATTCGTATCCATATGATAATTAGATTCTTATGATGTGAAGCCCACATTTTCCATAGAGGATATCATAGATTTATATAGGGGGCAAAAGAAATAATCACATAAGGGGAAATATAATTATTAGGAGGGGTTGGTGAGGATCCATATTATATCTTTTCAAAAGAGGAATCTTTACCTTCCACTTCTAAGAGGTCACCATAATATGTTTATATTACACACTAGAGATGAAATGTAATATGTATACATGATATTTTATATGAATCTATAAGAATTTTAGTTTGTAACATTGTATTTTTTACTATTTTCAGATTGAAATATTAATATAAATTATACTAATGCATTATCTAAATTCATTTCTCATGTCATTTAACAAATTTTTACATTTTATTTAAGTTTATTTTATGAATTTATATGTTTTTTAATGTAGTGATAAAGTTACTGAGTCGAGACACATAAATTTAAACATTAAGTGCTTGACAATATTTATTCTTAACATATTTACCCTAGTTGGTACTATTATCCATTTCACAAACTCACAATCAATAATAGATCCTTCATTATTTTGTAAACATTATAAATATCATAAAAACACCCCTATTTTATCTACATTCTATATACACATAATATTTCAAACTTTGTTAATTATTGGTTCTTTCTTTCTTGTAAGAACCTATCGAGTCTCAATCTCTCTGAGTACATGTCTTAAAGGGTGAACTAGGAAAGGGTGGATAGACCATTGGTGATTTTTAGGATTGTTATCCATTTATTACCACTTGTTAACAATCTAACCATCTCTTAAAAATATTACCCTAAGCTTTTTCTCCTCTTTTACACCCTCCTCTAGTCATTTTTTGCCTTCATTAGTTATTCCCTATCTTGAACTCCTTTTTGATGGTTTATGATATAATGTCAGCCCCATTAGTACTATAATATAATAAATAAAACTTATTTAGGATCTAGTTCTGTCCTTAGTCGACCTAGACCAAGACCTATTTTTTTATTAATAATGATATAGATTCGATTGGGCCAACCTTATCGGTGAAACTTTAAAAAATAATTAGGGTTAGATAATCTATATAAACACATAGATTTTGTCATTTATTAGAGACAATAGGACTTAATTATTCATTTGTGCTTCTTTACAATCTTCTCTTCCATCATTCTACTTAAGGACTCTTAGCTTAGGGTTTTTACTTGGAGAAGAATCTTGTTTTATGTAAAAGTCTTGGATGCTTTGGATTTTCTTAGTGATCATAACAACCCCAACAACCTCTTGTGAAGTATCTTTGGCCAAGGGAGAGATTAAGTCTCAATGGGTTCATCTTCAAGGTAAGTATATCTAACTTTTCTCCTCTCTTTTAGTAGATATAAGTAACATAAGTAATGGATTTTAAATATATTATTCTCTTGATGCATTAGGGTTTTACTTATACATAACTTAATTAATATTATCTTATGCATGTTTACTTCTATTTTTTACTAACCTATTATTTGTGACACAATATTTGGTGAGCACTAGATTAAAATTTACTTTAATTTTCATTTACTTTTGTGAATATGAAAACATAGGACTTAGGGTTATTGCATAGTTTTACTTGATAAGAGGATTTGAAACTTTCTTTAGTGATTTTATTTTGGTAATATATTCCTTGGTTAGGTATAGAAATTCCATCTTGGTTAGACCCCAAATATATAATGTATCAACAATCTGAAGTGTAAGTAGGATTTATCTTCTCTAAGTTAGGATTGATTAATAGATCAGTTGTATTTCTCTTTATATATATTATGGTAGACCTAACATGAATCTAACCCTCGAAGGTTTTCTTTCACTCCATAATTTTATCATCATTTGTATTTTAAAATATTTTCATTACTATATCAAACAAATCTTTATAGTTCTAACTTTTTGTGCACAAGTTTAACACACAATCACTTCAAAATGATTATGTTTTGTCTATGTAGGTCTTCACCAATTACAGGTTACTAGATTGAGTAGTTTGACACAATACTCTTATTTAGTTCCTGATTAGCATACATAGTCAAATAGGTCAACTCTATCTACTATTACATTCTATCAAGATATAGGTTAACTAACATACTTGAATAGGTCGACTATATTCGTTATCTCTTCTTTAGCATATAGGGTTTTGTAAACTTGGTTGAATCAATTGACCTAGTTGGCATAAATTTAAAAGAAGCATTCGAAAATATCATAATAATATTTTAAAGATAAAACATATTCAATCCCACCAAGGTTACTTTATTTTCTCTCTCTATCATTTTAGTTCCTCATTCAGTTTTATTTTTCACAAGTTTGCATTCTATAAAATTGCAACCCTACAACTAATTAGGTCGACATGGTCAACTTAATTATGTTGTATGTCTTATGTCTAAAGACATATTCAACCTATTTGACTTTATTCTTAAATAACTTACTTTTGTATAACAATAGCAACCCACTCAAATCTATTCTATACTATTTGCATATAGTGTTGCATGAAATGATTTTATACTATTATCAATCAATGAATTCATGCCTATTTACTAATAATTAATTCATATTTATTTTTTAGTTGTTTTCATGCTTAAAGTAACTCATATATCTTAAATAGGTAGTTTTTCACATTACCATTTTAGTTGCACTATTTCACTCTTTTTCACACACTACCAAATCACTTTACATCAAAAAAACATTAAACATTTATCTTCATAAGGCCTACCTACTTGAATTTCATCACCAAGGGGGAACCAAACATGGTTTTTTAGAAAATTATAAATATGCTATTGATGGTATATATTTTAAAATCACTTGACACCCTTATCACTACTAGATTATGAAGTGAGGGGGTAGGCCATAATACCAAGCCAATACCATCACCAATACAGATCCCTTTTAGCCTAAACATCTTGAAACCATCCTTAACTTGATTTCTAATTCCCTATTTTAGCTAACTTCCTATCACACTAAAATTACACTTTATTATAACTTAATAACACTTAGGATGAACAACTATTTAGCATTTAGTTTTCATTTTCTACTTGATCTATTATCATTATTTGTTATATTACAAAACTTTCATTAGCTAGCATTAGTGAAATGTTTGTGTTGTGTTCCAATTGGATCAATTATATTTATCTAATTATTTATGTGATTGATTTTATTATTACTCCAAATTATCTTTCAAAATTTTATCATATTTTCATTATCCTATCATATTGATCGATACAGTCTCTTACAGACTATTCTTCACCTTCCTGTCTACAGTATGTTGGGTGAATATTTTGTCGATTAGATAAAATGATGAAAAAAATAGGTCTCTTCAACCATAGCATAGGGAAATTGGTCGGCTAGATGTACAGGTTTACTACATCAAAAGGGGACAAATCTCTCCTCTCATCAAGGGGAGGTTCCCTGTAGATATGCATGAGCTATATACTATATATATAAACAAAAAATAACACTCAAGGGTAGGATAAACCATCCATCTCTCTTTTTTTAGAGATGATGTTCACAAATCAAAGGAGAAATCCTAATGAAATGATACAAGACACTCCTCTTCTTTTAGAAGTGTTGTTCAGTAGACAAAAGGAATCTTTTAGGTGATGATAAGTAACTATAACAGGGCACAGTAACACAGTAGAATGAAATGAGACACAAGTCTCCACCTCAACTACCAAAGAGTGAAATATGAAAGATATTGAGGGCACAAAGTCATTCCAAGGTCTTTTACATAGAAATAGAATACAAAGGATAATGAAGGCACAAAGTCATCCCAAGATCCTTTACACATGAATAGAAAAATAGACAAACTAAAGACAATTATGGCAACATAAAGTCTCTCCACAATTGGCTTTAGGACACCTTCCTAATCACTTTCACTAATTCTACTTATTTAATCAAATGGACAAAAAATGTATTAAGGAAATAGACATAAGAACAATTTTGCCAACAACCAAGCTATTCTATCATAAAGTCTAAAAAGTCACTTATTTTCTTATTCAAATAATGAAATATGATCAACAATCTAAGCTCAAAGTCTCAGTAATGCCTTTCAATTTGGGTAGAATTTCATTTCTAATTATAAACTGAGATCCCTAAAACAATAAGAGAGAGTCCAATATATAGTGCTCCAAGAAAGACTTGGGTGCTTTATTTCACAAAAATGTGTTACGATGCATTCAATACCTTTAATGCATTTTAAATTTTGTCCATGGGATATACTGGAATTGAGTATCAGTCTTTAATATGGGCTGCTTGATGTGTTTCCTGATGTGTGTGCAACTATTTACTTTAATCGATGTAGAAAAATGGGCCATGCTATTGAATGTTCGTGCACTTCCAATGTCCACCTAGTGGACTACTTTACCTTCTAGAAACATATCTTATGAATGTATATTTCTGATCTTTCTCCATCATTCCCCCTTTCCTTGCTATATTTCATCATTATCTATGTAATCTGAGCTCTCAGTCTATCTCTTTCATTCTCATTGGCTCCTTACACTCTTCCATCAACAATTTTTCCCTTTAGCATTTTAGCCTTTTGCATTTGGGTCTATGTTCCAGCTTTCAAAGATCAACGGTTATTTCATTTCCATGAATTTGATATCTTCAAGCCCATCATCATTAGGAAACCATTGACTCATTTGTGACGTTTAACTTTGAAGTCTTGGGCCTGTCATATTCCTTGGCAATTCCTTTAGCTATCTTGTTTTGTCCTTTCTGAAGGGGAAGAATCCCTTTGGGGTCTTGAGAAATGGTCTACTTTGGGTTGGGGAGAGTCCCCCACAAGGGTATCTACCCTTTGAAGTCTTCTTGATGGCCTTTAGGATTTTATTCCTTTGACAAGCTTTTGTTATATTGGCAGACTTTTGCTTTAGGCTTTTCCTTCAGACAAAAGTCTGAAGGAATTCCTTCAAACATTTTGTCTGAAGGAAATGTTCCTTCCCTTTGTCTTTTCTTCCCACTTGCTTCTGATTTCCATCGAGCTTTCTCCCTAGGAGAATTTTAATCAGACAAAATGTCTAAAGTAATTCTTTTAGACATTTTATTTGAAGGACTTGTGCCTTGTTTACTTTTCCAAGGGAACTTTTATGAAAGAATTCCCTACTCTTCACTTGGTCTTTGAAATGGTCCACTTGCTCCCCACCTACCCTTTGTAAGGATTTTTTGAGCTCCAAAGTCACCTTTCAGATTTTTGCAATGGTCCACTTTGGTTTCCAATTGCCCTTCATAAGGGCACTTGTCCTTTAGGCTCTTAGAAGACCCCTTTGAACTTCTTGATTGAAAAAATGACTAAGTGTTGAACCTATTTCTTTCTTATAGAGTCTGTAGAAATTAGCCTATAGAGTCCATAGTTTTGAGGTCTTGAGAGTCCATAGATTTGAGTTTGCCTACAGAGTCTATAGAAACCAAGTTCATGGTTTTCTCTAACTTTGAAAGAGTCTATAGAAATCTAACTGGCGGAGTCCATAGAAACCATCTGTGAAGTCCATAGTTCCACCCTGTAGAGTTCATAGAAATGAGTTCATAAAATTGGTGGAGTCCATAGAAATGGGCCTATAGAGTCTATAGAAACGGGCTTGTAGAGTCTATAAAAATGGGCCTGTAGAGTCTGTAGTTTTATAAAAATCTTTAAAAATGGAGAATTTGAATGCATAGAACAATTTTTGGGAAGGGAAGAGATAATTTTGGCATGTGGGGCCAAAATAGTTCAAAATAGTTTAAATGTTGTCCAAAAAATGACTAATATTTTTGGGGGACAACAGCTGGCTCCAGTTGGGGAGCTTCCTTCAATTAAAACTTGGAACAACTAAGGGGAGTAGAAACAAAAATCTCTAGTGCCTTGAAGTGTACCATTGGGCTATAGAGTCATGCTACCCAAAAAGAAAGGATCTAAAAAATGAAAATGAAAATCACAAAATAGAACTAAAGACTATACAAATGTACATATGTACAAGTGAATTTATTTAGTACTTCAAGAACTGAAGTGATTCAGATGTTACCTATTCTGAGACAATGAATATGGCGTTCCATCCTAATAAACTAGTAGAAAACCATTTTGTCCCCAAAATCAATGACAAACGAATGGAACTCTCCACTAGGAATCATATTTTTTGTGCACTCCTTTTGGTTTTTTCTTCTTTCCCCATGGCAAGATGTGTTCTTCAATCTAAAAACCATAAATCCTTGCTCTCTTGGTGAAGAGTTCATTTTGTTGAATTTAGAGCATAATAGTATGGTCCACTACCATAGCTTGTTGTTCTGTTGGTTCAGTTCAGCACATGTTTTGATTGTCAGCATCAAACTCCTGACAAATCATTAGTTCAACATCTCCTTTGGCATGAAAGAGTTTGACATCTTTGCCCTGAGCAGCCTTCAATCTGGGTAGCAGTGATTCGTACTTAGGAGTGTTATTGGTGTTGTTGAATTGCAACTTGCATGAAGGAAAAATATCTATTTGAGGAGATATCAACATAGTCCCAGCTCTAGCATGGGTAGAAGAATTGGTGCCATCAGATTCTTGGATCCAAACATCATCAAAAACTAATCTTTTATTAGATTTCTCTTTATTGGAAGTGGAAGATGCTTTTTCATTTGTAATATGCCCTATTAATTCTTTTGATGTCTTGTTTGAATCAATTTTCATATTGCCACCTATAGGACTCTCATCTATAGAAGCATGAACATCCTCTGTGGATAAAAGGTAATTATCCCTGCCTGAAGACTCAAATAGAATTTGAGATTTAGGCGTTGATGTCTGTGTGACAACATATTTTGCTTCCTTTTCAGGGAGAAATCTCTTCATTATGCCTTTAATAGTGATCCTTGCCTCAAATAGGTCCATGATTAGTTCTCCTCCCACATCCTTACAGAAATTTCATCCAAGTAGAATGCCATAGGATGCTGGGACGTCAGCCACCAAGATAGTCATCTTGATTCTTTTGTCTAGGAATGCCACAAATGCAAATTGAGTGTCTTTGATTTATCCCAATGGAGGTACTTATTTGTTCTCCATGGAGAAACATCTCCCAAATGTCTTGGTTAGTGTGAGTCCATGAGATTCTGCCACCTTAGTAGGCATGATGTTGTTAGATGCACCTGAGTCTATGATGAAATTGCTCAGTTTGTGACCATTTATCAATAAGGAAACATAGAAAGGCTTTATTTTACCAGGGTTAGTTAGAGGAAAAATGACAAGATTGTTTGGGATGGACATGTTCCTTGGGGGATCATGAGTTACCTTCTTAACATCTTGTCCTACAGGGACGGCTCTATTCTTCACACACTAAACTAACCTATCCAACTATTCAAGATGTGATTGCAAGAATTCAAATTTAGACATTTGAATTTTGGTCTTCTTGATATGGTTGATTATGTCAAATGACTAAAATGGACTAGGAAGAGAGGATGGGAGTTCATCCTTTTGGTTTTTGGGAGGGGGAGGACTGGCCTACAAATTTAAAGTAGAAGGTGTAGGGATATTTGAGGCACTTACCTTTCTGGCAATCACTAGGTCCTTTGGCTGGAAAGGCAGAGTGGTTCCACACTTATCAATTGTAATTGCTAGTTGAGGTTACTCCTCTATCTTCTCTTTGTTAGCTTATTGGGCTGACTACTTCTTGGATCAGGTGAACACAACATATGATCCCTCAACTACTTCACCTTTACTTCTAGGTTCATCTTGGTAATTTAGGAAACTAATGTTGGAGTCACCAACTGATTCTTCTTAGTCCTCTATGAAGAGATCAATGTTATTTTCTTAATCAAACTCAAGTTGGAAAGAGAAATCATGTTCAATTTCTAGATATCCAACTGCTGAGTTGGTTGGAGGTGCTTCAAGGGCAAGGTTCCTCTGTGGAGGAGGAAGATGATTTGGCTACCCTTGATTCCTAGTGACATTACCTTGGTATGACTAATTGGGGAATATCCTTCTTGGCATATCTTGATTAGGAGGAGTAGACATACCTTGGGCCATTTGCCTTTTCAAGGCTAGTAATTCATTTTCTAGCTTTTGCACCATATGATCAGTGGTGCCTGTAGGTGAGTATTCAGAAGATGAAGAAGATTTATCTTTGTTTGGGTCTCTCCTTATCTTTCCTACCAAGATAAGATCATCTTCTACTTTAGTATCCAAATTTTGAGCTACAGCAAGGTCTATTTGGCTAGCATGTCTCAGCAAAAAACTTACTTCAGGCAGCTGAGAATTGATGTAGAAACATTTGAGGTTTTCAAGTGTTGGCTGAGCAATTGCAAGAATCTTATTCCTCAATTTGTCAAATTTGGCTATGAAATACCTCATAGGTTCATGAGGTTGATTCTTCATCTGTGTGAGTTGATCCAGAAGGGCATGCACATCTTCTACAGGCTTGAATCTAGCTTCAAACTTTGCTTTAAGTGTGTTCCAATCAGTTAGGTGGTAGAACTAGTCTGTAGCAGCACCTTACAATGTTTCCACAAATAATTTGACTACCACGACCTCAAATTCCAAACCTATCACACCATAGGATATGTTGAAGGCTGTAATATGTTCATTAGGATGAACTTTGACATCACCATAGAACTTAGGGAAATTCTTCCTTGAACTACATGGGAGTTCATATAGGGGTGGAGTTAGATTAAGTGAGCCAAAAGAGTTACCCCAAGGGCCTTGAATTGCCATTGTATGACCATGGAAAGGTATAATAACAAATATCAAAGGGGTAAGTATTGGCAAATATTTATTAATAGAAGAAATGGATGCTTTGCCAAGTAATGGAGACTTGAATTTAGTAGGAGGAAAGCTCCTAGTTAATTAGAGGTGAGATGGTGAAGGAGACAAATCAAAATTACTTTGTTATACCAACTCAAATGTAGGGTCAACAATAAATTTATCCCTTTTGCTTTGCGTATATCATGGATCTACTAGAGTGAAAAATTAAAAATGGAAAAGAACTGACACTGCTTCATCTTGAAGCTTGAGGCTTCAAACTGTGCATTCTTCTATAGTGGGATAAATGGATATGGAGGAAGATGGTAAGGCTATAATTATAATGGGTAAGACACAGAATGGAGTCACTAGAGTCTATAATGGATAAGGGTAGGGACTAATTCAATCTAAAACTTGAGGCTTTAGACTGCACGTTCATCCCTAATGGAGTCACCAAAAAACTATTGGGTGAATATTTTGTCGATCAGCTAACTGATGAAAAAAATAGGTCTCTTCAACCATATCATATGGAAATTGGTTGGCTAGATGTGTAGGTTTAATACATCAAAAGGGGACAAATCTCTCCTCTCATCAAGGGGAGGTTACATGTAGATATGCAAGAGCTATATACTATATATAAACAAAAAATAACACTCAAGGGTTGGATAAACAATCCATCTCTCTTTTTTTAGAGATGATGTTCACAAATCAAAGGATAAATCCTAATGAAATGACAGAAGACAATCCTCTTCTTTTAGAAGTGTTGTTCAACAGACAAAAGGTATCTTTTAGGTGATGATAAGTAACTGTAATAGGGTGCAATAACACAATAGAATGAAATGAGGCACAAAGTTTACACCTTAACTACCAAAAAGTGAAATATGAAAGACAATGAGGGTACAAAGTCATCTAAGATCTTTTACATAGAAACAAAATATGAAGGATAATGAGGGCACAAAGTCATCCCAAGATCCTTTACATAGGAATAAAAAAATAGACAAACTAAAGACAATTGTGGTAGCACAAAGTCTCTCCACAATCGACTTTAGGACACCTTCCTAATCACTTTCACTAATTCTACTTATTTAATCAAATGGACAAAAAATGTATTAAGGAAATAATCATAAGAACAATTTCCCCAAAAACCAAGCTATTCTAGCATAAAGTCTAAAAAGTCACTCATTTTCTTATTCAAATAATGAAATATGATCAACAATCTAAGCTCAAAGTCTTAGTAATGCCTTTCAATTTGGGTAGAGTTTCATTTCTGATTATAGACTGAGATCCCTAAAACAATAAGAGAGAGTCCAATATATAGTTCTCCAATAAAGACTTGGGTGCTTTATTTCATAAAAATGTGTTACGATGCATTCAATGCATTTAATGCATTTTAAATTCTATCCATGGGCTATGCTAGAATCGAGCATCAATTTTTAGCATGGGCTACCTAATGTGTTTCTTGATGTGCATGCAACTATTTGCTTTACTTGATGTAGAAAATGGGCCATGTCATTAAATGTTCATGCTCTTCCAATGTCCACCTGTTGGACTACTTTACCCTCTAAAAATGTATCTTATGCAAAAATATCTATGATCTTTCTCCATCATTCCCCCTTTCCTTGCTGTATTTCATCCTTATTTGTGTGATCTGAGCTCTTAGGCTATCTCTTTTGGTCTTGTTAGCTCCTTACACTCTTCCATCAGTGGTTTTTCCCTTTAGCATTTTGGCCTTTTGCATTCAGGTCCATGTTCCATCTTTTAAAGATAAATGGTTATTTCATTTTTTTGAATTTGACATCTTCAGACCTATCATTATTAGGAAACCAACGGCTAGTTTTTGATGTTCAACTTTGACATCTTCGGGCCTGTCATATTCCTTGGAAATTCCTTCAACTTTCTTGTTTTGTCCTTTTTGAAGGGGAAGAATCCCTTTAGGGTCTTGAGAAATGGTCCACTTTGGGTCAAGAGAGTCCCCTATAAGGGTATCTACCCTTCAGAGTCTTTTGGATGGCCTTCAAGATTTTATTCCTTTGGCAAGCTTTTGTTCCATTGATAGACTTTTGATTTAGGCTTTTCCTTCAGACATTTTGTCCAAAGGAAATGTTCCTTCCCTTTGTCTTTTCTTCTCGCTTGCTTCCACTTTCCATCAGGCTTTCTCCCCAGATGAATTTATTCAAACAAAATGTTCAAAGGAATTCCTTCAAACATTTTGTCTAAATAAATTCATCTGGGGAGAAATCTTGATGGCCTTCCAACATTTTGTTTGAAGGACTTGTGCCTTGTTTTCTTTTCTGCGAGAACTTTTCCAAAAGAATTCCCTGCTCTTCACTTGGTCTTTGAAATGGTCCACTTTCTCCCCACCTGCCCTCTGCAAGGGTTGTTTGAGCTCCAAAGTCACCTTTCAAAATTTTTTAATGGTCCACTTTGGTTTCCAAGTGCCCTTTGTAAGAGCACTTGTCCTTCAGGCTCTTGGAAGAACCCTTTGAACTTCCTGATTGAAAAAAACAACTAAGTGTTGAACCTGTTTCTTTCCTGTAAAGTTCGTAGAAACTAGCCTATAGAGTCCATAGTTTTGAGGTTTTGAGAGTCTGTAGATTTGAGTCTGCTTGTAGAGTCCATAGAAACCAAGTCCATAATTTTCTCTAACTTTGAAAGAGTTCATAGAAATCTAGCTGGTGAACCCTATAGAAACCATCTATGAATTCCGTAGTTCCACCCTATAGAGTTCATAGAAATGAGTTCATTGAATTGGGGGAGTCCATAGATTTGAGTCCATAGAACTAGTGGAGTTCATAGAAATGGGCCTACAGAGTCTGTAGAAATGGGCTTGCAAAGTCTGTAGAAATGGGCTTGTAGAGTATGTAGAAATGGGCCTGCAGAGTCTGTAGTTTTCTAAAAAGCTTGAAAAATAGAGAATTTGAATGCATAGAAAATTTTTTGGGAAGGGAAGAGATAATTTTGGCCTATGGGGATAAAATCATTCAAAATAGTTCAAATGTTGTCCAAAAAATGACCGATATTTTTGGGGGACAACACAGTACATAGTTGACCTACATGATGGTGTATTCTTATCTCTTTGTTATGTCCCCTATTTAGTAGTACACTATCAACCCATACAATGGTGTATCTTTTTATCCTATGTATAATTAGTACTCTATTAACCTAATTGATTCTATACATTTTAGCTAGCTCTATTCCTTATTTGGTTGACTTTATTCCTTATTTGGCCAAATTTGTTCCTTGTTTGGTTGACTCTATCCCTAATTTTCCCTCTTATTTATTAATCTCTATTTATTTCATCAAACATCATGAAATTCCCTATAAAAATATTCTTAGACAACCTAAATCCATTTATACACTATATGGGGTGCTATTTTCTTCCTCTCTTTACCTCCCAAAATAATCCCCTTTTTTGGAGTACTTCTTCTCCTCCCTCATATTTGATTATAACATGGTTCAAACCATGCCCCAAGTTGAGATTGGTGGATCATATACTTTCCATACCTATCAAGATAATTCCCATCCTCAAGTATCTCATCACAATGTGGGGGAAATTGACACAATTCTATCTAATAACCCCACATGTAATCCACCACCTAACAACCCTTTTCTTAATACCAATTCAAGGAGTGTTCCTACAAAGACCAACCCAACAATTGATAAAAACTAAATTATTTCATAGATAATAGAACAAATGAACATAATTAAAACATATAACACCTCTTAAATTATGCAACTAAAACATCATTTTATTAATATGGCTAATCAACCTCCCATTCTTCTCCCTCTAAATAATAAAAAAATTATTCCTCCACCTCTTAGAGATGCCATGGGAAATGTCATCCCCCAATATATCATAAACAATAAGATGGTCTAACATATCCAACATAATCCTTTATCCCCTTTCATTATTTATATTGATATTGGTAACATATATCCAATTATTAAATATGATGGGACTAAAGATCTTGCATCTTTTCTTAAGGCATTTGGAAATATTTATAAGGATTGGATCCAAAATAATACTTTCACCACAAAAAAAAAAAAATTAGTTAAAAATTTTAGTGGTGATATATTATAATTATACAATTAAATTTCACAACACTCTATATGGAAACTTGAGGATTTAGTCAATCCTAGAGTTAAAGAGTTTCAACATAATGATCTTCCTAAAAATTGCCTTAGCCATTTTATAAATGTTAAGAAATCTCTCTCTAAATCATATCATGATTTTATCAAGCAATGGAAATATTTATCTCACAAGATTGATCATAACATGATTGATGATAATTTTTTTAAACACTTTTTACCATATTAACTCCTTCACTTTAGTATAAGGTTAGAAATTTTGCTCCTCAAATGCTCAATGAATCTCTTGACCAAGCCAAGAATCAAGACTACTTAATGAAATAGTTGGAACCTAATACCAAACTCATTAAAGGATATTTTCAATATTCCACTAATTTTATAATTGATAATCTTTCTCAAACCAAGCCAAGAGTTGCCAAAGCTAACAATCCCCCATCTTCTCACATGCCATTAACTGTGCAATAAATGAAAAAAAAAATTGCACCCTCTAAACCATTTACTTATCCCAATAATCATCCTAAATGGTATTACCTTAACCAATTTTTTTGGTTCCACACTGCAGTCAGCCACTCCTATGAAACATGTATAGGGATTACAAAATTTTCTATCTCTTATATTTTTGGTGATTCATTCAATCATGAATCCATAGTTTAACTCCATCATCAAGATTACATCAACATGTTGATGTGGGTTTTATGCACACCTTAAAACAATGAACGAGGTAGCCTTTAAAATTTTAAGATCTCTATGGAAGTGAGATTTCACTTTAAGGTATGAATTATAGGCATGTGGTTAAAATAACTACATGGTGAAATAATAGCTTGAACCTATAGGTTTAACTAGGTTTATGGATGGATGTATGAAATCTAATAAGAAGTAAACACTAAGTGAGTCAGATGGGTGGAGAATTACTCTATGGTGGATATTTATTCAAAGAAACTCAAAAGAGAGTAAAGGTAAGGCATACAATAAGGATTTGTATTCCTAAAAGGTCACTTCTAAGACTATTTATTTGGTGGAAAATAATCTCCAAGACTAATGTTTTACACTTGTAGATATTTCACACTCATGAACAAACATGATTACTAGTCTAGGAAATGAGTATAGGAAGCTTAGTGATCTCAACTAGAAGTTACTCTCTTTAGAGTTTTTATTGCACACCCTTATCTGAGAGGTTACATATTAGACTAGGAAGTTATCTAGAGTAGCTAGAGTACATGCCCAAAAGACAATAATAAAGGAAATACTCCTACATACCTCAGATTATCAACTCAATATATCCTATTTATTTAAACTAATAAAATTTAGATATCTTCAATAGATTTTGCACATCTAAAATCAACATTCATTAGATAGAACAATCAATTTCATTTGTAGAATTAGCATACTTTAAAATTATTGGGTTGATACATACAATGAAGCTAAAATTTTAATAACACAAAAAAGGAAGAAGAGAGAACAAACACAATTGCTTGACAATCAATGAATTGATTTCTTCCTATATATTGATCAAATACTCCAACCCTTTGAAAGAGGGTTTTACATGTATTTAAAAGACTTGAGGAAGGGTTCACCTCATGCTCTAAGTGTATCAAAACATTAGTTTACATTAAAATAACTAGAATCTAAATTATAGTTCAATACAAAACCGTATGTTATAACTTATAGATTGCATCGGTCATGCATGTATACATGTTTAAAAAACATTTAATTTCATTATAACATGGATGTAAAAAGACTTAACTAACCATGAATAATTATTATAAACAAAATCATATAAAATTAGCCTTTGACTAAGGTTGGCTTGGCTCCTACTTTACACTACTCATTATTATGACTAGAACTAAAGTTATAACTAGAGTTGAACTGGTAGTTTGAGTTGATGCACTTATGAAGCTGGTAGGTGATGTTGAAGTGGTGGTTATAGATAGAGTTTAACTAGCTGAAATAAGAGGAACTAAATTTTTAGGTGGAACTAAAATTGTTTCTATAACTAAAGTTGTGGGTAGCATTGAGATTAGGACATTGGGTGGAATCTGAGATGAACTAGTAAATGGTGCTAAATCAGATTTCTTCCTAACCTATAACTCCTATTAGTGTTTGTATCCACTAGCATATTGTTCCCATACTATGATCATATCTAGGAAAGAAGGTATGTTCATCCTTTTCCCTTGTGTCATCAGCCTTGAATGCTCAATTTTGGTAGCTCAGAATCCTACCAAAAAAAAATCCACTTCAGTGGCCTTCTTCCTCACCAAACTCAGCTTTGCTTAAATATTTTCTAAAGTTAAACCTTGTAAAATTTACTTGAAATTATCTAAATCTTGTTGTATCATTTGGTCAAATATAGACCTAGCCACCAATTTCCCAATGTCATCCCATGCTTGTGTCAATTTCAATTCATTTAAAATTTGTAATACATGCTTCTCTTGTTGTGTGATCTTAGTAACTAAAGCATCAACAAAATTTACCCATTCCTAGGATTTTTGGGTTGTAATGACTACTAGATTTAGTGAATTTATTGCCTCTAAGGAGGTCATAAAATTCAAATTTCTAAATGCCTTAATGGTAGTATACAAAACCAAAAAATTCAATTTATTCTCATCTTCCTTGAGAACCTTAAACAATTTAGTTATTGTGGTTACATGGGGAACCAATTGTGCTCTCAAAGAATGAATGATATCTAATATCTCATATAATCTCAATATTTCACTTTGGACATCTTTTTATATCCCAGAGGTAACATGTATTACATGTTATTGTTACCTTAGGGTCACTTTTTCTTCTTCTAATTATTTTATTTCCTACTATATGCCCTAATAAATGGTTAACACTACCTTAGTGTGGGTCTCTATATAGGACTTAAAGTCATAAATATAAGGGGACTAACCCCTCTTTCTATCTTTTCTCTTTGATAGATAGTATATTTCTTCTCTTTATTAAAAAATTAGACCTTAATCAATGCTATCTTCTATCATCCTCCTCCTCACCCTTTTCAGAGAGCTACTTGATTTATCAAAGAGCAATCTCACAATTGGTAGCTCAGTGATCTTCAAGTTTGGCCTCTTAGAAGCTAATGCTCTCAATTCCTTAGCCCAATATATAAGAGTTGACTTTGATGGATCTAGTGGATATTCCTCTATTTAAGTGTCTCCTATAGGTTCAGTCTCAAAGGATGGCTTAGGCATTGAAGGCCATATTATATTAGAATAGTTTACATTCTATAAAAGTGGCATAGGATGAACAATGTAGACTAGTATTTTCTTTAGATATATCTTAGTGGCTACCACTAATATGGTTTACACAAATCCTAATCAAGGCATTGGTAAACTCAATTGAGTAGAAGAAGCTAACACTTGAGTTCTGAGCTAACTAGTGATAGTGGAATAAGATGTGGGTACTAATGGAGTAGTTATAGAAATAATTGTGAAAATAGGTCTAGAAGGAGATGATTACATTGGAGGAAAAGAGGATACAATTGGTAAATAAAAAGTAGATATAATTGGCAATGAAATTATAGGAGAGTGGCCTTTGGGGGAAGTAGATAGAGCACCCTTACCTAATTGGTCACCACTAAGGGCTTCCTTTCCTTTTAATCCTTACAAAATTAGAACCTTAGATTTTGTATCTCCTCTTTATTCACCTCATGACCTAGCTCACCATCAATTTAAGTTTGTGTATGCCTACTTGGTACCTATGAAAAAAATTTCTTTGGCATTTCTACCCTAGATTTTCTTTTATTATAAATTATTTACCTCTTAGCCTAAGGAGAGTCACCTGTTGGGTAGGAATGGGAAGAGTCATACTAGATGTTGTGGTTACTAAAGCAACCATACTAGGTGATAAATCCACCATAATAGGTGTAAGCTCTTCCTCATTAGAGGACTCTAGACTAATTATTTCCTCCTCTCCCCCAATAATGTTGTACTTTACCTAAATTGATTCTCTTGCTAGCTCTTGTTTCACTTTCCTCAATTTAACATTAGACATTTGAACTTGAGGATTCTATACTTCCTCTTGCACACCAACAATTGATGTCTCCCCTACACCTTCATCTTGCTCTTACCCTAGATCTATCATCACAATAATTAGGTTTTGTGGGTCCTGTATTTGATCTTATGGCTGATGGAAGGGTCTGTCACTTCATAAATATGATGAAGTCCATCCCCCTAGTGGTGAGATTCTAAATTTTTCTTTCCCAAGTGTGAGGGAAAGATTTTCTTGGATTACTCTAAGATAGTCCTCACTCACACCAATAATCCTAGCCATTTCCTTGACTTCTGCATCATCTTTTGAATTTAAGAATAAGAATTCATGATCAAAAATATTATGCTTTTAGGGGATGCCTAGATTATGGAACATTTATTATACTACCCCATGGGGTTCCCAATCCCTATGTGATAAGGTAGTTAAGTCATAAGCCTTCCTTGTAACCACAATCTCTCCAAAGTGTCTTTTGTATGTGTATTTCATCCTCCTAATTATGAGATGGGAGCCATGGAAGGTGATATTTTACTCTTAATTAGCTCCTCATATATCTCATTCCATAGTTGATATGCAATCATCTATTCAGTAACTTTGTTTAAGATGAATTTGGGTAAGTGAAGAGGGTCAACCTTATGTCTAACAACTATGATAAAAATATAGTCTAGGTATAGCCAATAAGCACCCAGAGTCATGAGCATATTATTGATGCTCTTGGATATCTTGGCTAGTGGTTCCACATGAATTTTCATCCAAACTTAAATGTGGATGATTTATTAGAAGTCACATATTATATTCTTGATGTATTCAAGGTTTGGATTCCATATAGCCCTATTATGTTTATAATAAATTCCCATGACTAAATACAAAAGATATGACATCATATAGAATTTTCCACCTTGAGGCCTCCTTTTCTTGTGTAATATCAATTCTTATAGGTGGGCACTGAAAATCTCCCCTAGTGCATAGGTACACTCTGAGGTGATCAATAAATCAATCAGTGTAACCCACTCTAAATAAAGGAAGTGGATGCTCAAGTTGCCAAACAAATGGATGAACAATGTTATGCTAATGTATATTCCCATCTATAATCTGGGAATGGGCACAAAGTTATTATTGGTTTCCTTAAGCGTAAAGGTCTCTCCTAGAAGAATCCATTTCCTTACTTCTTGCTCTACATTATTGTTCTTCTTCCAACCAATAACACTGCACAAATCAAAGGTAGCATCTAAAATGGGTAAACATAAATACCTCATGAATGCATTACTTGATATGTATGAGATAATGTGATATGGACATAATGTAGGAAACTACCATTTACAATTATTCCTTAGAAGAACAAGTCTTGTAATAAGTCAATACATGGCATGAGTTCTAGATTAGCAATTATATAATGACATGATTACAATTTAAAGGATAGTAATTCAAATATAACTTATTTTTCTTTTATGAAGATGTCTTACTCACAATCAAATAGGTCAATGTTCTATGTGACCTCCCATATAGCTGAGGAATTGGCATAAAAACCCATAAAAACTATTCCATCAAAACATGTATCTAGTTATTCTATTAAATCCTTGATGGAGAACTTGAATGACACCTAAAGTCCCCTATAGATGTCATCATTAGTTATAAGTGTTGGTATGATTATATCTCTTGGTGATGGTGTCTTGTCACTTTGTCACATAAATTTCAACTTGTTTAAACACAACTAGGTATTTAAATTCATAAGAGGCAATATATGCTCAAGTTTTCTTATACAGGGGCTCAATGTTATAGATTTTTAGCATTCATGTTTACTTTGTGTGCCATTAATCACCAATGTATATGATCTCATCACCTTAATTCAATTTAAACTTAACCACCTATGTTTAGTGAGCATGCCACATATGATTATTACTCATTTGAGGGGGTGCCATGGTGCTATTCCTTTTAACACTTTTCACTATATGGTTTAGTTGGGAGTTGGTATTTGAATTAGGTTCAAATCATCTGACTTTGTGATCATAGAGTTTTGAAAGAAAGTCTCCGAATACATAGATGTTCTTTAGGGAGATTCATGAAACTTTTCCTATAAAAAAGGTGCCAAACAATTTTCTCCAAAGACTAGATTATCATTTAGGAGGATTTGTTGGAGAAAGTTCCCAAAGAACAAAAATTACCAAAGATCAAAGTTTCAAAAATAAATTCATCACATAAGAGGTGATAAACAACATGAACCAAAGGAAATTTCCCAACCAAAACTTTTCAATTGAAACAATAACTGAAAGAAAGTTCCTCACTAAAGGTTCCCAAAAACCAAAATATTTTGAAAACTAAAGTGCTGAACAAAATTTATGGAAAAAAAGCTTCCAAAAACCATAGTGGCAAAGACCAATAAGTTATTGAAGATCAAAATGTTGAGGACCCAAAAATGTCCATAATGTCAAATAAGTGAATCTAAATAAGTAAATATGAATAAAAGAACCTGAATAAACAAATATAAATACTTGTTGTACATAGTAAGCTCCCATAATTTCCATTTATAGATTAGTTTTAAAAAGTCCTTCTAATTAAAACACATTTCAAGAGGAAAAGACATGCAATAAAGATGATTTGTTACCAAATATTCCCCAGTTTCCACCAATAATGAAATAGGCCAACTTGCATGTATAATCATGTAATGAACAAGCTTTCACCAAACAAAGTTTGTCCCCACTTTTTCACATAAAATGCAAGGTGTGGTGTGTTGAATACAACAAATGGTGACTCATAGGGGTAAATACTCATGATTTTTATGAACTCAAACCTACAATTTTACAATCCCAATATCAATCATGAACCATATTATAAAAGAAATGATTAGATTAGAAATATGAAAGAGACTCCTGACAACTCAATACAACATACGTACTTTATCCATACCTTGGACAAATGTGTTTCAAAGTGATATATTTTACTCCTTGTTAAAGGATTTTTATCAAAGACATAAGATGAAATATAAGTTTCATTCTAATTGAGTGTTAAGTTAGAAAAAATTTAGGAAGCTTAGGGATTGCTCTACTTATAGTCAGGTTTCCATAAACCTAATAGAGATACCTTTGATCACCCTTCCTTCCTTATATCATATATTTATATGATGTCTAATGCATTTATCTTATTCCATCATGTAGGATTTTAATTCTTTTAATCTTTTGGATTATACCTCTTTTCTCCTTTTTTCTTTGTGTTTTAAATGGAAGAAAGAAAAAAGTGACCACCTTGTTATGGTTTTGGCATAATTGGGTTCATTATAATGTCACTATCAAGTTTAATCACATCAATGGTTATTACTACAAACAAGTATTAATATTTAATGTGAATCTGATCTAAGGGGATAAGAAAATCTTTATAAATTTGTATGGAACTATGTGATAAACTTTTATATACCTGATGAAATCATCTTATTCATAAAATCATCATGATTAAGTCTCTTGTTGCTTATCTATATTAGGAATTTTGATGTACAATATGTAACACCCATCGATTCAAGTTGGATTTAACACACCCAGGCTATTACTTGATTATACTAGGAGTGATCAATCAAATTTCCTTAAAATCAAAAGGAAAAATATTATATAAAGTGGTAAACTAACTAAAACAATCCACTAGACTAAGTAAAAAATATATATATAAAGTAAAAAAAAATGTATAACCTAGAAAGCATG
Organism: Torreya grandis; assembly: GCA_037957365.1. NCBI lineage: Eukaryota > Viridiplantae > Streptophyta > Pinopsida > Cupressales > Taxaceae > Torreya > Torreya grandis. Next base: position 2,049,478 of record JARHVA010003090.1, read on the forward strand.
AACTATTATAATTAAAGTGAATGAATAAAAGTAGGAGACTAAATACTAAAGAAAATCTAACCTAACATTACTTCTATCATAACATACATTATTACTCAGAGACATCTCTTGATGTATCAACCATGAATTAGTTATTTAAAAATGATCCATTGAATAGATATGTCAATTTTTTACCTTGGAGATCCTTCAAACAAAAAGCATTGTTACCCAAGATCTCAGAGATATGATAAGGTCTTATCCATAGCAGGGTAAACTAATCATGTTATTATTTTTTTTCATAGGATTTGTTCTTGTTGTCACCAAATATTTCACCCTATATGAGTCTGTTCAATCCTACACTAATATTTGGAAAACATTGGAATACTTCTAGGCCTATGGGTTTTCTATAATAGAGGTATACCTCTATGTTTAAGGGCTAGATCACTAGATTGACCTTTAAGTGTTTATCACCTACACTAATTGATTTCTTGGATGAAAAGAGGTAGAAATATATATATGAAATTAAACTAATATAAGGGGGTGATACACCATAATTATCTCCACTATGATATTATACTCTTTCACTAAGAGAGATGATCTAAAACACTAGCTTTAAAGTCCTAGCATACTCTAACATTAGTGATTCAACATGGAGGTGATATGAATGAAATATTCTCAAGGAAAATGAACCAAATATCAATTATATATGCTAAGGATAATTTTTCACTTGAAAATAGACCCATAAAATTAATGACACTTTATGTGACTTGCTAGAGTGGAATAATTTGCATCAAACATGGAAGGATTGAGAGAAAACAAGGATAGATGAAAATCACTTGAATATTCACTATAATCTCTTCACAAACTTTGAAAAGAGTTTATTAACTCAAAACAAAATTTAATTTATTATTCAAAGGCAAATTACAACATCAAACTAGCAAGGATTTACCATACTAGGTGTGGAATTAGTATACAAGAGCACAAATGGCTTATACTTATAGAATGTGTGAGAGGAGAGAGAGAAGTGGAGCTCAAGGGCCATAATGAAACTTTTAAAGGCATGAAAATAGATTATGTTGTATATTAATTGAGTTTGAAATAGACCATGAAAGGTCTCTTTTTACAAATGTCCCTCTAAGCATGGAAACTCAAATCTGTCATATGACTCTTCAACTACCTTTTTGGGAACTACCTTCATCATTAGGCTTATCTTGAGTGATCCAAATCAGATTATGGAGAGATAAAAAATGTGAAATATTATGGAATTTTTATAAAAAATCTTCAACATGAATTATATGTGTCCCTAACTACTGATATCCTTTTTGACAAGTGTCCTCATCATCTATAATCACCATCACTAGCTCTATAAGTCTACCTTCACATTTAGCACCAAGATGGTCTTTAGTTTATAAATACAATCCATGTAAGGTGTGTTATGACATTTTTTAAGAGTCCGCTTTCCTCTACATCCATTAGATAGACCATAAAAGGCCTCCCAATTGGAATTATCACTTTCTCACTTGGTGGTCACCCTCCATTCTCATTATCTTCCATAGACTACCTAAAGTGAAGGAGATTATAGTTATATGAGGAGTCATTCATGTTTTTTACTTATCAATACATCTCTCTACATTCTTCTTTTAGTGCTCCTAACCTCCTTAAAAAATCTACTTGTTCTCTTCATGTCAAACCTACAGTGTGTGTCTCTCTGTGAGTGCCCTCTATCTAAGATAGAATATAAGGAACTTCCCCTATTGTCCCAACCAAAAAAATTTAATTATGGTCTCAATATATTCATGGGGGATCTTTTTAAAAATATTCAATGCTGGAGTATACCAATAGATCCATTAATTTTCCAAAAACCCTCAAGATAGATCATGTAGCATTAAATGTGTGTAAGATTTGTGCATTGACCATAGGTTGGATATTGAAACCCTCCTTGATATATTTATTTGGATTGATAATCCTATGAGGTGTATGTCCCATTTTAAATTTTTTCTCAAACATTTCCAACACCTTACTCTTCTACCAACTTCTCAAATATCTCCAAACTTAAGCCTAGATACCAAACTGTGTACTGTGGTAGACTGTAGGTGTGTTTCTAAAATAAATGAGGTTTCATGTAAGTTGTAATTATAAGTTAGGAACTTTATTTCATGTTTGGGTTGATATTATAATCCTTGATATCATATCTAAACCATTTTGATTCAAATATTATGCCTAAGAATTTGTGCCAAGACCAAACTACCATATGCTAGTGCATTGTCAACTACAATCAAACTATGCACGATCATTATAAGAGAAAAAGTATTACTATGGATGAATTATAAATCTTGAACCTTGTGTTGTACATCCAAATATCCTATTGATATCACTGGATCACTCTCACTTCAAGTAAACTTTCATGCTTGTAGGGTTCTGAAACTGTAGTCTCTTATCACCAATTTTATAGGTGCCTACAATTAGACTATAGGTGAAATTTTTGAGAACAAAGGGATCTATGTAGGTAGTGATTATGAGTCAAAATTTTATCTCAAATACCTTAAATATAATTTGTCCTTATCATATCAAAAGAGTCACTTGATTCATTAGGTTTCATAGTGATGTAAGATCATTTCAACTCAGAATAAAGTAGAGAATATTATCATTCTATAGTGTGAGAATTTTCAATATGGAAGACCTTCTATATTAATTTCACCTAACCAAACAACCATCTTATCATGTAAAATCACTACCATTATACTTGGGATACATAATAAAAAACATTATACTAGTTTATACCTCAAGATGTTCCATCATGGAAAGATCAAAATAAAGGCAAAGTCCCTATTCTGATAATTTAAGGTAATTTATCCCTTAAGTCACTTTATCTTCATATGAACATGATTATCAAATTTGTTGTATTAATTTGACCTTTATATTATCTCAAAGGAACTATTTGATTTGTTAGACCTCAAAGAGGATTCAAACTAGTTTCAAACACCTACATTCAACTCCTCACTCCTCTGTTGGGACCACTTATAGGTGCATATGTAGGGCATAAGGTAGTGAAAATAGGATATAAATAGTGCACATGGTGGATGGTTATACAACCATTCCTAGACCTCCTTTAAATCCTCAAATTGGTCCAATTCACCTTTAAATACAACTCAATGATTTGGAAACCCATCTCCCATCCAATCCTAACTACACTAAACTCCTTTTATCTACATGTAGGTGGATATTATAGTATACAAGGAAGTAGGTGTTAGATTTTATCTACAACTCAATATCCAACCATTTGAAAGGTTAAAATTTTTTGTTTTCATCTCAGAGCCATCTCAACACCTTGAGGACCATCTACACTTCTTCAAAAAGGCTATTCATAGATTTATTTCACTTGATTGTAGGTGGCAACCATGAATCAAACTATTTATGTTAGATTTTTGACTATGGTATTCACATGAAGCACCTTTGTAACTCATATTTGTAAAGATAAGTGGAAATAATATCATTAAATTCATGAAACATAATGTGTAATCTTTATTTAAAACCATTATATGAACAAAAATGCTCTGTAATTGATGAAACCTATGTGTAACCTAGAAATATAACTCTCAACTAGCAAGGTGAGGTACTTGTGCTTTTATATTTCACTCCAAACATGAAAAATGGGTTAATAACCACATAAAAATAATTTTCATTCTTCTAATAATCATGTGAAACATTTGGTTTGTACATAACTAGGCAAACTAAAAATAAACCTGTAGGGTATGGGGATGAATAAGTAGAAAAAAGTAGTAAACTTCATAGCATCAGTTCATAAAGTAAAAAGAACTAGTTATTGAAATATCACCATGAAATGGAAGTAGACTAATATTAATATCTACCACCAAGTCCATTTGACCTAAATCAACCTCCACTATCAATACTCAAACAAAATTAGTTAGTCATTTTAATATGCCTAGTGGAAAGATGAAATAACAAAATAATTTTAGGCTAGTTTTGGGACCTCTAAAGCTAATGAAACATGGAAATGAGATAAATTAACTTTAAAATTCATTTAAATTCCTTCCAAATGTGTTAAAACTCTTGTAAAAGCCATAAAATTGCCTAAACTTCCTCTTTTTCAAATTTTTTCTTGTTCTGATATATAAACATGCAAGCTATTAGTTATATGACTGAATAATAACATATTATGATATTATACACATTAAAGGACACTTTGAAATACTTTTATTTAATTATAAACTATACAAACCTCATTAAATGGCCCATAATGACCTCAATGACAAGAAATGACATAAGGGGATAAAGATGAAGATGACAAAGCCAATGACACATTTAATTACATCACTAGGACCATGATACACCCTATTACATCCTATAAGACCCATATATCAAGTTTAATACTATAAGGGGTCGACTTATTTTGACTTCTGGTTAAAATAGTCAATAGTTCTATAAAAAAACTAAGACATAAATCTTGAACGATTTAGATTTCACTCTCTTATCAAACCTCATTTTGACTATCTCTTGATGCTTGCTGAAGTTTTACAAAGCTTCAGTCTTGAAGTATTCCATATCTATGATATCTAATAATATGGACTCAATCCTCTTACTAAGTTCCATGTATTCATACATAAACTAATATGTTCACAAATTTGGCATGATTGGGAACACTAGTTGGCTCCCATAAACTATCAAGTATGGTGAGGATTTAAGGGCCTGATTATATAAATTTTGATTTTCCTAGAGTGCATATTTTAATAAGAAAATCCACTCTCTAGGCTTATCTATAGCATATTTCTTATTTACATCGATGAGGTTTTTATTGGTCAATTTAACCAATCCATTCCATTATGAGTCATAATTGGAAGATGATCTAATTATGATCTGATTATCTAGGCACATTATGTAAAATTAGATGATTGAAATGCTAAACCATTATCACAAACCAAGGAAATAAGAGTACCAAACTTGGTAGTGATATGTTCTTTAAGGAAACTGATCACATCCTATGCTCTTGACTTATTGGTGGTTATTGATTTAGTCCATCTAGTGCAATAATCAGTAGCTATGAGAATAATTTTTTCCCCAGCTGAAGAGTTTGGGTTGATGACAACAATAAAATCTAAGCCCTGTTAGGCAAACAGCTTACCCTCAATCATAGGATGTAGGGGCGTTATTATGTGCACTTCTCTTTTGACCTAGCATTCATGACACATCCTTATGTGGTAGTGAGTGTCCTTGAAGACTATTGGCCAATAATATCCCACTTTGAGTATTTTATGGGTTATGGTATTTCTAGATGGATGGTCACTACCCATATTTTGATGTAGATTTTCTATAATATCTTGGGCTTATTCATGTGACACACATATTAAATAGATGCCTTCATAGTTCTTCCTATAGATAATTCCCTTCTTGATCATGTAATGAGTATATTTGTGCCTCAAGGCTCTCTTTTTGTATCTCTTGAGTTCTTGGGGACATGTTACAATGAGTAAGAAATAAATAATACCTAAAACTAATCCTCTTGGGAAACTTACATTTGATATACTTACTTGATGGTGATGTATGGTTCTAGTTTAATTATCAAATAAAAAATACCCTATCCTTTGATGATCTTGGAAGGTTTGATCTTAGTATCAAACTCTTGCAATTTCTCCATCCATTTTCCCCTACACTCTCCCAAATCATTCTATCCTAACATAAGATTGACAGTAAGATCTAGAACAATACCAATGGTTTGGTTCTTGAGGATGTCATATTCTAATTTCTTAATTAATTTGTTAAGAGAAAATATATTTTTGTTAATCAGGGAGTACTTGATATTTTATTCTTTTAAATTAGTGCTCATAAAAGAGATAGGGTGTTCACTTTCTTCCTTCTCTTGCATAAGTACAACAACAATGCTATGCTATAAAGTGAATGAGTACAAGAAGAAGTCCTTAGTAAATTCTAGGCTCACTAGAACTAGGGCCTATGATATAGCCTTCTTAATATCTTAGAAGGACTTCTTAGCTTCAAGGGTCCATTCCACTTTGGCATCTTATTTTAGCATTGCATTTAGGGGTTTGATAATCTCTGCAAATATAGATATGAATTTTCTTACAAAATTAATCTTCCCAAAGAAGGATTTGAGATTATTTTTAGTATTTGAGAACATTATTTTGGAAATTCATTGAATTTTATCTAGGTCAATGATGATCCCATATTTGATGATAATGTGGCCCAACAATTTGCCTTCAATAATGCCAAATATGCTCTTCTTGAGGTTCAGTGACATACCAAACTTCTTGCATCTTTTAAAAATGGATTGGAGATGATTGATATGATCAGTCATGTTCTTAGAGAAAATAATGAGGTTATATATGTATATAATTATGCATTTTCCTATTATTCCATAGAATGCATGATCCATCACTTTTTGAAAAGTAACTCCAACATTAATCAACCTAAATGGCATTTGATTAAATGCATAAGTTACCCATTTTATATTAAAAATGGTTTTAATTATATCCTCTAATTCTAAAAATACTTTATTATATCCTAAAAATCCATCTAATAAATACATGATTCCATAACCACTCATAGTTTGTATCACCTCATCTATTGAGGGTAGGGGATAGTTATCTTTCTTAGAAGCTTTCTTAAGGTTGCTAAATTTGACACATAGTCTAATTTTGCCACTCATTTTATTTATTAGAACTAGATTAGCCACCCAAGTTGAATGCCTAATTGGAAATAATATCTGATCACTAAGTTCTCTACTTCATTCTATGTCAATAGTTTTAGAATAGGATTAACTAGTTGTTGACCAAATTTGACTTTTAGGTCAAATTGGGGCACCCCTAGGTAAAAAATTGGTTTTTTATATATTTTATGGGTCCAATACATATGTCACAAGGTGTTTTATAGATTAATAAATGTCATTTGATGTTATACTAGCCTTGGTCCTTAGTCATTTTAGTCCTTTTACACATTTTGGGTCCTTTTAAGGTCAAAAAGGGGAATTTATCGAGTTGTAAAAATTTATTAGGAACTTTGAAGGTTAAAATTTTTTATTTCATGTGATATGTGTCCTAGGAGGTCATAATAAAATTTTGGTAATTGAAAGTGGTAGGTTTATCAGAAGAAAATGTAGTTATCTTGGGAAAAGAGAAGAAAATGGCACTTGTACAGCCCATGAGGAAGTGTGTCATGTGAAAAATGATCATGGAATTTATCTTCCAATTCCCCAAGCTTAGTTAAACATTTAAAGTGATATGTAAGTTCCATTTTTGGCCTAAAACTATTCTTTTCCTTTTTCACCCTTCTTTGTAAGCACAAATAGTCTTCATGTTTGTACCTGGTATGACCAACAGAGGAGGTTTTAGATCAAAAACCTTAGGGTGGGTTAAATTAAAATTAGATATATTCATTTACATATAAATATTTTAAAAAATGGTGGATTTTTATTCATGAACCATCCACATTAAGTTGATTGTACTTTACTGCTACCTGTTTCATACCCCCTGTAGGTTTTGTTCCATTTTGGGCAACTTCATATAAACTAGTTGCCAATATTGGTTACAAACAATTTTTAATTATGTTTATAATACTCTCCATGTTTGTTTTATTATTTTAAGGTGTTTTGATATGATAATCATCTCAAGTTGCAGGAGGAACCACCTTTCTGTGAAATAGGTAGGTTTCCACCATTCTAAAGACTTTCATGATTTGATGGTGACTTCAATAGGTTCTATTAGTTTAATTTGCATTTATCCAATTATATTATTATTTAATTTAACTTTAAACTCCATTATTCAAATAATTTCTCATGAGTGCAGTCATGGAACACCATACAGTAAACTTTTGCTCATTGTTTGCTTGCAACCATGGTGAGGCACATGTATTCAAAATATATTTCATGTTCATAAAGGTGTATTTAAGGTTTTTAAGCCTTGGTGGATCCATTTTCATCATTAAGTAGTGAATAAATCTTTCTTTTGATGTTGAAAATAAGGATTGATCAGTCATATAATGCATTCCCACCTAGTCTGCCATGAACAAACTCATCTACATGTGCCATGAAGGAGGTGTTAAAGTTGCAAATAGGGTATTGACACCTGATTTAGATGTTTTAGGTTGTGTAAAATGTATTTTTAAGTATGGAATGAGTTTATAAATCATAATAGGTATAAATAAATGCATATTACTTATGTTTTTCCCACTACTTGTATAAACTAAAATTCCACACCTATAGGTGGTTTAGCAGAGGATAATGAGCCATTTTGAAATGCCAGACAAGTGAGGAAATAATATTTAAAAAATCACAAGTTAGAAGGGACCCTAACATGTATTTTTTAAGTGATAGGATGGATAAAAAAATTTTAAAGTCAATTCCAAGATAATGACTGTGAATACAAGGTTTCAATCCCTAAAAATACAAAACAAAGGCCCATGAGCATTTTTGGAATAACATATGACATAGTCAAAAAAGATTTTGATGCATCCTAATGGATTATCCTTGTATCCTATAGTATAGACAATAAACTATGAAAATTTTTAAGGGGAAAATTACTAAGGGAAGGTAGAGGTTGAGAGGCCTAAATTTTCCTACAAATATATTGAATTCCTACAGTGTTCATCGATAGGTCTAACCCAAATGAGACTTCCCTTCACACAAAACTACAAAACAAGACCATGTCATTAAGTGAATAGTCTTAAATAGTGAAAATGAAATTCTATAGTCATATAAAATGTGAAAATTGGTAACATGAGTGTGGCTAATGACACCCAACCCATAGGTCCCTCTTGTTTTCTCTCATGACCCTCATAGGCATCTTTTCACTAATTCCTAATCATTTGTAGCCTTGTAAACTTGATCCTAGCTAAGCCAATACCATTTTTCCATGATAAATCCATCCCCTCAAGTCTCATTTACTTAATAAAATAGCACCACATTAGAACTATAGCACTAGTGCCACTCTTGTCTAATTTTAGTTCTATTATCTAAGTCCATTTCTGACCCCAATGATCAATTTGTTTTGATTCCCCATCCTTTTCCTTATCAACCTAGCATAATTACATTCAACCCATGACCAATAGATCAATATAAAATCCAATTCAAACATCATTTTGAAAGGGTTGGAAATTATCACTAAGTAATCAAGACTACTCAAGAAATCTTCCCTATTCTCTACATACAGCCAACCAACACACTTACAAGTTTATTCAAATCCTTACACCAGTCTCTAGCTAGCTCAAACATATCTAGTTTAGAATTTTTAATCTTAATACACATAATTTCATAAATCACATCAAGTGGGAGAACTACATATGGCTTTATCCCTCTTTGAAGTATTGGTATGTAGGCAACATGCCCACACAAGGGGTGTGGATCCATGCCTAGTGAGTCTTACACACAATAACCTCCCCTCTTACTTAAAATTGGTCAAAGGATAATGAAAAATAAGGTTTGAATAGAAAATCTAATGTATAATGGTATATATATACTTAAAACTACTGAAACTTCATAGACAACGTCACATAGACCTAATGAACAAAACCTAGAAAGCTTAGATCCTCAAGACAACAATGACAGATGTGGACTATAACATTGATGCCACTCCTATCTAGTTCTAACACTCCTATCCAATCACAAAATGAAGTTTAGATCTTAGTTTATGATAGTGTCTGAATCTTGTACAGTGAATTATAACCTCTATCTTAGTCAAATCAATTAGTTTCCAACTAAGTCTTGTTTTCCTCCGCTTATTACTATTTTTAGAAAAGTTTGAATTGTAATAAAATTTCACATATTAATAGCTTAATAATTACATATTTATTTACTGATTTTACTACTCATACCCTTTATCTAAATTAGGAAGAATACACTAAAATTACCAAAATTGTTAAATCATTTGGTGAACCCATCTTACTTTGTTTGCACATAAAAACCCTAGAAACCCTAAGGTAAATTTCTTACTAATTTTCCTATATTTTTTCTGATTTTTTACTTACATAATAAAATAAAAAATTAGCATTAAATTTTAAAATTTTGTAGTAATTTTAAAATAATTTTCTTTCAAACCCTCATTTTCCATACTAAGTCCCAATATTTTTCCAATCATTATTTGAATTTTACTAGCATATTTAAATCAAAAAATCCATTCAAATTTTAAAATTTAATAGTAATTTTCAAAAACATTTATTTTTCAAAACCCTAGTGGCATCTACTAGGTCCCTTTAAATCACAAATTTTCTAATTTTTTACTTGCATATATAATAAGAAATTCACTTTCAATTTCAAAGTTTTATAATATATTATTCAAATAATTATCTTTCAAACCCTAGTTGCATGTACTAGTTCCTATTTGCTTCTTAAGGTATCACCTTACACATGTGCAAAATTTGTATCCTTTTTATGTATATTCTAATTCCTTGTTTAGATTATATCTATTTAATCTTTTCCACTATTATCCAATTTGTTTTCCTTATGCCACCTAAGTTTTTTTCATCTCTATATTCAAGATAAAGTGCAAGACTTAGTGGCAATCCTCTTGAATACACTAATATTTTTACAAATCAACCATATACCATGGATAGACAACCAACTAAAGTTCTTGTTATATATTATACACATCCAAATTATACTAATTTCAATAAAGATAACTTTGATAATGAGTATTATGGAAATAACAATGATGGTCTACACATCGATGCTCATGCTCCACCACATTGGACTACTGATCCACTTCCACCAATTGTTGATAATGAAGTTATTCTCAACAAATATTTGATCCTATAAAGTTTTTGAGAAAGACTCCAAGACCAGCCCTATGATCATACTCTTATCTTGCAATCTATCATGGAAATTAAAAAGGTTAAGCAAGTTGAATCTCCCATTCCTTTAGAGCAACTAGTTACAAATGACACTATGGGGGAAACTATGTCTCAACAACCCCCTATAACAGCCCAACCTATCTCTATTCTAGAAGCTACAACTAGTACATCTTTGTCTCTTGATGTAGTAACCCTTGTGCAAGAGATAAAATCTCTCCAATCCAAGGTGTTACATCTTGAGTGAGGTGATTATAGACCTACATAGGCTTTGGATTATTTTTCACTATTGCATACACCATTGGCATGTCGCATTTCTTCTACACCCTTACCATAAGGTTTTGTTCAGCCCAAGCTTACTCTATATGATGGCAAGGGTGATCCAAAGACACATTTGATATCCTTTCATGTAACATTCTTGGACTATGTACCCAATGATTGGCTACTTACCAAGTTATTTCCATGGAGCCTAAATGATTATGCTTTACAATGGTTTTGTAGTCTACCAAATCAGTTGATCAATGCATTTAATCCTTTAGCTGACATGTTCCTAGCTCATTTCAACATTAGCATTGGTGATAAGGTTTTATATGTCTAAGTTGCACAATATAAACAAAGGTCAAATGAACATCTCATAAATTATGTTATTTGATATGAGACTATTTTGGCTAAGATGACTAGTCCCATGGCTAATCAAGAGTTACAACATCTCTTCAAATAGTCTCTTTTACCAGCTTTGCATGAATCAATCATGTTCAAAAGATTCTCTTCTTTCACTAAATAGTGTCACACACTAAAGGAATGAGAAGTTAAACTAATTTCAATGGGAAAACTCAAGTACACAAGTATCTCAAACAAAAAAATAAGAGTAAACACAAAGTCCCATAGAAAGTCAAGGTTAATGATAACAAGAGTAAGAATCCACTGATAGTTAATGCACATTTCATGCCCCCTTAATGAGTGGTTTTATCAGCACCGTCTCGGTGAATCTTCACCAATCTACTAATTTCTCTAGCCATAATTTTACATCAGCTATTATAATGTAACATCATATATCTCCCTCTTATTTAAGAATTTGACCCAACAAAGCCTCTTTTACAGGGATATGATCAACATGCATTTTACAAGTTTGACAATGCACTAGGCCATACATCAAATAGATAAATTAGTTTGAGACACAAGATATAGGATTTGATAGATGGTAATCATATTGACCTTGGCACTTTAATTGAGCCTCCTCAAGTAAAGAAAACATAGGATAAATATTTGAAAATCTTCTTAGATCCCTTTTTGCAACATTCTAAACAAGAGGTAATACACATTAGGGGTTCACCATGCATATCATGCACATCTTCCATCAGATAAATATAGGGGACCTTTGGTTGAGACACATCCTTTGAGAAACATGATTGGTGTATACGATTCCAAAGTTCTATGAGACCTTTTATCTTCTTCTCAGACTAGGATATTATTGAGGATGATTCTTATTATCATGCACTCTTTATCAAAGCTTACATTCATAATCATCTTATTCATAGTGTTCTCATAGATAATGAATCCAGTGTAAACATGTGAACTATGAAATTATTATAGCATTTTAGATATTTAGATTAGGATATTACCTCAATGGACATAGTCATCAGTGGATTTAGTGGGCACATAAATAGTTCATTAGGTGAGATTATACTTCCTCTATAGGTTGGTCTAACACATGTGGCCACACCATTCACTATAGTTTCTAGTTAAAGAGTGTTTGACATGTTACTTGGTTGACCATGGATTCAAAAACTTTGAGTAATACCTTCTATAGTTCACAAATGCATGAAATTCATTCATGCTAATTATGTTTTTATAGTTGGTGGAGTTACATATGAGTTACCACTCCCCACTTTAGATCTATCTTCTACTTTGTAGTCACTAGTTTCAATTTTGTAACCATTTATAGTTCCTCTAGTAGTTCTAACTTAGACATAGTTGAGGCATCCATCACAAGCATAGATAGTTCATAAAACTCTATAGATTTAGGATTCTAGACAACTTCTAGTTATAGTGTTCATAACTAGGGTAGTATCATTAATATCTCATGCATCTACTCACAGAGCACATCTTTAGAGAACTTCTCCTACTAGAAGATGGCTCACTAGGAGCCTTACGATTGCATCCACTTCTTAAAGTTAAAGGGGGATGACACCATTGGTTTTTATTTCAAATATTTTAGAGAATTTATAACATATACATCTTTTAGATACATAGTCTTAGCATTTCCATTATGCTTCATGATCATGCATGATTCCTCTCCTTGATACATGACACCATGATAGGGAGTCTAGCATGAGACTCATTAGTTAGTATCATCCTTTCCTAGTTTACTTATACATAGTTTTTTTGCTTGATTGTACATAACTTATATCAAAAGTACAAAAACAATACAAAATTTAAAAACACAAAAACATTCAAATATATCAAAACACCAAAAATATTTTGATTATATGCATCATCCATGATTTACACTTTTAATACAATGAAAGACATACATTTGCTATTTTATTCTATTTTTTGTTAAATTATCTACATTACCATGCTTCACTTAATCTTCTTTGAGTGTGTGAAATGACATCCATCTATTTTATTGTTTCACTCTACCCATTGAGGGGGCATCCTACTTCTACATTCGAGACATATATTGATATACATACCCACAGGGGGTATCTTCTACATTACTACATCTAGGTTATGTCATTCCTACACATAATTTAGTTATCATGTTAATATACATTACTTATTAGCTTACATATATTACTCTATCAACACTCACTAGTATATAAGACTCATGTATTTCCTAGCATATACCTAGTCTTGTACTAATATGTCTTACACACTTTTCCTCTTGCTTTCATTAGTTATATGCGAGTGTATTTCCAATAATTACATGATTTATTTTCTTGATTAGCATAGCTATATTATTTGAATTTCTTAGTTCATATTTTGTCTCTTATATGTGCCTTAGGACATTTGCCACTATCCTTTGTATGTACTCTTATATATGATTGTGGCCCTCATTCCAACCCTTACTTGTTTCAATTGTATATGTATGAAAAATTTAAACATGCCTTGTATGCCTGATTTCTATTTTCAGTGAAATGTGCCCATATCCATTGTTTGTGTGGTCCCTTGGCCACCCTTATATGCTTCTTTCTTCTTGCCTTATGTGCTTGTTGCTTGTTTGCTTCTCATTGTTTATAATTCCATGATCCACATCATGCATTTATCTTGCTTTCTTGGATGCCATGATGGACATCAAACTCCATCCCTATAACTAACAACTAATTGGACTTTAATTTCTAGCTTAGTAAATTGCACATGTTATTACATTATTATATCCATCTAGGCATACCCCTATTAATCTAACAATATCTCAATATAAATAATGTTATATCTTATCGATTATCATTGCTATATCTTGTATATTTGTAACATAACACACTTACATGGATCTTTATTCTGAGGGTAGTCATTTTAGGGTCTTTATTCCTTCTATAAAAAGAGGGGAAAATAAATAAGGGTTTTTCCATAGAGATCAAAGCTGCTAACCATAAAAAATATAGCGTTCAACACACCTAGAATAATAACTAGCCACCAAAATAGTCAAAAGAGACTAGGCAGATAGTGAGAATATCAAAACTATTACTAGAATTAGCCCAGGACAATAGCACCTAATTTGGACTATAGCTCTAGTGCCACTAGTGTCCACTTTTGGAACTCCTGTCTAATAACAAAAAAACTAGACTTTATAGAAGCAGACAGAAAAGTAGGTTCAACTATAGTTGTGCATAGCCAAAATAGTTCAAAATCAATAGTTTTTGTTACACTTTCACTAAAAGAATATATATATAGGGGGTATCATGGGGGGTATGATGGATCTAACTTCCATGTTTTAAATATAGTATTTTATATGACTTCCAAATTAGAATCCATGTTTTAGACACTAGTGATTGGGGGCAATATGCATAGCACATTTATTTCTTTTCTTTTTTAGTTTAGTATTACCCAGGCATTCTTAGTAGTTACATGGCTTATTCCATCTATATATGGTTGGAATTATTTTGGAATGGATTTCATACAAACCAAACTTCCATACTCTTGAGTTTTTGAGTGGCTTTCATACAATCCTAATATCCATCTTTTGAAGTGGCCAAGAATGGCCTAGTTTCCAATATATATTTGGTTATCCACAGCCAAATTATTAAATCATATTAAATTCATAGGATTTAATATCCATCTCATATGACACACATTTCATACTGGTATCAATCCATAGCTTCACTTCATGGAGAAATGATGGAGCCAAAGGATTATCTAGCCTTTGTATTCTTGAGCCACCTATTCAAAGGGATTGGACACATTATTTATAAATTTATTAGCACATGAATGAGCACCTAACTTTACTTAGTGGGAGATGATGGAGCCAAAGGGCTAGCCTTTGCATTCTTGAGCCACTTTCAGGTAATTAAGTACTTAGCTTCATTTATGATATTACTTTTGGTTCAACACACATTCAACATTACTAAGCATCACTTATCATCATAATAAGTTTTTTATTAGTTATAATACCTGGTGAGGTTTATTCATTACTTTCTCTTCCTCTCTCTCTTACCTAACCTTATACATTCTTATTTTAGATATAGGATATCTAGTAAGAACTAATCTACTCTTTGTTTTCTCTTGCATATTTACACTTCACATCATGTTCTCTCTAGGCACACCTAACATCATACATATTCATGAGATTCACTTGAATAAAGGGTGGAAAATGTAGTCATATAAAATGTGAAAAATGGTAACTTGAGTGTGGATAATGACACCCAGCTTATAGGTCCCTCTTTCTTACTCTCATGACCCTCATAAGTATCTTTTCACTAATTCCCAATCATCCATAACACTCTAGACTTGATCCCAACTGAGCTAGACCCCATTTTATATGACACTATCCCCCCATGTGTCATTTTCTTAGGATAATAACACCACATTATGACTATAATGTTGGTGCCACTCATTTACTCTTTTTGTGTTATTGTCCAAGTCCATTTTTGGCCCCAATAGTCAATTTCTTCTGGTTCCCCATCCTTCTCCTTGTTGGCCTATTGTGAGTACATTCAACCCATGACCAATAGATCTCTATCAAATCCCATTCAAAGATCATTTGAAAAGGGTTGGAAATTATCACTAATCAAGTAGGAATACAAGAAAGAATACTAAATAAATCTTACTTGTTCTCTGCATACAGCCAACCAACACACTTATAAGCTTATTCAAATCCTTACACCAGTCCCTAGTCACTTCAACCACATCTAGTTTAACATTCTGAATATTCATACACATAATTTCATAAAGCATATCAAGTGGAAGAACTACATATGGCTTGATCCCTTTTCATAGTATTGGTATGTAGATAGTGTACCCACACAAGGGGTGTGGATCCACATTTAATAAATATTACACACACTAACCTCCCATCTTTCTCAAAATTGGTCAAAACATAATGAAAGATAAGGTTTGAACATAAAATATACTCTATAGGGAGATCTTTAGACTTTTATCTATTGAAACTTTGTGGACAAGGTCACATAGACTTGGTGAATAAAATCCATAAAGTTTAGATCCTTAGGATAATAATGGTATAGGTGGACTATAGTGTCAATGCCACTCTTACCTAGTTCTGATGCTCCTATCCAATCACAAAACAAAGTTTAGATATAAATTTGTGATAGTGTCCCAATCCTGCATAATGAATTCTAGCCTCTATCTTAATTAGATCAATTATTTTCCATATAAGTATTCTTTACTTCCCTTTATTACTATTTTTAGAAAATTTTGAATTGCAATCAAATTTCACAAATTAATAGCTTAATAATTACATATTTATTTATTGATTTTATTTCTCAAATGCTTTAACTAAATTAGGAATAATACACTAGTATTCCCAAAAAATTTAAATCACATTCATGATAAAAATAATCATTGGAAAAATTCAATATGAGTTGTTCAAGAGTCAAAGTTATACCTACAGGTTTCTAATTCAAGAAGTGTGCACATATAGTTGGGTATGAAAATAGTGAGCCCAAACTTGATGTCTAAGTGGTATTTAAGGAAGATAAGGTGAATACAAGAATGGAATATATGATATATATACCTAATTATTAATGTAAAGTACTTAAACACCATTATAAATCTTACTTAAGGCTAATACACACCTACAAGCATCCTTAAGGAAGAAAATGCAAAATATGGTCAACTGCCTAAGACTAGTATTTAGATCAATTCACTTCAAAGTGTGAGATAGACAGTTAGATCATGGATTAAAGGAGTTTTAAAACTTCAAGGAAGGTTAAAACAATTTATTATATGGTATTAATCACGCAAACACCACCTACAGGTCTTAAAATTCCCATATAATTAGTTGGGATTGACTAAGATAGGTAGTGAGATGAAACATGGCATATAGATGTTATTTGCATGAGCCCAAGGTAAGAAAATAAGTCCATTAATTTTTTAATGGTATTAAGGGAATAAAAATGGGTTTATATGTTTTTTAAATACTAATATCAAATAAATAACACCTACAATCATGGTTTCACAGAACAAGACATAGTCAGGATTCTGTGTACAATGTTGACTAAGAGAAGGGGTTTTAAGGGTTATCAAGGGTACTAAGTGAGTTTTAAATATAAAAAAGTTTAAAAAATATTAAAAATTATGTTCTTACCTTTAATGTGACCTCTTTCATGAAAATCATGCCAAAAAAGAGTTCAAAACAATCCAAACATAGTCAAAGTGTGCACAGTCTACCTTCATGAAATCTATTAAGAAATTTGAGGCTTTTAGAGGGTATAATATTAATGCCAAGGGATAAAATTATGTATATTTAATTTTTAATAATTTTAAAACCATCTCAATTATCCACCATTTTCTAAGGAAGTAGGGGAGTGCCCTTTATTTTGTTTCAGACATAGGGCACTCCCTTATGAGCACAAACTAGCAATTTTGGTGAAGGATAATAGATGGGATGGTCTTAGGAGCTATTTTAACCTATCAAAGATTTATGTTGAGTTGTATAAAACCCAATAAAATTTATATAACACCTCATAGGAGTATGTAACTTGGAAATATGGTCTAAATCCTTGGAGTTATAGTTAAGCCTACTAGACATATTAAGGCCAATAAGCCAAATGGAGAACCAATCTCATTTATAGTATGGAGTGATCATTATAACCTATATAGGAATGTTTATGGGTTAATAATAAATTTTTATGATCTATTATAATTCATTTAAGTCATCAAAAATTTCATTGTGTGCTTAAACTTGTAGACATGCATACTTGGCGTGGCCAGACCTAGTGTCCAAATGAAGCAGTGACAATTATAGCATTAGATATGAGCTATAACCTATTTTAATATGATAATAGGGTCACTAAATGTGTTTTTCATCTTCTAACATGATGATAAATCATCAAGAAGGTCAATTTTGGCTTAGAAACCAACTCAGACCTATAAAGAATAAGAGAATAGGCTATATATGTCAAATTCAAATGCTCATATCTTTCATGAGGCCTTGCATGGGAGCCAAAGAGGTTTATATGAGGTATAAAAGGTATTTAATAACCAATTTATTCCTTTTTTTCTTCAACTCCAATGTCAAATCTTTATGAATGAACCTTAAGAGGTCAAACTGCTCAAAACCCTTTGCTAAACCCTGACAAGGACTAGTTTGGAGAAATGGAGTTAGAAAGATCATCTAATGGACCATTTTGACAAGGATTATGATTTAAAAATACAAATTATTACCTCAATATATTTTCAATGATTTTTATTTGTATGGACTTGTACATATAGGGTGCAAAACAAGGTATTTTTGACTAGTTATTATGTTTTGTAGGTTCAAGGAGGATTCTAAAGATGAAACCAACTTTAAGGGGAAGATTAGGACTTGTAATAACTAATAAAATAAATTTAATCTTAAAATAAACTCCTAATTTTTCAAACATATAGCTTCATCTTAGCCAATCAAAACTAGCATAGTGGAGAAGCTAGTGAAAAGGGTGGAAAACTTCAAATGGGGTGATTTGAAAGTGTGATTGATGATTATAAGGACATGAAAGGTATTTAAACATGTCATCCACTACCTCCCATTAATTTTAATGAGAAATTGAATCCAAATTTTGGTAAAAGTGTGTAGGGTTCATGAAGGAGGAGTTTGTGGACTATATATGATTATAGTTCTTTTCTAAATGATTCTAGTTGACTAGATTACAACTAATGCATGGAGAGGCATGACTAAAATTCATCCAATTAATTCCAATCATCAAAATATCCCATAATAAGTTTTTGGATGTTAAAATAGTTCCAAATAATTAAGGTAGTTTTTTGAGCTATAATGAGGAGTTTCTTGCCACTTTTCTTGAGTTTTATGACTTTGATAGCCACTTATACTTCCTAAAATTGCATGGTTCATTCCATATCCTATTTTCAAGAAAAAGTAATTGATTTTATCAAATTTACAAGTTTACTTGTGCCCATTTTAATTATATTTTATCCTCTATATCTCAATTTCTATAAGAACTAGCCATTTTCGCCATTGTAACTTATGCTCCTCCTAAGTATGGTGAAGCCCTACTCATTTGCATACTATTGTTCAATAAGAATACTGATTTTTTACCTCTTCATGGATATTATTAGTTTATTTTAATTTAATTTTGTATCTTTATTAGTTAATACTATGGATTTATTATCATGTTGTATCATTCTTGCATCTTATTTATAGTTATAAAACTTCTTCTTTAAGGACATGTGAAATGTTCTAGGAAATGTCAAAGATTGAGTGAGTTAGTCTATTCATTAGTGTCATTCAAGGCCTCTTGTCTAGTCCTCATATATTTTCAAATTCATCCATAACCTCATAATATAACATTGATGTGAGAATATGTAGATTGAAGAAGTGTATGTTTAGTTTATACCTTGATTTCATGTGTAACATGTAGCTAGTTGGAAGTCATCATTTTTTTTGGTGTATCACCTCCCTTAGAATAGTTTCTTTTCAACTATCTCTCTCCTTTTCCCACCCCAAATTTTAAGTGTAGTTTCAATCTAAAGTGATACATCAAGGGATTTAGCCCTATCTAAAGATTCACCTCATCCTTATGCTACCCACAAGCCTAGAGGTGTTCCCACTATCCCACTTGGATGAGGAATGCTTAGGCATCTCCTCAAAGGGTTAAAATTCAAGTGATAATAGTTTTTGGAATTCCTGGTGGGACTCTTGGTCTAAGAAGTTAAGAGATTTTTGGTGTTGTATTATAACAATTAGCCTTTGGAGGCATCTATCCAAGTATCAATGGTGACTCTGAAGATATATCAACTGGTCAAACAACCTAGGTTATCCTTTGAATATTGTTGGCAACCTTTTCCTTTATGTTTTTGCTTTCAATGAAGTTTCATGGCTAATTTTTATGTTGATCACTATTTTACACAAGTTGGTGAGACATTTAAATATTATGTCATTCCCTATCAATATGAACAAGTTTTTAATCATCCCATTGATGAGTTTTATAAGTCTTACAATTAGCCTTCCCCATATCTTTCTCCTAGTCAACCTAGTCACTTCTCGAGTCCATCTATTTCCAAATTAAAGCAAAATCTTTTGGGATATGAGAGGTATATGCTAAATCTTAACAAATAAAGGTGATATGGTTAAGAGGTTCCTATTAATCTTACTCATAAGGTGAGATATGCATTAGAGTTGGTTAAAAGAGAGTGGGCACTTATTGATAGAGCCAATTGGCAAAGGCTCACAAGTGAGATGATTGATGTGAGTGGCCTAGTTTCTTCCTCAGAGGATAGGCTAAAAAATCATGAAATTCAACCTCACCAAACCTATTAGCCTTTATATCCACTTCCCCAATTTTCTTATCAGCCATATTTGATCCTTATTGATGATCCCAATCAAGGATATCAGAGTCATCCTTTTCCCAATTAGTTGGAGGAGAGAGTTGAAAAGATAAACCTTGAGTTTTTAAGCTAATATTGATAGGAAGAGTGATTTGGATAATATTCATATAAATAAGTCCATTTTATCAAAAAAATAATTTGAATTATAGCCCTGATTGCTCGCTCACATTGTATCCCCACCACCTCAAAAAGAGACTTTTAATCCTAACATTCTAAGATAGAATAAGATAGTGGAGTCATGGGGAAATAAAAAGGAGATAAGTATTTATAAATAGTGTGAATTTGAGAAGGATATTTATCCTATACAAACCCCTCCCACCCTTGATGAAGAAAATATTTATAATCCTAACATCCTAAGCTAGAGTAAAATAGTGGAATCATGGGGAAAGAAAGAAGATATAAGGATTGTTAAGGAGTGTGAAGTGGAGAATGAAATTGATCCTTTGGAAGTCCCTCCCACCATTACTCAAGATTATTCTTGTGTTCCATGTCATCCCTCATGCATTCCTTGTCCTTATGAATACTCCTATCAACTTCAAGAAGCACTTTTCCAAGAGAACCTAGCTAATTTAATTGAAGAGTTAGAGTCAAGAATGAAGTTTTTAAGTCAAGGTGTGATGGAAGGTTTAGACATAAAATAAGATCTTATGAACTAAGAATTTGACTCAAGAGAGGATGGTTAGTATCGTGTTAGTTTCAAAATGAAAACAAAATGAAAGAAACACACTAACTATCATAACATCTCTAGGCCTAGACACTAGGGATAGCTTAGTTAACAAACATGAATAAAACACACAAATAAAATTCAAAAGAAACCCTCTTTTACCTTCATCGAATGCTCAAAAATTCTTGTTGTAGTGGCTTACTTGGCTTGTGGTCATGAAGTATTCATCAAAGGAGGCTTGGCTATCTCCTCTTTTCCTTGGCACCTTGTGGCTTTGGTTTGGCTTGGCTTGGACTCAATTTGGCATGGTAACACTAGTTTGCATGAATCTTTTGGAACCAATCTTACATTATAACTTTTTTAAAATTAAGCTTATAAATGATGTTCATGGCCTCTTTATTTATATATTTTTGAGAATGTCTAGAATCAACCTAAACCATCCATCTCAAGATTGAGATGTGTGGCTAAGGATTAATCCAATTATGAAATTAAAATTGACAAATAGGCTCATAAATATTTGCGATAAAGGAGAAATTAAGAGAAATGGAGGGCTTTGATGAGGCATGGAAGGCATGAGTCTTGATATTTGTGGAATTTATGGCCTAGGGATGTCTTCCCAAGAAATGAGGTCACCTGATGATGTAGATATTCAATATTCATTTCTAAAAACAAGTATTTAACAATTTTCCATGAAATTATTAATTAGGATATAATTTGGTTTAATTATATTTAATAATGGTTAAGCACTTTGTGCACAAATCACTCAAATTGATCAAAATGCCTTAATATTGGTCTAAAATTTGCCTGGATTAGAATTTGAAGGTGATGTTAGATGCATTAGATCCATTATCCCATTTAGGATATTATCAAAAAAAAAATAAAAAATCCACATGTATCATGCAAGAAATTTAATAGGAAAGATCAATCCAAAGCACCTAGGTACAAAATTGACATTTTGACTTAGAATGATCTGAACAAAGTTAGTTGGCCATAAATTACATTACCCCATTTAGGGATGCCATAGCCATAATCAGCACTTGAATATGTTAGATTCAAATGTTTTAATGTGCTTTAGTGTTTTTAGGCCAAATTGTGTATTTTAATTGGAAATTGGCCAAAATCCTAGTTGGAGATTACTGGTGGCCAGATTTAGATGTCTACAAATCCTATGCCTAAACACACCCCATCTAACCTCCCTCAAGAGAGTAATCAAGCTAAATCAGATGTGAATGAAGAAATTTTAAATTGGAAAGAAGAAAACCATGTTTTTTTATCCCAAGGTATGCCTCCCCTTTGTCAAGAGCTTCCAAAAGAATTCCCTACATTCCATTCCCAATCTAATTTTAAGTTATATATGTCACCTCCCCCAACTAGTTCATCTTGTCCTTACCCCATCACCCTTTGCCTTGATGTAAATATGGTATGAGAACCTAAATAGGAGTAGTGGGTTGAGAAAAAATCAAAAATCTTGCTTGAATAAATCCTAATCCCTTGGTAGCCTCATTGGACTAAGTCACATGACTTCAATATACCTAGTCTTGGAATCACAAAGAAGGAAATGGAGGATCTTACAACCCTTGAGAACTAAAGTCCTATTGTGGAAGTTGAGATTCAACATGAGACCCATAAAGAGGTCATAAATGATGAATAAGATGTGGTCTCTTATGTTTAAATTTCTAATTAGGTTGATGAGAAAGAGTGTTCTCCTTTTGCTAAAGAGGAAGAAATGATCATTAGCTCTTCCATCACATTGAAAGATATCAAGGATGGAAAAGAACAAGATCCACACCAAAATTTGGATGAATTTTTTGAAATCATTGGATCAGGATATACTCTTCTTCAAGGATGCTATGATCTAGTCAAATATGGAGAAGGCAGCCTTGGTACTTAAGTAAGTATGCAAAGGAAAGGCAATATTTCAAATCTATCCTTCCAAGAGGCATATGCATCTCATGATGACATTTTTGAAATAATCGAGATGTGATATCATCATCTCAATCAATTAGGAGAAACATATCATCTCTTGAAGGATGAAACAAGCTCTTATTAGCCCCAATCTTCTAAAGAAGAAGAAAATAATCCTCTTAAAGCCATACCTACCAAGAAGATACTAGTTGATCATGAGATGAAGAGTGGGAAGTAATATGAAGTTTGTTAACAAGGCTAAGAGGATTATATATACATTGAAGACTTATTTTAAGATGATCTACTTGAGAGCAGATCAAGTGAAGTGCTAGGGAATATGTTTGATTCACAAAGCATTCAATTCAAGAAGAAACATGCTTAGCACCATGGTTCATCTCATGAAGAAGAAGATTCAAGAAAATTTAATTTTTATCCCATAAAGGAGGTATGATTAGTTACTAGTTATGTATAGTTATTTTTTCTCTGATTCTTGTAACTGATTTGATCACATGTTTGTGTGTGTCTTACTAGTGTATTTGCTTTACTTGTGTGTGTCCTTTGTTTTGTGTGGTTGAGGTAATTAACTATCTTGTCTTGATAAAATCCTATGGTAAAGGTACTATTATTGTGTATCATACTTCAAATTACTCCCTAATCCCAATGGACTGATAAGGATACTGGTTTAGTTAGTATAACAGGCATACTACCCCTATAAGTCACTAATTTGTTGACCAAATTTGACTTTTAAGTCAGATTGAGGCACCCCTAGGTAAAAAATTAGGTTTTTAGATGTTTTATAAGTCCAATACATATGTCATAAGGTGTTTTATATGTTAATTAATGCCATTTTATGTTATACTAGCCTTGTTCCTTAGTCATTTTAGTCCTTTTAGTCATTTTGGGTCATTTTAAGGTCAAAAAAGGGGTGTTTAATGAGTTATACAAATTGATTGGGAAGTGTGAATTTTCCAAAAGGTTATTTCATATAAAATGTGTCCTAGGAGATCTTAAAAACTATTTTTAACTGAAAGTGGTGGGTTCATTAGAATAAAAAGTAGTTTTCTTGGGAAAAGAGAAGAAAATGGCACTTGTGCGGGCCATGGGGAAGTGTGCCATGTGGGAGATGATCATGGAATGAATATTTAATATCCCTAAGAATAGTTATATGTTTTAAGTACTTTTTAAGTTATTTTTTTATCCCAAAACCATTATACTCCTTTTTCACCCTTCTTGGCAAGCAAAAGTAGTCTTCAAGTTTATACTTGGTATAGCTAATCGATGAGAAAGTTTATACTTGGTATAGCTAGTCGATGAGATTTTAGATCAAAATAATTGGGGAGGTTAAATTAAACATAGATAAATTAATTTATATATAAATATTTTAAATAATGGTGGCTTGTGCTTCATGAACCATCCTCATGAAGTTGATTATACTTTTTTGCTAGCTGTTTCATACAGCCTATAGGTTTTGCTCCATTTTGGGAAAATACATACAAAATAGTTGATGATATTGGTTTTAAATCATTTTGGATTATTTATTTAATTATATACATTCTTTATTTATCATTTCAATGTGTTTTGATATGCTAATCATCTCAAGTTGTAGGAGGGAACAACTTTCTATGCAACAAGCTAGTTTCCACCATTCTCAAAAATTTCATGCTTTGATGGTAACTTTGAGGGGTTATTTTAGTTTCATTTTAATATTTAAATTCTCTTATTATTCTATTTACCTTTAAATTACATTATTTAAATCAATTATCATGAGTACAATCATGGAACACCATACAATCAACTTTTGCTCATTGTTTGCTTGCAACCATGGTGAGGCACATGTATTAAACCTATATGTCATGTTAATATAGGTGTATTTAATTTTTTTAATTCATAGTGGATCCTTTGGAAGAATTAATTAGTGAATAAATATTTCATTTGATATTTAAAAGAGGGACTAAGTAGTCATATAACACATTCCCACCTAGTCTGCCATGAACAAACTCATCTACAAGTGCCATGAAGGAGGTGTTAAAGTTGAAAATAGGGTGTTAACACTTGATTACTATGTTTTAGGATGTGTAAAATTTATTTGGAAGTATGAAACAAGTTTACAACTCTTAAGAGGTCTAAATCAATGCATATTGCCTATGTTCTACCCACTGCTTGTATACACTACAAATCCACACCTACAGGTAGTTTAGTAGGGGTTAAAGAGCCATTTTGAAATGATAAACAAGTGATGGAACTCATATTAAATACCTCACAAGTTATAAGGTACCCTAACATGAATTTTTTAAGTGTTAAGATGGCTAAACAAATTTGAAAGTCACTTCCAAGATAATGACTATGAATACAGGGTTTCAAACACTAAAAATGTAAAAGGAAGGCTCATGAGCATTTTGGGAATAACATATGACATAGTCACAAAATATTTTTAGGCATCCTAATAGCCTAGCCTTGTATCCTCTAGTATATACAATAGATATGAAAAGTTTGAGGGGTGAATGACTAGGGGAAGCCATAGGCTGAGAGGCCTAAAGTTGCCTACAAAAATAATGAATTCTTATAGTGTTCATCTCTATGTCTGACCCAAATGAGACTTGCCTTCACATAAAACTATAAAAAAGACCATTTAATTAAGTGAACAGCCCTAAATAGTGCAAATGACATTATATATTCACATAATATGTGAAAATTGGTAACATGAGTGTGGTTAATGAAACCCAACCCATAGGTCCCTCTTGCTTGCTCTCATGACCCTCAGACATCTTTTCTCTAATTCTTAATCATCTATAGCCTTGAAAAATTGATACTTGATAAGCCAAACCCATTTTTACATGATATATCCATCCCCCTAGGTCTCATTTACTCATGACAATAGAACCACATTAGGACTATAGCACCAGTGCCACTCCTGTCTACTTTTAGTGCTATTGTTCAAGTCCATTTTTGGCCCAACAATCAATTTTTTTTAATTCCCCATCCTTTTCCTTGTCAACCTAACACAAGTAAATTCAACCCATGACTAATAGATCACTATAAAATCCCATTCAAATATAATTTGGAAAGGGTTGGAAATTATCACTAAGAAAGCAAGAATACAAGTAAGACTACTCGAGTAATCTTCCCTATTCTTTGCATACAGCCAACCAACACACATACAAGATTATTCAAATCCTTAAACTAGTCCCTAACCACCTCAAACATATCTAGTTTATCATTTTGAGTATTCATACACATAATTGCACAAATCATATCAAGTGGGAGAACTACATATGGCTTGATCCCTCTTCAGAGTATTGGTATGTTGGTAGCGTACCCATATAAGGGGTGTGGATCCATGTCTACACACAATAACCTCCCCTTTTTCTCAAAATTAGTCAAAGGATAATGGAAAATAAACTATGAAGATAAAATATACTCTAAAAGGATATCTATAGACTTACAACTACCAAAACATCACATATAGGGTCAAACAGACCTAGCAAAAAAAACTAAAAAGCTTAGATCCTTAGGACAACAATGATAGAGGTGGAATATAGCATCAATGCCACTCTTATCTAGTTATAATGCTCATGTCCAATCATAAAATGAAGTTTATATCTCAGTTTGTGATAGTGTCCCAGTCATTTATAGTGAATTATAGCCTCTATCTCAGTTAGATCAATCAATTTCTAGCTAAGTCTTATTTTATTCCCATTATTACTATTTTTAGAAAATTTTGAATTACAATAAAAATTCACAAATTAATATCTTAATAATTATATATTTGTTTATTGATTTTACTACTCAAACCCTTTAACTAAATTAGGAATAATACACTAATATTCCTAAAATTGTTAAATTATTTCATGACCTCGACTTACTTCATTTTAAAATAAAAACCTTAGAAACCCTAGGGTAAATTTCTCAATGATGTTTTCTATATTTTTATTTTTTTACCTACATAATAAAATAAAAAATTAGCATTAAATTTTAAAATTTTATAGTATTTTTAAAATAATTTTCTTTCAAACCCTTGTTGCCCATACCAGGTCCCAGTATTTTTCCAATCATTTTCTGAATTTTAATATCATATTTAAATAAAAAATTCCAATCAAATTTCAAAATTCAATAGTAATTTCCAAAAACATTTATTTTTCAAAACCCTAGTGGCATTTACTAGGTCTCTTTGAATCACAAATTTTCCAATAAATTTATAATTTTTTAGCTACATATATAACTAAAAAATTCACTTTTAATTTCAAAGTTTCATAGTATATTATTCAAATAATTATCTTTAAAATCCTACCTGCATGTACTAGTTTATATTTGCTTCTTGAGGTATCACCTTACACGTGTGTAAAATTTGTATAATTTTTATGTATATTCCAATTCCTTGTTTAGATTATATCCATTTAATCTTTTCCACTATTATACAAGTTTTTTTCCTTATGCCACCTAAGTTTATTTCATCTCTACCTTCAAGATGAAGTGCAAGACATAGTGGCAATCCTCCTAAATTCACTAACATTTTGACAAATTGACCATATACCATGAATAGACAACCAACTCAAGTTCCTATTATAGATTATACACATCCAGATTATAATAATTTAATAAAGATAACTTTGATAATGACAAGTATGGAAATAATAATGATGGTGTACACATTGATGCTCATGTTCCACCACATTGGACTACTGATCCACTTCCACCAATTATTGATAATGAAGTTGTCTTCAAAAAACATTTGATCCTATAAAGTTTTTAAGAAATACTCTAGGACCATTCATAAGATCATAATCTTATCTTGTAATCTATCATTGAAATTAAAAAAGTTAAGCAAGTTGAATCTCCCATTCCTTCAGAGCAACTAATTACAAATGACACTACGGGGGAAACTATGTCTCAACAACCCCCTATAATATCCCAACCTGTCTCTATACCACTAGCTATAATTAGTACATCTTTGTCTCCTAATGTGGTATCCCTTGTGTATGAGATTAAATTTCTTCAATCCAAGGTACTACATCTTGAGCAAAGTGTTTTTAGACCTACACATGCTTTGGATATT
Source organism: Torreya grandis (assembly GCA_037957365.1). Classification (NCBI taxonomy): domain Eukaryota; kingdom Viridiplantae; phylum Streptophyta; class Pinopsida; order Cupressales; family Taxaceae; genus Torreya; species Torreya grandis. Next base: position 2,077,890 of record JARHVA010003090.1, read on the forward strand.
TTTCACTATACATACACCTTTGTCATGTCACAATGCTTCTACACCCTTGCCACAAATTTTTATTCAACCCAAGCTTAATCTATATGATGGCAAGGGTGATTTAGAGACACATTTGAGATCCTTTCACCTAGCATGCTTAGACTATGTACCCAATGAATGGCTACTTACCAAGCTATTTCCATGGATCCTAAAGTATTATTCTATAAAATATTTTTGTAGTCTACCAAATCAATCAGTCAATGCATTCAATCCTTTAGCCGATATGTTCCTAGATCATTTCAGCATTAACATTGGTGATAAGGTTTTATATGCCAAAGTTGCACAATAGAAACAAAGGTCAAATGAACATCTTATAGATTATGTTCTCTGATATAAGACTATATTGGTTAAGATGACTAGTCCAATGGCTGATCAAGAGTTACAATATCTCTTCAAATAGATTCTTCTACCAGCTTTACATGAATCAATCATGTTCAAAATATTCTCTTCTTTCATTAAATTGTGTCACACACTAAAGGAATGAGAAATTAAACTAATTTCAATGGGCAAACTCAAGTACACAAGTATCTCAGAAAAAACAAGCAAGAGTAAAAATAAAGTCCCATATAAAGTCAAGATCAATTATAATAAGATTCAAAATCAATTAATAGTTAATTCATATTTCAAGCCCCCTTAATGAGTGGTTTTATGAGTACCTCCTTTGTGAACCTTCACACATCTACCAATTTCTCTAGCCATAATTTTAGATTAGATATTAGAATGTAACATCATATCTCTCCCTCCTATTCAAGATGTTGACCCAACAAAGCCTCTTCCATGGGGATATGATCATCATGAATTTTATGAGTTTCACAGTGCACTAGACCATACATCAAATAGATGAATCAATTTGAGACACAAGATACATGACTTGATAGATGGTAATCATACTGACCTTGTCACTTTAGTTGAGCCTCCTTAATCAAAGCAAACATAGGATAAAGCTTTGAAAATATTCTTAGACCTATTTTTGTAACATTCTAAACAAGAGGTAATACACATCAGGGGTTCACCAAGCATATAATGCACATCTACCACTAGATCCATATAGGGGACCTTTAGTTGAGACACATCCTTTGAGAAACATGATTAGTCTATATAATTCTAGAGTTCCATTAGACCTTTTATCTCCTTCTCATAACAATATATTAGTGATGATGATTCATATTATCATTCTATTCATATTGTTCTCATAGATAATGGATCTAATGTAAACAAGTGCACTATGACATTATTGCAGCATTTGAGATATTTAGAGTAGGATATTACCTTGATGGACATAGTTATTAGTGGATTTAGTGGGAACATACATAGTTCATTAAGTGATATTGTACTTCCTCTACAGGTTGGTCCAACACACGTGGCCACACCATTCACTATAGTTTCTAATGTAAGAGTGTTTGATATGTTACTTGGTCAACCATGGATTTAGAACCTTTGAGCTATATGTTTTATAGTTCATAGATGCATGAAATTCATTCATGATAATTAGTTTGTTATAGTTGGTGGAGTTCCATATGAGTTACCACTCCCCACTTTAGAGCCATCTTCTACTTTTTCATCACTAGTTTCAATTTTACCACTAATTATAGTTCCTCATATAATTCTATCCCATAGTTGAGGAATCCATCACCAACATAAAGAGTTCATAAGCCTCCATAGCTTTAGGATTCTATAAGACTTCTAGCTATAGTGCTCACACCTAGGGTATTATCATTGATATCTCATGCATCTACTCATAAATCACATCTTTAGAGAACTTCTCCTATTACTAGATGGGTCACTAAGAGTCCTAAAGCTACATCCACTTCTCAGAGTTATAGGGGGACCCCATAATTGGTTTCTACTTTAGATATTTTAGAGCATTTATATCATATACAAATTTTAGAGACACAGTCTTAGCATTTCCATTGTGCTTCATGATCATGCATGATTCCTCTCCTTGATACATGACACCATGATAGGGAGTCTCCCATGAGACTCATCGGTTAGTATCATCCTTTCCCAGTTTACTTGTACATAGTTTATTTTGCTTGATTGTACATAACTTATATCAGAAATACAAAATTTCAAAACACAAAAATATTCAAATATGTCGAAATACCAAAAATATTTTGATTGTATGCATCACCCATGCTTTACACTTCTAATACAATTCTAGACATACATTTGTTATTTTATGCTATTTTTTGTCAATTTTTATAAATTAACATGATTTAATTAATCTTCTTTGAGTGTGTATAGTGATATTTGATTGCTTCAATCTATCCAGTAAGGGGGCATCCTACTTCTACATTCGAGACATAAATTGATATACATACCCATTGGGGGCATCTTCTACATTACTACATCTAGGTTATGGCATTCCTACACACACTCTAGTTATCATGTTGATTTACATTACTTAATATCCTACATAGATTACTCTATCAACACTCACTATTATATAACACTTGTGTTTCCTAGCATATACCTAGTCTTGTGCTAACATGTCTTAGACACTTTCCCTCTTGCTTTGATTAGTTATATGCGAGTGTATTTTCAGTAATTACATGCTTTATTTTCTTGATTAGTGTTGCTAGATTATTTGTATTTCTTAGTTCATATTTTGTCTCTTGAATGTGCCTGAGGACATTTGCCAATGTCCTTTACTTCTATTCATGTGTGTGTCTTGGACTTTTATCAATGTCTTTCATCTGTACTCTTTTATATGATTATGTCCCTCATTATAAACCTTGATTATTTCAATTGTATGTGTATGTAACATTTTAACATGACTTGTATGCTTGATTTCTAGTTTGAGTGACATGTGCCCATGTGCTTTGTTTCTGTGGCCCCTTGGCCACCCTTATATTTTTCTTTTTTCTTGCCTTGTGTGCTTATTGTTTGTTTTCTTATCATTGTTTGCAATTTCATGATCCACCTCATGAATTTATCTTACTTTCTTGGATGCCATGATGGACATCATGCTCCATTCCTCCAACTAACAACTAACTAGACTTTCATTTCTAGTTCAATAAATTGCACATGCTACTACATTTTTATATCCATCTAGGCATACCCCTATTAATCTAACAATATCTCAATACAAATAATGATATATATTGAGATATCTTGTCGATTATCATTGATATATCTTTTATATTTGTAGCATAAAACACTTGTAGGGCTCTTTATTCTAAGGGAAGTCATTACAGGGTATTTATTCCTACTCTTAGAAGAGGGGGAAAAAATAAGGGTTTTGTCATAGAGATCAGAGCTCCTAACCATGAAAAATATAGCATTCAACACACTTAGAACAACCCACCATCAAAATAACTAGAATAGACTAGGTAGATAATGAAAATATGAAAACAATGACCAATTTTAGCCTAGGATAATAGTGCCTAATTTAGACTATAGATCTAGTGCCACTAGTGTCCACTTTTGGTGCTCCTATCTAAAACACAAAAAAACTAGACTTTCTAGAAGTAGGCAGAAAAGTAGGTTCAACTATAGTTTTGCATAGCTAGAATAGTTCAAAATTAGTATTTTTTGGTACACTTTCACTCAAAGAATATAAATATAGGGGGAATCATTGGGGATATGATGGATCTCACTTCCAAGTTTTAAATACATCAGTTGATATGACTTCAAAATTAGAATCCATGTTTTAGACACTAGTTAATGGGGGTAATGTGCATGGCACATTTGTTTCTTTTCTTTTTGAGTTTAGTATTACCCAGGCATTCTTAGTAGTTACATGCCTTATTCCATTTCTAGATGGTCAAAATTATTTTGGAATGGATTTAATACAAGCCTAACTTCCACATTCTTTATTTTTCAAGTGGCTTTCATACAAGCCTAGTGCTCCAATTTTGGAGTGGCTTTCATACAACCATAATCTCCATGTTTCAAAGTGGCTAAGAATGGCTTAGTTTATAGCATACATTTGGTCATCCACACCAACATTGTTAGATCATAGTGAATTCATGGGTTTTAAGAGCCATCTCATATGACACACATTTCATACTAGTATTAGTTCATAGCTTCACTTTAAGGGGAAATGATGGAGCCAAAGGACTATCTAGCCTTTGTATTCTTGAACCACCAATTCAGAGGGATTAGACACACAATCTAGAGATCTATTAACATATGCATGATAACATAAATTCACTTAGTGGGAGATAACAGAGCCAAAGGGATAGACTTTTCATTCTTGAGCCACTTTTAGGGAATTAAGCACTCAACTCCATTCACCATATTACTCTTGGTTCAACACACATTCAACATTAATAATCATCACTCAACATCACAATAAGTTCTATATTGGTTTGAATACCTAGTGAGGTGTATTTATTTCTTTCTCTTCCTCTCTTTCTTATCTAACCTTGTACTTCTTATTTTAGATACAACATATCTAGTAAGAACTAATCTACTCTTTATTTTCTCTTGCATATTTACACTTCACATCATGTTCTCTCTATGCACACCTAACATCACACATATTCATGAGATTAACCCTTATAGGTAAGTTTCGTTATGATTTCTATTTTTCCTTTATCATAGTATTTCACTTTGATGCATCACTAGAATAAAAGGTGGCAAATGTAGTCATATAAAATGTGAAAACTGATAACTTGAGCATGGCTAATGACACATAACCTATAGGTCCCTCTTTATTACTCTCATGACCCTCATAAGCATATTTTCACTAATTCCTAATAATTTTTAGCCTTCCATACTTGATCCCAACTAAGTTAGACCCCTTTTTCTATGACACCATCCCCCCATGTCTCATTTGCTTAGGACAATAGCACCACATTAGGACTATAACATTAGTGCCACTCCTTTCCTTTTTTGGTGCTATTGTCCATGTCCATTTTTGGTCCCAATGGTCAATTTCTTCTAGTTCCCCATCCTTCTCATTGTCAAAATAACGTGAGTACATTCAACCCATGACCAATAGATCCCTATAAAACCCATTCAAATATCATTTAGAAAGGGTTGGCAATTATCTCTAAGAAAGATAGAATACAAGCAAGACTACTCAAGCTATCTTACCTATTCTCTGCATACATCCAATCAACACACTTACAAGCTTATTCAAATCCTTACACTAGTCCATAACCACCTCAAACACATCTAGTTTATCATTCTAAATATTCATACACATAATTTCATAAAGCACATCAAGTGGAAGAACTACATATGGCTTGATACCTCTTTGGAGTATTGGTATGTAGGTAATGTACCCACACAAGGGGTGTGGATCCATGTTCATTAAATCTTACACACACTAAGCCCTCCCCCCACTCTTGCTCAAAATTGGTCAAAACACAATAAAAGATAAGGTTTGAAGAGAAAATCTACTCTACAAAGAGCTCTTTAGACTTCTAGCTACTAAAACTTCATGGATAGGGTCACACAAAATTGGTGAACAAAATACATAAAGCTTATATACTCAAGATAAGAATGGTAGATGTGGACTATAGTGTTGATGCCTCTCCTATCCATTTCTGATGCTCCTATCCAATCATAAAATAAATTTTAGATCTCAGTTTATGATAGTGTTCCAATGCTACATAATGAACTATAGCCTCTATCTCAATTAAATAAATTAGTTTCCATCTAAGTCTTTTGTTTCTTCCACTTATTACTATTTTTAGAAAAGTTTGAATTACAATTAAATTTCACAAATTAGTAGATTAATAATTACATATTTATTTAATGATTTTATTGCTTAGACCCTTTAACTAAACTAGGAATAATACACTAATGTTCCCAAAATTGAAAAATCACATTCATGATAAAAATAATCAATTTCATAAGTGAATATGAATTATTTAAGAGTCAAATATATACCTACAAGTGTCTACTTCAAGAAGTGTGCACCTATAGTTGGGTATGAATATAGTGACCCCAAACTTGATGTCTAGGTGGTGTTTAGGGTAGATAAGGTGAATACAAGCATGGAATATATGATATATAGACCTAATTATTAATGTAAAATAATTAAATTCCATGATCAATCTTATTTAAGGCTAATACACACCTACAGACATCCTTAAGTAAGAAAATGTAAAATATATTCAATTGCCTAAGACTAGTCTTAAGATCAATTCACTTCAAAGTGTGAGATAGACAATTAGATCATGGTTGAAAGGAGTTTTAAAACTTAAATTAAAATTTAAACACTTGAATATAGGGTCTTAATTACACAAACACAACCTACAGGTTTTGAAATTCTAATATAATTAGTTAGGATTGACTGAGATAGGTAGTGAGATGAAACATGGCATATAGGTGTTGTTTCCATGAGCCCAAGGTAAGTAAATGAGTCAATTAATTTTTTAATTATACTAAGGGACTAATTTTTTTTTATGTTTTTTCAAGAATAATATCAAATAAATAACACCTACATGCATGGTGTCATAGAACAAGACACAGTTAGGATTATGTGCATAGTCTATCTAAAAGAAGGGGTTTTAAGGGTTATCAAGGGTATGAAGTGAGTTTTAAATATAAAAAAGTTTAAAACATATTAAAAATGATGTTTTTACATTTAATTTTCTCTCTTCCATGAAAATCATGCCAAAAAAGAGTTCAAAACAATACAAACACAGTCAAAGTGTGCACAGTCTGCCTTTAATAAGTCTATCTAGAAATTTGAGGCTTTTAGAGGGTCTAATATTAAGACAAAGGGATAAAATTTTGTATATTTAATATTTAATACTTTTAAAACCCTCTCAATTATCCACCATTATTTGAGGAAATAGGGGAATTCCCTCTATTTTCTTTCAGATAGAGGGCACTCCTTTATGAGCAAAAACTAGTAATTTTGGTGAAGGATAGTAGATGGGATGGTCTTAGGAGATGTTTTAACCTCTAAAAGATTTTTTTGAGTTTTATATAACCAAATAAAATGTTTATAACACCTCATAGGATTATTTAGTTTTGAAATATGTTTTAAACCCTTGGAGTTGCAGCCAAGCTTGCTAGACACAATAAGGCCTAGAAGCCAAATGGAGAACCACTCTCATTTATAGTATGGAGTGAAAATTATAAAATATAGAGGCATGATTATTGGTTTATAATATATATTTATAATCTATTGGAATGTATTTTATGCATAAAAAATGTCATTGTTTGCTTAAACTTGTAGACATGCATACTAGGCATGGCTAGACCTAGTATCTAAACAAATCAATCACATTTATAGCATTATATATGAGCTATAAAATATTTTAATATGTTAATAAGGTCAATAAATGTGTGTTTAATATTATAAATTATTTATAAAGCATTAAGAATGTCAATTTTGGCTCAAAAACCAACTTAGACCTATAAAGAATAAGAGAACAGTCTCGATATGTCAAATTCAAATGCTCATATATTTCATGACACCTTACATGGGAGAAAAATAGGTCTATAAGAATTATAAAAGGTCTTTAATAACCTATTTTTGTAAAATTTATGCAACTCCAATGTCAAATCTTTATGAATTAACCTAAGAGGTCAAACTGCTCAAAACCCTTGCTAAACCCTTACAAGGACCAGTTTGGAGAAATGGAGTTAGAAAGATCCTATAATGGAAATTTTTGACCAAGATGATCGTTTCACCCTAAAAATTATTATCTCAAGCTATTCCCAATGATTTTTAGTGTTATGGACTTGTATAGACAAGGTGCAAATAAGGTATTTTTGACCAATTATTATGTTTTGTAGGTTTTAGGAAGATTATAAAGATGAAACCAACTTTAGGGGGAACCTTAGGAATTTTAATAACCAATAATATAAATTTAATTTTTAAATAAACTCCTAAGTGTTCAAACACATAGCTTCATCTCAGCCAGTCAAAACTAACATAGTGGACAAACTAGTGAGCAGGGTGGAAAACATCAAGTGGGGTGATTTTAAAGTGTGCTTGATGATTATAAGGACATGAAAGGTATTGAAACCTGTAATCCACTCCCTCCAATGGATTTTAATGAGAAATTTAATCCAAATTTGAGTACAAGTGTGCATGGTGCACGAAGGAGGATTTTTTGGACTATAGATGATGATGTTCCTTTCCAAATGATTCTAGATGACCAAGCTTGTAATTAATGCATGGAGAAGAATGAATAAAAGTAATACAATTCATTCCAATCATAAAAAATACCACTAATAATTTTTGGTATGTTCAAATTGGTCCAAATCATGAAGTTAGTTTTTTGAGCTAGAATGAGGAGTTTTTTGCCACTTTTCATGACTTTTATGACTTTGATAGCCACTTGTACTTCCTAAAATTACATGGTTCATCCCATCTCATATTTTCATACACAAGTAACTAATTTTATCAACTTGGAAAGTGTTCTTGTGACCCTTGAACTTATCTTTTTATCCTCTTTATCTTAAGTTCTATAAGAACCAGCCATTTTGGCCATTGTAACTTATGCTCCTCTTGAGTATGGTGAAGCCTTACTCATTTGCATACTATTATTCAATAAGAATAATGATTTTTAGATCTTCATGACTATTATTATTTTGTTTTTATTTAATGTTGTATATTTCTTAGTGAAGACTATGGATTCCCTAGCATGTTGTACCATTCTTGCATCCTATTTATAGTTAGAAAGCTTCTTCTTTCAGGACATGTGAAGTGTTCTAGGAAATGTCAAGGATTGAGTGAGTTAGTATATTCATTAGTTCCATTCAAGGCCTCCTTTATAGTAATCCTATATTTTAAAATTCATCCATAACCTCATAATGTAACATTGATGTGAGAGATGTAGATTTAATAAGTGTATGTTTAGTTTATCCCTTGATTTCATGTGTAACATGTAGCTAGTTGGAATTAATCATTTTATTTGGTGTATCACCTCCCTTATAATAGTTTGTTTTCAATTATCTCTCTCCTTTTCCCACCCCAAAGTTTGAGTGTAGTTTCAATCCAAAGTGGTAAATCAAGGGAGCTATCCCTATCAAGAGATTCATCTCATCTTTAGGCTACCCACAAGCCTAGAGGTGTTTCCATTGTGCCACTTTGATGATGAAAGCTAGTCATCTCCTCAAATGATGCAAATATAAGTGATAATAGTTTTTGGAATGCCTGGTGGGAATATTTGTCTAAGAAGTTGAGATATTTTTGGTGTTATGTCCTAAAAATTAGCCTTTAGAGGCATCTATCCAAGTATCAATGGTGACTCTGAAGATATGTCAACTGGTCAAGTAGCCTAGGTTATCCTTTGAATATTTTTGGTATCATTTTTGTTTATGTTTTTGCTTTCAATGAAGTTTCATGGTTGGTTTTTATATTGAGAACTATTTTACACAAGTTAGTGAGAAATTTCAAGATTATTCCATTCCCTATCAATATGAACAAGTTATTAATCATCAAATTCATGAAGTGTATTGGTATTACAATTGGATTTCTCCATATCTTGTTACTAGTCAACCTAGTCACTTCTCAAGTCCATCTATTTCCACCTTCAAACAAACTCTTCTGGGATATGAGAGGTATATGTTAGATCTTGAAAAATAAATGGGATATGGTCAAGAGGTTACTATTAATATTACTCATAAAGTGGGATATGCATTAGATTTGGTCAAAAGAGAATGGGTACCTATTGATAGAGCCAATTGACAAAGGCTCGCAAGTTAGATGCTTGATGTGAGTGGCCTATTTCTTCTTTAAAGTATAGGCTAAGAATTCATGAAAGTCAACCTAAAAAACCTATTAACATTTATATCCACTTCCCAATGTTTATTATCATCCATATTTGATCCATAATCATGAGCCCAATCAAGGATATCAAAGTCATCCTTTTCCCAATTAGTTGGAGGAAAGAGTTGAAAAGAGAAACCTTGTTTTTAAAGATAATACTGATATAAATATTGAGTTGGATGATATGAATATGAATTAGTACATATTATAAAAAATTAAGTGAAATTATATCCCTCGTTGTCTTCTCACATTATATCCCCACCACCTCAAAAAGAGACTTCTAATCCTATCATTCTAAGCTAGAATAAGATAGTGGAGCCATGGGGAAAGAAAGAGGAAAAAAGTATTGATAAAGAGTATTAATTTGAGAAGGATCTTGATCATATACGAACCCCTCCCACCCTTGAAGATGAAAATGCTTATAATCCTAACATCCTAATCTAAAGTAAGATAGTGGAATAATGGGAAAATAAAGAAGATAAAAGCATTGTTAAGGAGTGTGAAGTGGAGAATGAAGTTGATCCTTTGCAAGTCCCTCCCACCCTTCCTCAAGAAGATTCTTATGTTCCATGTCATCCATCATGCATTCATTATATTTATGAATACTCTTATGAATTTCAAGAAACACTTTTCTAAGAGAACCTAGCCAAGTAAATTGAAGAGTTAAAGTCAATAATGAAGTTTCTAAGTCAAGGTGTGATGGAAGGTTTAGACCTAAAAGAAGATCATATGCCTAAACACACCCCATATAACCTACCTTAAGAGATTGATAAATATAAATCAGATGTGAATGAAGTGATTGTCAAGTGGAAGGATGAAAAACAAGTTGTTTATCCCAAGGTCTACCTCCCCTTCCTCAAGAGCTTCCAAAATAATTCCCTACATTCCATCCCCAATTTGATTTTAAGTTTTATATGTCACCTCAACCAACTAGTTCATCTTTTCCTTACCTGATAACCCTTTTCCTTGATGGAACTATGGTATGGAAACCTAAATAGGAGCACTAGATTAAGAAAAAATCAAAAATCTTACTTGAAGAAATCCTGGTTCCTTGGTAGCCCCATTGGACTAAGTCACATGACTTCAAAATAAATATTATTGGAATCACAAGGAAGGAAATGGAGGATATTAAAACTATTTAGAACAAAATTCCTATTGTGGAAGTTAAGATGAAACTTTAGATCCATCAAGAGGTCATAAATTATGAATAAGAGGTGGTATCTTGTGTTCAAATTTTTGATTGGGTTGATGAGAAAGGGTGTTTTCCTTTTTCCAAAGAGGAAGAAATGATAATTAGCTCTTCCATCACTTTGAAAGATATCATGGATGGAAAAGAAAAAGATCCACACTAGCCTTTGGATGACTTGTTTGAAATTATTGGATCAAGATATAATCTTCTTTAAGGAGGCTATGATCTAGTCAAATATAGAGAAGGTGGCCTTGGTACTTAAGTAAGTATGCAAAGGAAAGGAAATATTTCAAATCTATCCTTCCAAGAGGCATATGAATGTCATGATGACATTTTTGAAATAATCAATATGGGATATCATCATCTAAATCAATTGAGAGAAACATATCATCTCTTGATGGATGGAATAAGCTCTTATTGGCCCCAATATTCTAAAGAAGAAGAAACCAATCCTCTTGAAGCCATGCCTACCAAGAAGATACTAGTTGATCATGAGATGAAGAGTGGGAAGAAATATTAAGTTTATTAACAAAGACAGGAGGATTATATATACATTGGAGACTTATTTTAAGATGATCTACTTTAGAGCAGATTAAGTGAAGTGCCAATGAAGAGGTTTGATTCACAAAGCATTCAATTCAAGAAGAAACATTCTTAGCACCATGGTTCATCTCATGAATAATTAGATTCAAGAAACTTTCCTTTTGATCCCATAAAGGAGGTATGATTAGTTTATAGTTGTGTATTGTTATTTTTTTTTCTAATTCCCCTAAGTGCTTTGATCACATGTTTGTGTGTGTCTTGTTAGTGTGTTTACTTTACTTGTGTGTGTCTTGTTAGTGTGTTTGCTTTGCTTGTGTGTGTCCTTTGTTTTGTGTGGTTGAGGTAATTAATTGTCTTGTATTGATAAAATCCTATGGCCAAAGTCCCATTATTTTGTCTCAAACTTCAAATTAATCCCTAATCCCAATGGACTAATAACGTAACTGGTCTAGTTAGTATAACAAGCATACTACCCCTATGAGTTACCAATTTGTTGACCAAATTTGACTTTTAGGTCAAATTGAGGCACGCCTAGGTAAAAAATCAGGTTTTTATATGTTTTATGGGTCCAATACATATGCCACAAAGTGTTTTATAGGTTAATTAATGTCATTTTATGTTATGCTAGCCTTGGTCCTTAGTCATTTTGGGTCATTTTAATGTCAAAAAGGGGCATTTAATGAGTTTTATGATATTATTGTGAAGTGTTAAGGTTCCAAAAGTTGATGTCGCATTAAATGTGTCCTAGGAGATATTAATCAACTATTGGTAACTAAAAGTGGTGGGTTCATTAGAATAAAAAGTAGTTGTTTTGGGAAAAGATAAGAAAATGGCACTTGTACAACCCATAGGGAAGTGTGACATATGGGAGATGATTATGGAACGCCTCTTCAATTTACATAGGTTTAGTTACATGTTTTAAGTGCTTTTTAAGTGATTTTTTAATCCTAAAACCATTTTACTCCTTTTTCACCATTACGGCAAGCAAAAGCAGTCTTCAAGTTTATATTTGGTATAGCTAGCAGAGGAGGTTTTAGATAAAAATACTTGGTGAGGTTAAATCAAACATAGATAAATTAATTTATATATAGAAATTTTGAATATTTTTTCCCTGTGCTTCATGAACCATCCTCATGAAGTTGATTATACTTTTTTGCTAGCTATTTCATATAACCTATAGGTTTTGCTCTATTTTGGGAAAATCCATACAAACTAGTTACTAATATTGGTTCCAAATAATGTTGGATTATTTATTTAATTTTATCCATTTGTGGTTTATCATTTCAAGGTGTTTTGATATGATAATCATCTCAAGTTGTAGGAGGGAACACCTTTCTGTGCAACATGTAGGTTTCCACCATTCTCAACACATTCATGATTTGATGGTAACTTTAGGGGGTTGTTTGAGTTTCATTTTAATGTTTCCAATGATCTTAAGAGACCATTTACCTTTCAAATCCATTATTTAAATCAATTATTATGAGTCCAATCATGGAAAACCATACAATCAACTTTTGCTCATTATTTTCTTCTAACAATGATGATGCACATGTATTAAACCTATATGTCATATTAATGGAGGTGTATTTAAGGTTTTTTAGACTTTGTGGATCCTTTGGAAGTAATACGTAGTGAATAAATCATTCATTTGATATTTAAAAGAGGGAGTAAGTAATCATTAGCACATTCCCAACTAGTCTACCATAAACAAACTCATCTAAAGGTGCCATGAAGGAGGTGTTCAAGTTGAAAATAGGGTGTTGACACTTGACTAAGATGTTTTATGATGTGTAAAATGTATTTGTAAGTTTACAACTCTTAAGAGGTCTAAATCAATCCATATTGCCTATGTTTTGCCCACTACTTATATACACTACAAATCCACACCTATAGGAAGTTTAATATGGGTTAAGGAGCCATTTTGAAATGTTAGACAAGTGATGGAACTCATATTAAAAACCTCACAAGTTATAAGGTACCCTAACATGCATATTTTAAGTTCTAAGATGGCTAAATAAAGTTAAAAGTCACTTCTACGATAATGACTATGAATACAGGGTTTCAATCACTAAAAATGCAAAATGAAGGCTCATGAGCATTTTGGGAATAACATATGACATAGTCACAAAATATTTTGAGGCATCCTAATGGCCTAGCCTTGTATCCTATAGTATATATAATAGATATGCAAATTTTGAGGGGAAAATGACCAGGGGAAGACATTCACTGAGAGGTCTAATGTTACCTACAAATATATTGAATTCCTATAGTGTTCATCTCTAGGTTTGACCCAAATGAGACCTCCCTTCACACAAAACTACAAAAATAGACCATGTCATTAAGTGAATATCCTAAATAGTGAAAATGACATTCTATAGTAATATAAAATTTGAAAACTAGTAACATGAGTGTGGATAATGACACCCAACCCATATGTTCCTCTTTCTTTCTCTCATGACCCTCATAGGCATCTTTTTACTAATTTCTAATCATCCGTAGCCTTGAAAAATTGATACCTGCTAAGCCAAACCCCTTTTTCCATGATATATCCATCCCTTTAGGTCTTTTTTACTCAAGACAATAGCACCACATTAGGACTATAGAACCAGTGCCACTCTTATCTACTTTTAGTGTTATTTTCCAAGTCCATTTCTAACCCCAATGATCATTTTTTTGTCCCCATCCTTCTCTTTGTGAACCTAACATGAGTAAATTCAACCCATGACCACAATATCACTATAAAATCCCATTGAAATATCATTTGTAAAGGGTTGGAATTTATAACTAAGTAAGCAAGAATACAAGCAAGACTACTCAAGCAATCTTCCCTATTCTCTACATACAACTAACCAACACACATATAAGCTTATTCAAATCATTACACCAATCCCTAGTCACCTCAAACATATTAATTTTAGGATTTTTAATCTTCATACACATAATTTCATAAATCACATCAAGTGGGAGAACTACATATGGTTTGATCCCTCTTTAGAGTATAAATATGTAGGTAACGTGCCCACACAAGGGGTGTGGATCCATGTCTACTAAATATTACACACAATAACCTCCCCTCTTACTCAAAATTTGTCAAAGGATAATGGAAAATAAGGTTTGAATAGAAAATATAATCTAAAAGGATATCTATAGACTTATAACTACCAAAACTTCACAAATAGGGTCACATAGACCTAGTGAACAAAACTCACAAAGATTAGATCCTCAAGATAACAATAATAGAGGTGGATTATACCATCAATGCCACTCCTATACAATTATAAAACTCTTTTACAATAATAAAATGAAGTTTAGATCTTAGTTTGTGATAGTGTTCTAGTACTATACAGTGAATTATAGCCTTTATCTTAGTCGGATCAATCAATTTCCATCTAAGTCTTATTTTCTTCCCCTTATTACTATTTTACTACTCAAGCCCTTTAACTAAATTAGGAATAATACACTAATATTCCCAAAATTTTAATATCATTTGGTGAAACCGACTTACTTCGTTTGCACATAAAATCCCTATAAACCCTAGGGTAAATTTATTACTAATTTATCCTATATTTTTCAAATTTTTTACTTGCATAATGAAATAAAAAATTAGCATTAAAATTTAAAATTTTGTACTAATTTTAAAATAATTTTTTTTTCAAACCCTTGTTGCCCATACTAGGTCTCAATATTTTCTAGTATTTTTCAATCATTTTTAAAATTTTACTAGCATATTTAAATCAAAAAATCCATTCAAATTTCAAAATTCAATAGTAATTTTCAAAAACATTTGTCTTTCAAAACCCTAGTGGCATCTACTAGGTCTCTTTAAATCACAAATTTTCCAATAAATTTCTAGTTTTTTACCTATATATAGAACTAAGAAATTCACTTTCAATTTCAAAGTTTCATAGTATATTATTCAAATAATTATCTTTCAAATCCTAGTTGCATGTACTAATTCTTATTTGCTTCTTGAGGTATCACCTTACACGTGCAAAATTTTGATCCTTTTTATGTAAATTCTAATTCCTTGTTTAGATTATATCTATTTAATATTTTCCACTATTATCGAAGTTATTTTCCTTATTCCACCTATGTTTCTTACATCTTTGCCTTCAAGATGAAGTACAAGATTTAGTGGAAATCTTCTTGAATTCACTGAGATTCTAACAACTCAACCATATACCATTGATATACAACCAACTAAAGTTCTTGTTATAGATTCTACACATCTAGATTATACTAATTTCAAAAAAGATAACTTTGATAATGAGTAGTATGTAAATAACAATCATGGTGTACACACTGATGCTCATGCTCCACCACATTAGAAAACTGATCCATTTCTACCAATTGTTGATAATGAAGTTGTCCTTAACAAATATTTGATCCTACAAAGCTTTTAACAAAGACTCCAAGACCAGCCTCGAGATCATACTCTTATCTCTCAATCTATCATAGAAATTAAAAAGGTTAAGCAAGTTGAATCTCTCATTCCTTTAGAGCAACTAGTTAAAAATGACATTACAAGGGAAACTATGTCTCAACAACACCCTATAACTACCTAACCTACCTCTATGCCACAATCCACAACTATTACATATTTGTCTCCTGATGTGGTAGCCCTTATGCAAGAGATAAAATCTCTTCAATCTAAGGTGTTACATCTTGAGCAAGGTGCTTCTATACCTACACAAGATTTGGATTATTTTTCACTATTACATATACCATCATCATGTCATATTACTTCTACACCACAAGGCTTTTATCCACCCAAGCTTACTCTATATGATGGAAAGGGTGATCCAAAAACACATTCAAGAGCCTTTCACATTGCATGCTTGGACTATATACCCAATGAATAGATACTTACCAAGCTATTTCCATGGAGCTTAAAGGATTATGCTTTAAAATAGTTCTATAGTCTACCAAATTAGTCAGTCAATGCATTCAACCCTTTAGCCAACATTTTCCTAGATCATTTTAGCATTAAGATTGGTGATAAGGTTTTATATGCCCAAGTTGTACAATAAAAACAAAGTTCAAATGAACATATCATAGTTTATGTCATCTGATATAAGACTATTTTGGCTAAGATGACTAGTCCCATGGCTAATCAAGAGTTATAATATCTCTTCAAACAAAGTATTCTACTAGCTTTACATGAATCAATCATGTTTAAAAGATTCTCTTCTTTCACTAAATTGTGTCACACACTAAGGGAATGAGAAGTTAAACTAATTTCAATGGGAAAACTCAAGTACACAAGTATCTCAGACAAAACAAACAAGAGTAAAAAAAAAGTCCCATACAAAGTCAAGGTCAATGATAATAAGATTCAAAATTAACTGATAGTTAATGCATATTTCAAGCCCCCTCAATGAGTGGTTTTATCAACACCTTCTCAGTGAAGCTTCACCAATATACCAGTTTCTCTAGCCATAATTTTAAATCAGCTATTATAATGTAACAACATATCTCTCCCTCCTATCCAATAAGTTGATCCAAAAGCCTTTTCCATGGGGATATGATCACCATGCATTTTATGAGTTTCATAGGGCACTAGGCCATACATCAAATGGATGCATCATTTTGAGACACAAGATATAAGATTTGATAGATGGTAATCATATTGACCTTGGCACTCTAGTTGAGCCTCCTTAATCAAAGAAAACATAGGATAAATCTTTGATAATATTCTCAGATCCCTTTATGTAACATTATAAACAAGAGGCAATACATATCTAGTGTTTACCATGCATATCATGCACATCTACCACTAGATACATATAGGGGACCTTCAATTGAGACACATCCTTTGAGAAACATGATTAGTGTATACAATTCTAGAGTTTCACTAGAATTTTTATCTCCTTCTCAAACTAGGATATTATCGAGGATGATTCATATTATCATGCTCTCTTTATCAAAGCTTATATTCATAATCATCTTATTCATAGTGTTCTCATAGATAATGGATCTAATGTAAACATGTCCACTATGACATTATTGTAGAATGTGTGATATTATATAAAGATATTACCTTAATGGACATAATTATCATTGGATTTGGTGGGCACATATATATTCCATTAGGTGAGATTTACTTTGTCTATAGGTTGGTCTAACACACATGGCTACACAATTCACTATAGTTTCTAATGAAAGAGTGTTTGATATGTTACTTGGTTGACCATGGATTCAAAAAATTCAAGAAGTACCTTTTAGAGTTCATAGATGTATGAAATTAATTCATGTTAATTAGGTTGTTGCATTTGGTGGAGTTTCATATCTATATTAACATCAAAATCAAATAAGTACATTGTTTTCATTATCATTGAAATATCTAGCATAGTTGTACATTCAATTTTTAGCATATCTCAGCATAATAACTTAATTATAGGTTTTATAGGGGTGAAAATGTAAATGAAAATTTGTGATTATATAACACCTCAATCTTGTACACTTACAAAAATCATGACCCTGGCTATTCTTCTTAGTTCTACACATGCCTTGCTTCTACAAGCCTCACATCCACTCTATCTTGTTCCTTTGGCCTATCTCTTAGTTTGACCAACCTTAAATTAATGACACAAATCCCATCTTGATTAGAATTATTATCAAGTCTTTATAAACATCCTAAAAGTCAAGATCATTCACATATTGTTCTTTATAACTTTCATGAGACAAAGAACCATGTTGTAAAAGAATAGATGCAACAACCATTGGAGGCCTAGATAGCATATCTGCAACCTTATTCTGAATTCCTTTCTTATACGTGATCACAAGATGAAATTGTTGTAAGAAACCTTATTTTTTATTTCTAGTGATCACTAGATTATGAACCTGATTCCTTTAGAGTATCATCAAATTTAATCTTTTTATCATCTATGAGGACTTTTATCATATGCTTCAAGGTCAAACATATATTCATATAATGCCTAGGGCCTTGGTGATAATAATAATAATATTTTACATCTTATCCTTTGGGCAAAGGCTAACTCATATCAACCATCTCTAGGAGGAGGAGATATATAATATGAAACTCTACTAACCATAGGAGTAATGAAGTAGGATACTCAAGTAAACATGAAAATTATCTCCTTAGTGCATTAGATAAAATAATTTGAGTGGGATGATGTGAAACTACATTAATTTTCATGGTTGTTTCCTTTTTAGGCTCAATTGGTTTCACCTTATAACTTAGTTTTACTATAAACTTGTTATGGATAGAGATGTAGTGGGTATGTTTGCTACATACTTATTTTTATTCAATGAAATAAACTTCATTTCATAGTCCCAAACATCATGGCATAAGTAATCAAATGATTTATTTTTTTGAAAATAATAGACTCATGTAAAGGATAAAGTAAACTTTTCTTGAAGATATCATTTTTGATTTGGACATGTGGCAAAGTTTTAGGCCCTTAGACATTTCAGGCCTCTTTGAAGAATTTCACCACTTACCTTTTCAATGGGCATGGTGCTTAAAATCTCTAAGGCCCATATGTTTGATTTTATAAAGAATATATCTACCGTATGGAGGTGCTTGGGTGTTTGTCAGCTTTGGGACCTTTATAGAGATTGCCTCACTTTTATGGAAATTTTCCAAAGGGTCCTCGAAGACCCAAATGCCCAATTTTTTACAAAACCCACTTCAAAATTATCTTCTACTTTGTAGTCACTAGTTTCAATTTTTCCACCAGTTATAGTTCCTCCTCTAGTTCTGACTCAAACACAATTGAGGCATCTATCACCAGCATAGAGAGTTCATAAACCTCCATATCTTTAGGATTCTAGACAACTTTTAGCTTTAGTGTTCACACCCAGGGTAGTATCATTGAGATCTCATGCATCTACTCATAAAGCACATTTTCATATAACCTCTCCTACTACCAGATGGGTCACTAAGAGTCTTATAGTTGTATCCACTTCTCAGAGTTATAAATGGACCCCACAATTGATTTCTACTTTAGATATTTTAGATCATTTATACCATATAGAAATTTTAGAGCCACTGTCTTAGCATTTCCATTGTGCTTCACAATCATGAATGATTCCTCTCCTTTATACATGACACCATGATAGGGAGTCTCCCATGATACTCATTGGTTAATATCATACTTTCCTAGTTTACTTATACATAGTTCAGTATTCTTGATTATACATAAATTATATCAAAAATACAAAAACAATACAAAATTTCAAAACACAAAAACATTGAAATATGTCAAAACACCAAAAATATTTTTATTTTATGCATCATCTATGATTTACACTTCTACTACAATGCTAGACATACATTTACTATTTTATACTATTGTTTGTCAATTTATCTACATTACCATGCTTTACTTAGTTTTCTTTGAGTGTGTGCAGTGACATCCAACTCTTTGATTGCTTCACTCTACCCATTAAAAGGGCATCCTACCTCTACATTTGAGACATACATTAATATACATACCCACTGGGGGAATCTTCTACATTAATACATCTAGGTTATGTCATTCCTACACACACTCTAGTTATCATGTTGATTTACATTACTTAATAGCTTACATAGATTACTCTATCAACACTCACTAGTATATAGCACTTGTGTATTTCCTAGCATATACCTAGTCTTAGACAAACATGTCTTACACACTTTTCCTTTTTCCTTGATTAGTTATATGTGAGTGTATTTCTAATAATTACATGCATTATTTTCTTGAATATAATATCTAGATTGTTTGCATTTCTTAATTCTTATTTTATCTCCTATATGTGCCTTAGGACATTTTTCAATGTATTTTGCTTCTATTCATGTGTGTGTCTTAGAAAATTTGCCAATGTCCTTTATCTTTACTCTTCTATATGATTGTGGCCCTCATTCCAACCCTTGTTTGTTTCAATTATATGTGTATGCAACATTTGAACATGCTTTGTATGCATGATTTCTAGTTTGAGTGACATGTTCCCATGTCCCTTTTTAGTGTGGCCCCTTGGCCACCCTTATATGCTTATTTATTCTTGTCTTGTGTGCTTGTTCCTTGTTTACTTCTCATTATTTAAAATTCCATGATCCACATCATGCATTTATCTTACTTCCTTAGATGCCATGATGGGCATCATGATCCATCCCTCCAACTAACAACTAACTAGACTTTCATTTCTAGTTTAGTACATTGCACATGTTATTAAATTGTTATATCAATCTAGGCATACCCTTATTTATCTAAGAATCTCTTAATACAAATCATGTTATATCTTGTCAATTATCATTGCTATATCTTGTATATTTGTAGCATAACACACTTACAGGGCTCTTTATTCTGAGGGTAATCATTGGAGGGTCTTATTCCTACTCTCAAAAGAGAGGACAAAAAATAAGGGTTTTGTCATAGAGATAAGAGTTCCTAACCATCAAAAATATAGCATTCAACACACCTAGAACAATAACCAGCCATCAAAATAGTCAGAACAGAATAGGTAGATAGTGAGAATATCAGAATAGTTACCATATGCAATTAACCTAAGAAAATAGTGCCTAATTTGGACTATATCTCTAGTGCCCTAGTGTCCAATTTTGGCACTCTTGTCTAAATAAAAAAAACTAGACTTTTTAGAAGTAGGAAAAAAAAGGTTCAACTATAGCTTTGCATAGCTAAAATAGTTCATAATTAGTAGTTTTTGGTACACCTTCACTCAAAAAATATATGTATAGGGGGAATCATGGAGGATACGATGGATCTCACTTCCAAGTTTTAAATATGGTAGTTGACATTACTACCAAATCAGAACCCATGTTTTAGACACCAGTGAATGGGGGCAATGTGCATGGCACATTTGTTTATTTTATTTTTGAGTTTAGTATTACCTAAGAATTCTTAGTAGTTACATGCCTTATTCCATCTACAGATGGTTGGCATTATTTTGGAATGGATTTCATACAAGCCTAACTTCCAAATTCTCAAGTTTTTGAGTTCCTTTCATACCAACCTAGTACACCAATTTTGGAGTGGCTTTCATACAAGCTTAATCTCCATCTTTCTGAGTGGCCAAGAATAGCCTAGTTTCTATCATATATTTGTTTATCCACATTAACATTGTCATATCATATTAAATTCATGGGCTTTAATATCCATCTCATATGACACACATTTCATACTAGTATCAATTCATAGCTTTACTTTATGGGGAAATTATGGAGCCAAAGGACTAGTTAGCCTTTGTATTCTTGAGCCACCTATTTAAAGGGATTGGACACATAGTCTAGACATATATTATCAAATGTATGACAACCTAACTTCACTTAGTGGGAGATCATGGAGCCAAAGGGATAGCCTTTACATTCTTGAGCCACTTTTAGGGAATTAAGCACTCAGCTCCATTCATGATATTACTCTTGGTTCAATACACATTCAACATTACTAAGCATCACTAAACATCACAACATGTTTTT
This sequence comes from Torreya grandis, assembly GCA_037957365.1. Classification (NCBI taxonomy): domain Eukaryota; kingdom Viridiplantae; phylum Streptophyta; class Pinopsida; order Cupressales; family Taxaceae; genus Torreya; species Torreya grandis. The sequence goes on from JARHVA010003090.1 coordinate 2,099,790, forward strand.
TTATTGGTTTGAATACCTGGTGAGGTGTATTTTTTGCTTCCTCTTTCTCTCTCTCTTACCCAACCTTGTACTTTCTTATTTTAGATATAGTATATCTAGTAAGAACTAATCTACTCTTTGTTTTCCCTTTCATATTTAAACTTCACATCATGTTCTCTCTATGAAAACCTAACATAAAAAATATTCATGAGATTCACCCTTATAGGTAAGTTTAGGTATGTTTTTTATTTTTCCTTTATCCTAGTATTTCACTTTGATGCATCACTAGAATAAAGGGTGGCAAATGTAGTCATATAAAATGTGAAAATTAGTAACTTGAGAGTGGCTAATGACACCCAAACTATAAGTCCCTCTTTCTTGATCTCATGACCCTCATAATCATATTTTCACTGATTCCCAATCATTCATAACCTTCCAGACTTGATCTCAACTGAGTTAGACCCCTCTTTTTATGACACCATCCCCCCAAGTCTCATTTTCTTAGGACAATAACACCACATGATCCAAAACATAGAATTTATAGTTGAAAAATATTTCAATATCATAGAAATAACATAGTAATAATGAATTCTCTGAGAAGAGATGTAGTATTACTCAAGATCACAATACAAATATATGCTTATCTCTGGGAAGAGATGTCTATCTTCACATTTTGGGTTACCTCTTAATTTATACACATTTTGAAAGCATGGGGAGGATGTGGAAGGTAACCAATATTGAGGGAGATTAAGTGGTTTGACTTATAATATTTAAAACAATACAAAATTCAAGGAATTACTATTTTTAGAAACTTACTATTTTTAGACTACACTACTAAAATTAAAATTTGGGGCACTTGCATTGGGTTTTCATGGGTCAAACTTCATTGAGAAAAGCTCCAAGTCATCTCATGATTTTTTACTCATTCTTAGATTTTCAACGATTTAAATGGTGAGTCAATTGGAGCTACGGTGCAAAAGTTATGGCTCTAGGAAGTTCTGTCATCAATTGGGGTGGAACTATCACCCGAATTATCACCTAAATTGTTGCCTGGATCACCACATTATGACTATAATGTCAGTGTCACTCCTTTCCTTGTTTGGTGATATTATCCAAGTACATTATATCCCCAATGTTCAATTTCTTATGGTTCTCCATCCTTCTCCTTCTCGGCCTAATGTGAGTACATTCAACCCATGACCAATAGATCCCTATAAAATCCCATTCAAAGATCATTTAGAAAGGGTCATAAATTATCACTAAATAAGAAAGAATACAAGAAAGTCTAATAAATAAATCTTCCCTATTCTCTACATATATCCAACTGACACACTTATAAGTTTATTAAATACTTATAGCAGTCCCTAGCCACCTCAAGCACATCTAGTTTAACTTTCAAAATATTCATACACACAATTTCACAAAGCACATCAAGTGGAAGAACTACATATGGCTTGATACATATTCATAGTATTGGTATGTAGGTAGTGTACCCACACAAGGGGTTTTGATCCATGTCCATTAAATCTTATACACATTAGCCCCCCCCCCCCCATTCTCTTGCTCAAAATTGGTCAAAACATAATGGAAGATAAGTTTTGAAGAGAAAATCTACTCTACAGTGAGCTCTTCAGACTTCCAGGTACTAAAACTTCATAGACAAGGTCACACAACCCTAGTAAACAAAATCCATAAAGATTAGATCCTTAGGATAAAAATGGTAGAGGTAGTCTATAGTGCCAATGCCACTCTTATCTAGTTCTGATACTCCTATCTAATCACAAAACAAAGTTTAGATCTTAGTTTGTGATAGTGTCCAAATCTTGAAAAGTGAATTTTAGCCTCTATCTTAGATCAATTAGTTTCCATCTAAGTCTTGTTTTATTCCCCTTATTACTATTTTTAGAAAAGGTTGAATTGCAATCAAATTTCACAAATTAGTAGTTTAATAATTACATATTTATTTACTAATTTTATTGCTCATACCCTTTAACTAACTTAGAAATAATACACTAATATTCCAAAAAAAATATAAATCACATTAATGATAAAAATAATCATTGTAAAAATTGAATATGATTTGTTCAAGATTCAAATCTATACCTACAAGTGTCTACTTCAAGAAGTGTGCACCTATAGTTGGGTATGAAAATAGTGACCCCAAACTTGATATCTAGGTGGTGTTTATGGTAGATAAGGTGAATATAAGATTTAAATATATAATATAATATATATACCTAATTATTAATTTAATTATTTAAACACCATGATAAATATTATTTAAGGATAATACACACCTATAGGCATCCTTAAGGAAGAAAATGCAAAATACAATCAATTGCCTAAGACTAGTCTTAGGATCAATTGAATTCAAAGTGTGAGATAAATAGTTATATCATGGATGAAATGAGTTTGAAAACTTAAAATAAGGTTAAATCACTTTATTATATTGTATTAAGCACACAAACACCAACTACAAGTCTTGAAATTCCCATACAATTAGTTGGGATTTACTGAGATAGGTAGTGGGATGAAACATGGCATATAAGTGTTGTTTGCATGAGCCCAAGGTAATAAAATTAGTCCATTAATTTTTAAATTATACTAAGGGACTATAAACAGGGTTTTTATGTTTTTTCAAGCTTTATATAAATTAAATACCACCTATAAGCATGGTGTTATAGAACTAGACACAGTCAGGATTTTGTGCATAGTCTTGACTAAAAGAAGGGGTTTTGAGGGTTATCAAGGGTATAAAGTGAGTTGTAAATATAAAAAAGGTTAAAACATATTTAAAATTATTTTTTTCCCTTTAAGGTGATCTCTTACATGAAAATCATGCCAAAAAAGAGTTTAAAATAATCCAAACATAGTCAAAGTGTGCATAGTCTGCCTTTAAGAAGTCTATCTAAAAATTTGAGGCTTTTAGAGGGTCTAAGATTAAGAACAAGGGATAAAATGTTTTACAGGGAATTTTTAAGACTTGGAAAAACCTCTCAATTATCCAAAATTTTATGAGGAATTAAGGGAGTTACCTTTATTTTGTTTCAGATAGAGTGCACTACCTTATGAGTACAAACTAGTAGTTTTGGTGAAGGATAGTAGATAGGATGGTCTTAGGAGTTGTTTAAACATATAAAAGAGTTATTTTGAGTTGGATAAAATCTAATAAAATTTGGATAAAACCTCACAAGATTATTAAACTTGGAAATATGGTTTATACCCTTCGAGTTGCAGTCATTCCTACTAGACACATTAAGGCCTATAAGCAAAATTGAGAACCACTCTCATTTCTAATATGAAGTGATAATTATAACCTATAGAGGAATGTTTATGGGTTTATAATATATGTGTAGGATATATTTTAATGTATTTAAGGCATCAAAAAGGTCATTGTGTGCTTAAACTTGTAGACATACATACTAGGCATGGCTAGACCTAGTGTCCAAATGAAGAAGTCACATTTATAGCATTAGATATGAACTCTAACATATTGGAAAATGTTAATAAGGTAAATAAATGTGTGTTTAATCTTATAAATTTCTGATAAAGCATCAAGAAGTTCAACTTTTGCTTAGAAACCAACTCAGACCTATAAAAAATAAGAGAATAGGCTCGATATGTTAAATTCAAATGCTCATATCTTTCATGAGGCCTTTCATAGGAGTAAAATATGTTTAGAGTAGTTATAAGAGGCATTGAATAACCAATTTATGGAATTTTTCTACAACTCCAATGTCAAATCTTTATGAATGAACCTTAAGACGTCAAACTACTCAAAACCTTTACAAGTACTAGTTTTGAGAAATAGAGTTAGAAATATCCTCTAATGGACCAATTTGACTAGTATTATGACTATACCCTACAAATTATTACCTTAATATATTCATAATAATTTTTTTTTGTATGGACTTGTACAAACAAGGTGCAAAACAAGGTATTTTTGACCAATTATTGTGTTTTGTAGGTTATAAGAGGATTCTAAAGATGAAACTAAGTTTATGGGAATTATTAAGACTTTTAATAACCAATAAAATCCATTTAAATCTTAAAATAAACTCCTAAGTGTTCAAACACATAGCTTCATCTCAGCCAATCAAAACTAGCATAGTGGAGAAGCTAGTGAGAAGGGTGGAAAACTTCAAGTGCGGTGATTTGAAAGTGTGATTTATGATTATAAGGAAATTAAAGGTATTTAAACTTTTATTATACTTCATCCCATGTATTTTCATGAGAAATTGAATCCAAATTTGAGTACAAGTGTGAAAGGTGCATGAAGGAGGAGTTTTTGGATGATAGATGATGATAGTTCCTTTCCAAATGATTCTAAACGACCAACACTAAAAATAATGCATGGATAGGCATGAACAAAAGTCAAAAAATTAATTAAAATCATCAAAAATACCCCTAATCATGAAGTTCCAAATAATGAAGGTATTATTTTGAGCTAGAATGAGGAGTTTCTTGCCACTTTTCATAAGTTTTATGACTTTGATAGCCACTTGTACTTCTTAAAATTGCAAGGCTCATCCCATATCCTATTCTCATACATAATTAATTTAAATTATAAACTTTAAAAGTGTCTTGGTGACCCTTGGAATTATTAGTTATCATCTCTATCTCAAGTTTTATAAGAACTAGCCATTTTGGCCATTGTAATTATGCTCCTCCTGAGTATGGCAAAGCCCTGCTCATTTGCATACTATTGTTAAATAAAACTACTAATTTTTACCTATTAATGACTATTATTAGTTTTTTTAATTTAATGTTGTATCTTACTTAGTGAATACTATGGATTTCTTAACATTTTGTATCATTCTTGCATCTTATTTATAGTTAGAAAGCTTCTTATTTCAAAAGATGTGAAGTGTTCTAGGAAATGTCAAGGATTGAGTCAGTTAGTCTATTCATTAGTACCATTAAAGGTCTTTTTTCTAGTCCTCATAGATTTTAAAATTCATCCATAACCTCATAATATAACATTGATGTGAGAATATGTATATTTAAGAAGTGTATGTTTAGTTTATCCCTTGAATTCATGTGTAACATGTAGCTAGTTGGAATTCATCATTTTATTTGGTGTATCACCTCCCTTAGAATAGTTTATTTTCAATTATCTCTCTCCCTTTCCCACCCCAAATTTTAAGTTTAGTTTCAATCCAAAATGGTACATTCAAGGATCTAGCCCTATATATAGATTCACCTCATCCTTAGGCTACCCACAAGGCTAGAGGTGTTTCAATTGTGCCACTTGGATGAAGAAATCTTAGGCATATCCTCAAAGGGTGTAAATACAATTGAAAATAGTTTTTAAAATGCTTGGTGGGACTCTTGGTCTAAGAATTTGAGAGAATTTTGGTGTTTTTTCCTAAAAATTAGCCTTTGGAGGCATCCATCCACATATAAATGGAGACTCTAAAGATATATCAATTGGTCAAGCAACCTAGGTTATCCTTTGGAGATTTTTGGTAACATTTTCCTTTGTGTTTTTGCTTGAAATGAAGTTTCATGGATAATTTTTGTGTTGATAATTATTTTACATAAGTTGGTAAGACATTTCAAGCTTATTTATTTACCTATCAATATGCACAAGTTATTAATCATCCCATTCATGAAGTGTATCAGTCTTACAATCATCCTTATCCATATCTTTCTCCTAGTCAACTTAGTCACTTCTCAAGTCCATCTATTTCCACCTTCAAACAAAATCTTTTGGGATATGAGAGGTATATGTTGGATATTAACACATAAAGGGGATATGTTCAAGAGGTTCCTAGTAATATTACTCATAATGTGATATATGCATTAGATTTGGTCAAAAGATAAAGGGTACCTATTGATTGAGCCAATTGGAAAAGGCTCACAAGTGAGATGCTTTATGTGAGTGGCCTAATTTCTTCCTTAGAGGATATGATAATAATTAATGAAAGGAAAACTCAACAAACCTATTAGATTTTATTTCCACTTCTCTAATTTTATTATAAGCCATATTTTATCCTTACTCATGAGCCCAATCAAGGGTATCAAAGTCATCCTTTTCCCAATTAGTTAGGGGAGAGAGTTGAAAGGAGAAACCTTTTTTTTGAAGCTAATCTTGATAGGAAGTTTGAGTTGGATAATATTAATATTAATCAATCCATTTTAGTAATAAAATAATTATAATTATATCCCCAATTTACCTCTTAAATTATATCCCCACCCCCTCAAAAAGAGACTTCTAATCCTAGCATTCTAAGCTAGAATAAGATAGTGGAGTCATGGGGAAAGAAAGATGAGAAAAGTCTTGATAAAGAGTATGAATTTGAGAAGGATCTTGATCCTATACAAAACCCTCCCACCCTTGAATAAGAAAATAATTCTAATCCTAACATCCTAAACTAGAGTAAGTTAGTGGAATCATCTATAAAGAAAGAAGATAGAAGCATTGTTAAAGAGTGTGAAGTGGAGAATGAAGTTGATCCTTTGCAATTCCCTTGCACCCTTAATCAAGAAGATTTTTGTATTCCATTTCATCCCTCATAAATTAATTTTACTCATGAAGACTAATATGAAATTAAATAAACACTTTTCCAAGAGAACCTATCCAATAAAATTGAAGAGTTAGAGTCAAGAATGAAGTTTCTATGTCAAGGTGTGATGGTAGGTTTAGACCTAAAAGAAGATCCTATGCCTAAACACACCCCATATAACCTCCCTCAAGAGAGTGATCAAGATAAATCAGATGTGAGTGAATCAATTTTAAAGTGGAAGGTATAAAACCAAGTTGTTTATCCCAAGGTATACCTTCCCTTACTCAAGAGCTTCCAAAATAATCCCCTACATTCCATTCCCAATTAGATTTTGAGTTCTATGTGTCACCTTCACCAACTAGTTCATATTGTACTTACCCCATCACCCTTTAAATTAATGTACATATGGAATGGAAACATAAATAGGAGTAGTGGGTTGGGAAAAAATCAAAACTCTTACTTGAAGAAAGCCTAGTTCCTTGGTAGCCTCATTGGATTAAGTCACATCACTTTAAAATACCTAGTCTTAAAATCAAAAAAGAAGGAAATGGATGATATTGAAACCCTTAAGAACCAAATTCATATTTTGGAAGATGAGATGCAACTCTAGAGACCTCAAGAGGAACTAAATGATGAAGAAGAGGTGGTCTCTTGTGCTGAAATTTCTGATTAGGTTGATGAGAAAGTGTGTTCTCTTTTTGCCAAAGAGGAAGAAATGATCATTAGCTCTTCCATCACTTTGAAAGATATCATGGATGGAAAAGAAAAAGATCCAAACCAGCCTTTGGATGACTTGTTTACAATCATTGTATCAGGATATACTCTTCTTTAAGGAGGTTATGATCTAGTCAAATATGGAGAAGGCAACCTTGGTACTTAAGTAATTATGCAAAGGAAAGGCAATATTTCAAATCTATCATTATAAGAGGCATATGAATCTCATGATGACATTTTTGAAATAATAAATATGGTATATCATCCTCTCAATTATTTGGGAGAAACATATCATCTCTTGAAGGGTGGAATAAGCTCTTATTGGCCCCAATCTTCTAAAGAATAAGAAACCAATCCTCTTAATGCCATGCCTACCAAGAAGATACTAGTTGATCATGATATGAAGAGTGGGAAGAAATATGCAGCTTGTTAAAAAGGCCAATAGGATTATATCTACATTTGATACTTATTTTAAGATGATCTACCTAAGAGCAAATCAAGTGAAGTGACAAGTAATAGGTTTAATTCACAAAGCATTTAATTCAAGAAGAAACATGCTTGGCACCACAATTCATATCATGAAGAATAAGATTCAAGAAACTTTAATTTTTATCCCATAAATGAGGTATGATTAGACTATATTTGTGTATAGTTATTTTTTCTTTGATTCCCCTAAGTGCTTTGATCACATGTTTTTGTGTGTCTTGTTAGTGTGTTTGCTTTACTTGTGTGTGTCCTTTATTTTGTGTGGTTGAGGTAATTAGTTATCTTGTCTTGATAAAATATGGTAAAATTAATATTATTGTGTCTTAGACATAAAATTACTCCCTAATCACAATGGACTAATAAGACTATTGGTCTAGTTAGTATATTAGGCATACTACCCCTATGAGTCAACAATTTGTTGACCAAATTTGACTTTTAGGTCAAATTTAGGCAACCCTAGGTAAAAACGTGGATTTTTAGATGTTTTAGTGGTCTAATAAATATGTCATAAGGTGTTTTATGGGTTAATTAATGTCATTTGATGTCATACTAGCCTTGGTCCTTAGTCATTTTAGTCATTTTAAAGTCAAAAAGGGGCATTTAATGATTTGTATGAATTTATTGGGAAGTGTGAAGGTTAAAAAAGGTTATTTCACATTAAATGTGTCCTAAGAGATCTTAATAAACTATGGGTAACTGAAAGTGGTAGGTTCATTAGAATAAAAAGTAGTTTTCTTTGGAAAAGAAAAGAAAATGGCACTTATACAGCCCATGGGGAAGTGTACCACATGGGAGATGATCATGGAATGCCTATTAAATTTACATATGCTTAGTTACATGTTTTAATTTTTTTTTAAGTGATTTTTTTATCCCAAAACCATTCTACTCCTTTTTCACCCTTTTTGGCAAGCAAAAGTAGTCTTCATGTTTATACTGGTTATAGCTACTAGAGGAGGTTTTAGATCAAAATACTTGGGGAGGTTAAAGTACACATAGATAAATTCATTTATATATAAATATTTTGAATAATTTTCGCATGTGAATCATGAACCATCCTCATGAAGTTGATTATATTTTTTTGCTATCTATTTCATACAACATATAGGTTTTGCTCCATTTTAGGCAAATCCATACAAAATAGTTGATGCTATTTGTTTAAAATCATGTTGGATTATTTATTTAATTATATCCATTTTTGGTTTATAATTTTAAGGTGTTTTGATATGCTAATCATATCAAGTTGTAGGAGGGAGCACCTTTCTATGTAATAGACAGGTTCCACCATTCTCAAGACTTTCATGCTTTGATGGTAACTTTAGGGGGTTATGTTCATTTAATTTTAATGTTTCTAATGATATTATGATTACCTTTACCTTTCAAATCCATTATTTAAATAAATTATCATGAGTAAAATTGTGGAACACCATACAACCAACTTTTGCTCATTGTTTGCTTGTAACCATGGTGAGGAACATGTATTAAACCTATATGTCATGTTAATAGAGGTGTATTTAAGGTTTTTAATATTTGGTGGATCATTTAGAAGAATTAAGTAGTGAATCAAGCTTTCATTTGATATTTAAAGGAGGGATTGGGTAGTCATATAACACATTCCCACCTAGTCTGCCATGAACAAACTCATCTACAAGTGCCATGAAGGAGGTGTTCAAGTTGAAAATAGGGTGTTGAAACTTGATTTAGATGTGTAAAATGTATTTGAAATTATTAAACAAGTTTAAAACTCCTAATATTTATTAATCAATCATATTTCCTATGTTTTACCCACTACTTGTATATGCTACAAATCCACACCTACAAGTAGTTTAGAAGGGGTTAAGGAGACATTTTGAAATGATAGACAAGTGATGGAACTCATATTAAATACCTCAAAAGTTAGAAGGTAATCTAACATGCATTTTTTAAGTTCTAAGATGGATAAAAAATTTGAAAGTCACTTTCAAGATAATGAATGTGAATACAAGGTTTCAATCACTAAAAATGCAAAATGAAGGCTCATGAGCATTTTGGGAATAACATATGACATAGTCCCAAAATATTTTAAGGCATCCTAATGGCCTATCCTTGTATCCTCTAGTATATAAAATAGATATGAAAAGTTTGAGGGTAAAATGACTAGGGAAGCCATAGACTGATAGGGATAAAGTTTCCTACAAATATACTAAATTCTTGTAGTGTTCATCTCCAGGTCTAAATGAAATGAGACCTCCCTTCACACCAAACTACAAAAATAGATCATGTCATTAAGTGAATAGTCTTAAATAGTGTAAATTACATTCATGATCAAAATAATCATTGATATAAGTGAATATGATTTGTTCAAGGGTTAAATCTATACCTATAGGTGTCTACTTTAAGAAGTGTGCACCTACAGTTGGGTATGAAAACAATGACCCCAAAATTAATGTCTAAGTGGTGCTTAGGGAAGATAAGGTGAATAAAAGCATGGAATATATGATGGATAGACCTAATGATTATTGAAAAGTATTTAAATTCCATGATCAATCTTATTTAAGGCTAATACATACCTATAAGCATCTTTGAGGAAGAAAATGCAAAATATAGTTAATTGCCTAAGACTGGTATTAGGATAAATTCACTTTAAAGTGTGAGATAGATAGTTAGATAATGGATGAAAGGAGTTTGAAAAATTAAAATAAGGTTAAAACACTTGATACTAGGGTCTTAATCACATAAACACCAGGTATAGGTCTTAAAATTCCCATACACTCAGTTGATGGTCTTAAGCTTAGATCCTTAAGATAACAATAGCAGAGGTGGAATATAGTGCTGATACCACTCTTATCCAATTTAGATGATCTTATCTAATCAAAAAACAAAGTTTAGATATCAACTTATGATAGTGTCCTAGTCCTACATAGTTAATTCTATCCTTTATCTCAGTTATATCAATTAGTTTCTATCTAATTCTTGTTTTCTTCCCCTTATTACTATTTTTAGAAAAGTTTGAATTGTAATCAGATTTCACAAATTAGTAGCTTAATATTACATATTTATTTACTAATTTTAATTTTAGACCCTTTAAATAAATTAGGAATAATACAATAATATTCCAAAAAAATTTAAATCACATTCATGATTAAAATAATAATTGGAAAAAGTTAATATGAGTTGTTCAAGAGTCAAATCTATAAATACAAGTGTCTACTTCAAGAAGTGTGCACTTAAAACTATTGGAGGATTCTCCAAGGTCTGAATAATGAGAATGAATGAGTCATGGTTGCATGGGACAAAGCAAGTGAATACCACAAAATGCTAAAGTAAATGAAATCAAACAAGAAACAATTGCATAGACAATTTGGAGAAAGGCCAATACTCTATTAACATGAGATGGCCATAATGAAGAATACATATAGGAGAGCTAGTAAGTAACTCCTCCAAAAATGGCGGTCAAAATACCCCAAGAATAGACTATAACTCCTCCATGAAAGGTGGTGACAAGTTGATAAGAATAGAGAAGTAACTCCCATACCCAGAATAGCTAGTCAAAGGAGTTAATTATGACATTCTTATGACACCTATAACACATCTATGAAGCACATCTCCACATAAGCTAGCCTATCCCATGAATGTAGGAAAATTCCATGTATGCACAAATATATAATTTCCCTAATTAAATAATAAGGAAAAATAAAAACCTACACTAATACCCCCATAAGTGCAGCTTAGGTGGGCAGTGTGGAAATATAAAATGGGTCCCAACAACTAGACCTGATGAGCTACCCATGTACAAATGTAATCTCCCATAAGATAGAGAAAAGGAGAAAACCTATAGGAAAAAACTACCCCCCAAAAGAGAGACATAAAAGAAATGAAGAGGCTAGTGGCCCCCCTGAAGATGATGCTGCCGTAGATGTGGACTGCACCCCAAGAAGAGCTCGTAGATGAATGAACTTGCTCTCGGTGAAAGGTTTGGTGAAGATGTCTACAACTTGATCTGAAGACTAGAAAAATATCAAGTTAATGACCTGACTATGAATAAGCTCATGAATGAAATGCATGTGAATCTCTATGTGCTTGGTCCACTTGTGTTGAACTGGATTCCTACAAATCTGAATGGTACTCTAGTTGTCATAATAAATGATGGTGGGCTCCTTGATAGGAATGCCAAACTCAAAAAGAATCCCTTAAAGCCAAATAACCTCAATAGATGCATTAATAGCTCCCATGTAATCTACCTCTATAAATGATATAGAAATAACATTTTGCTTCTTACTAGACCAATTGATAGGACCAGAACCTATAGAGAAACTGTAACCAAAAGTGGATTTGTAATTTTGTGAATTGCCAGCCCAGTCTAAATCTATATATCCAACCAAGTCAACCTCTATGCCAAATCTATAATGAATCCTGTATCTATGTGAACCCTGTATGTAATGCAAGATCCTCTTAGCTACTTTCCAATGCAGCTCATGAGGTTCCTACATAAATTTGGAGACAAGTCCCACTGTATATGATATGTCAGGCCTGGTGTGAGTCAAGTAGCTAAGACTACCAATAAGTTGTCAATACTGAGTGGCATCAACCAATGGTGAAGAATAGTCAACCTCAAGCTTGAATCTTGATTGAAAGGGAGTCAGAGATGGCTTGCAATCAGCCATGTGAAACTGAGCCAATAAGTCAAGAGCATACTTAGGTTGTGTAAGAGAAATCCTTGAATCTGACTGTGAGATCTCGATGCCAAGGAAGTAGTGAAACAAACCCAAGTCTATTATGTCAAATATATCTTGGAGAGATGCCTTCACCACTGTAATAGTTGATGAAGAATTCTTGGTGATCAAAAGGTCATCAACATATAGAACCAAAATCAAGAGCAAATCATCCTGCCATAAGAATTAGACATTGGGGTCAGAATGGCATCTAGTGAAACTCACTATGAGAAAGGAATCCATCTTGGCATACCAAGCCTGAAGGGCCTGTTTGAGGCCATAGATAGATTTCCTAAGTTTGAATACTAAGGAAGAATCCTGTACAAATCTTGACAACTGCTCCATGTAGATCTCCTCCTCTAGGTCTCTATGAAGAAAGGCACTCTTCACATCCATCTGGTGCACATCCCAACCATGTGCTATGGCAATAGCCAAGGTGAGTTAGATAGAAGTCATCTTTGTAATGGGTGCAAAGGTATTTGAGTAGTCAATGCCTGCCACCTATGAGAAACCCTTGATGACTAGTCATGCTTTGTACTTATCAACCGACCCATCTACTACAAACTTGGTCTGATATATCCACCTACATCGAACCATCTTCCTTCCCTTAGGAAGTGAAGTCAAGTCCCAAGTGTGATTTTTGATTAAGGAAGAATATTCTTCTTTCATAGCACTATCCCACTCAGGTACTCTCGATGCCTCTCAAAAAGTCTATGGATCTAAAACTAAAGCAAAGAAGGCATGTGGATCTCTCTAAAAATCCCCCTTGTTCGTCTATCATCTGTAGGATCTCCTACCTAAGTGTCAACACTCTCAAGTGTCTGTTTGGCCCAAAGTGGCCCAAAAGTGTGCGAGTTAGGTGTTAACTCCTCATTCTCTAACTAACTAGAGGTGGATGACTCTGTATCATTGTCCTCGCTGTCTAAACTTGAATAAGAAGAAGATGTCTTTGGCTCAAGAACCTACTATGGCTGATTTGAATTTGATGAGGAATCATCATGAAGAAGTAGATCCGATGAGGGAGAAGAAGTGCCAAGTGTTGAGTCTCTAGGACTCTCCTAAAAATGGACACTTCTCTCGATGAAAAACTCATGAGTGACTGGATCTAGAAGGTGATGTCCCTTAACATCATATGGATATCCTACAAAGATGTAAGGCTTGGACTAACATTCCATAGCTTTGCATTTCTTCTTCGATATGTGGACCATGGCTAGGGATCCAAAAACCCTAAGGTGCTCAACATCAAGTTTCCTTTTATGCCAAGCTTCAAAGGGTGTTATCCCTTTTAAAGCTTTATGAGGAACCCTCTTTTGAATTTAGCAAGTACATTTGATGGCTTCATCCCAGTGCTATGGTGTTAAGGATTTAGAGTAAATCATACAGCTACCCATCTCTTTCCAAAACCTATTTTTGTATTCTAAAACCCCATTCTGTGAAGGACTATAAGTGACTGTGTGCTACAAATCAATCCCCTCTATGGTGCAAAAATACTCAAACTTGTTGTTGACATACTCCCTTCCATTATCAGTTTGAATAACCTTGATGGATTTCTCACTCTATTTCTCAATAAGAGCCTTGAAGTCTAGAAATTTTTTAAACACTTCAGACTTTTGTTTGAGAAAATATATCCAAGTGTACCTAGAGAAATCATCAATGAAAGTGAGGATGTACTTGGCCCTTGTGAACGATGGTTTGGGAAAGGGTCCCAATACATCACTGTGGACTAAATCCAAAGGTTGTGAAGCACTCCAAGCTTTGCCTTTGTCAAATTTTTCTTTGGGATGCTTCCCAAGGGAGCACCCCTCGCAAAGTCCTTTTGAGAATTGGACATGAGGCAAGCCAATGACCATGTCATGTTTGCAAAGTTGCTCAAGGTAGCGGTAGTTAAGGTGGCCAAACCACTCATGCCATAATTTTATAACTCCATCTAAATGAGTCAACAATGTTATTGGAGAAGAATATGGTGCAAAATGTGAGAAGGTGTATAACCTTGCTTGGTGATCTACCCTACCTACTGCCACTGTAATATCACTATGCAACTCCTTGATAGCCACTAAATCTAGTGAAAACTCAACTCTCATGCCCCGACCAATGTAAGTGATTTGGTGCACTGATAGGAGATTGGTTGAAAGAGAAGGAAAACTTAGAACATTATTGAATGTTCCTCCTTCCATTTCAACTGACCCTCTCCTTGCAATGAAAACTGATGTGTCATCACCCAAACTAATTGAAGTCATGCTACAAGGCTCTTAAGATGAAAAATCAACTAGGAAAGAGCCCATGTGGTGAGAAGCACTCGAGTCAATGACCCATGAAGATGTAGAAGCTGTTATAGCTACAAGGGCCTTGCACTTTTCTTTCTCTTTACCCTTGCCTTTTGCCTTAGTAGAATCTTGGGTAGATGAATTCTGCTTGATGGACTCAGGAACACCTATGTTGTGCTTCTCTAGAAGATGAGTTAGGTGATCTATTTATTTCTTCATGCATTTGTGTTCATCATGCCCTATCTTCTTACAATAGGCACACTTAACCTTCTCCTTCTTAGGTTTAGCATTGGAGGAGGAAGACTCAGTGTTGTTTTTGGTAGGATTGTTCTTTCCTTCTTCTTCTTCTTCTCCTGGTCCTTGTTCTTTTTCTTCTTCTCCTTTGTTGAAGTCTTATCCTTACCATTTATAGCTATCAAAGCTTGGGGTTGAGTAGACTTCATTGTGCCCATTTGAATTAGCTTATCTTGCTCCCTAGTCAAGTCAGCAATGAATGAATCCAAAGAAGGCATTTTCCATGTAGTGCCAAGGGCAGTTTTTGTGGCATGGAAAGTGGAGACAAAGACTGAATAGCTTGGACCTAACTTTGCAATAATAGAAAGGATGAGTTGATCATCTTTCTTCTCTATCCTACATTCTTTCAATTGCAATCTAAGGGCCTTAAACTTAGTGAAGAAGTCCTGTAGGGTGTCAAAGTTGCTAGGACTTATACTTATGAGTTTGTTTTCGAGCTCACGACCTCTCATCTCATCAAGCTTCCCAAATAAGGTTTATAGGGTGTCCCATATGTATTTGGGAGTCTTTGAGGTTTCTAAATGGAAGAGAAGTTTTGGAGGCATGGACAAGCTTAGTAATCCATGGGCTTCATCACTATGATTGTACCACTTGATCTTTTTATCATCAGTACTGGGTTCTACTTTAGTACCCATGGTGATCCTATACAAACCTTTGCTTCTAAGAATGATTGAAATTTTAACCTTCCATTCATGATATTTGAAGGGTGTTAGGGGTTTAAGTTGAAAATAATCCATTTTATGCTAGATTTAGGTGAAGTTGTGTTGATTGCAAGTTGTAAAATTATGCAGAAAAGAGAATGAAAGCAAAGATTGCAAGTGCTAAAAAGCAATCACACCCACCCAAAATGTTGAGCCCCCTCCAAATATTCAAGTGCATGCTCAAAACATGTCGAGCTCAGCTGAGAATGTGTCTTAGAGTAATTAGTGCAAGACTTTAAGCAAACAAGACATCAGACTCAGTGGAAAATGCATCCCGAGAGACCTAAATTTTAGGCACTTTATAAAATAGTGATTTTTTAAGAAGTAACAAGCCTAAATTGTGGATAATTAAAATACAAACACTTTTGTGAAAAATGGCACTCGAATTTGAGCTACCGTTTGCAAGATATTAAAGATTCAATTTCTTGTAAACTAGTGTTTTTGCAAAAAAATAGCACTAAAACATTAAAAAAATGCCTACTTTGAGAGAGAAAGTGGCCTTACAACCACTTTTTGGACTTGGCATGGAGTGAGGAATCCAAAGGAGGTCTTTGTGAGGGGGAATTGGCCTCCTACCAACTCGGGCCTCACCCTCCGTCTTTGACAGGC
The DNA here is from genome assembly GCA_037957365.1 of Torreya grandis. NCBI lineage: Eukaryota > Viridiplantae > Streptophyta > Pinopsida > Cupressales > Taxaceae > Torreya > Torreya grandis. Next base: position 2,116,034 of record JARHVA010003090.1, read on the forward strand.
GAAGATACAGGTTTAAAAAAAAACTCAACTATTGCTCAATCAAAGAACCCCAATAAAAAAATGATTTGGCACTTTATATTAGTCTGTTTACAACTACCACTAGCAAGAAATACTAAGTGGTCTTGATTTCAATGCATTACAAAACCCTCATGAAGAGCATATGCTGAAAATATAACTTTGGCATAATATCTAGAGAAATAAATAGCACCACTACGATCTACTCAAAAAATCATGCACTTTCAAACAAAGAATTGTCTCGATACGAGGTCTTATGTGAAAGTTATGATCCTCTGAAGTTCTCAAAATGAGAACTATGCAATGTCATGACTGAGAATCTACTATTTTTGAAAAATCTTAGCATCAAAATCAAAAAACATCTATACTAGTGCATAGAGCATGAAAAAATAGCCAAATAAAAAGAAAATCATGGGAAAAGGAGTTCGTATGAGCAAGAATGGAGCATTTGAAAATTACCTTCAAAATTGCAACTGCCAACAGAGAGGGGTCCTGCTGTAACTTTCTGAGCACATTTTTGAAAAGTATACATAATCTATGCAAAAATTGAAAGATACTTAGATGGTTTTTCTAGGCTATGAACAAAACCTAGAAGGCATTTTTCTTGTTGATGTACATAAGATGTAGATCTAGTGTAAAATAGATGCCTTTAGCCAGAAAAAATGACCCCAGCAACCAAAAAATGGCATGCAAAGGTAGAATCAGCTACCAAGAGATTGCAAAGGCATGTGACAACCTAAAATTCTAATTAAAACACAACATATGCAAGCTAATTGATAGAAACAAGATTATTGGATCTTGCAAAATCCCACTTGCATGTATATGGAGAGACCAAACAAGCCATGGAAGGAACAAGAGCACGGAGAACTAGAAATATCTCTTGTAAATTTTCAAATTTCATAAAAAAATGCCTTAACAAAGCTCTAGATTTCAATGAAAGCAATAGCAAAATAAACAACTAGTTACTAGGGTGGCTCTGATACCATATCAGAGGATTCACCAAGGTCCAAATAATGAGGATGCACAAGTTGTGGTTGCACAAGACGAAGCAAGTGAATACCACAAAATGCTAAAGTAAATGAAATCAAACAAGAGACAATTACATAGACAATTTGGAGAAAAGCCAATATTCCATTAAGTTGAGATGGCGAAGAATACATATAGGAGAGATAGTAAGTAACTCCTCCATAAATGGTGGTCAAAGCACCCCAAGAATAGACTGTAACTCCTCCATGAAAGGTGGTGACAAGGTGCTAAGAATAGAGAAGTAACTCCCATACCTAAATAGCTAGTCAAAGGAGTTACTTATGATATTCTTATGACACCTATGACACATCTATGACACACATATCCACATAAGCTAGCCTATCCCACGAATGTAGGAAAATTCCATGTATGCACAAATATATAATTTCCCTAATTAAATAATAGGGAAAAATAAAAACCTACACTAATAACAACTAGGTATGAAAACAATGACCCCAAACTTGATGTCTAGGTGGTGCTTAGGAAATATAAGGTGAATAAAAGCATGGAATATATGATATATAGACATAACTATTAATTTAAATTAGTTAAACACCATGATCAATCTTAGTTAAGGCTAATACACACCTACAGACATCTTTAAGGAAGAAAATGCAAAATACAGTCAATTGCCTAAGACTGGTCTTATGATCAATTCACTTTAAAGTGTGAGATAGATATTTATATCATGGATGAAAGGAATTTAAAAATCCAAGGAAGGTTAAAACACCTGATTATATGGTCTTAATAACATAAACACCACCTACAGGTCTTGAAATTTCCATACAATCAGTTGAGATTGACTGAGATAGGTAGTGAGATGAAACATGGCATATAGGTGTTGTTTTCATGAGCCCAATGTAATAAAATGAGTCCATTAATTTTTTAATGATACTAGGGGACTAAAAAATGGGTTTTTATGTTGTTTCAATCCTAAGATTAAATAAATAACACATATAAGCATGGTGTTATAGAATAGGACACAGTCAAGATTTTGTGCACAGTCTTAACTAAAAGAAGGGGGTTTAAGGGTTATCAAGGGTATGTAGTGAGTTTTAAAGATTAAAAAGTTTAAAAAATATTTAAAATGATTTATTTCCCTTGAAGGTACTCTCTTCCATGAAAATCATGCCAAAAAAGAGTTCAAAACAAGCCAAATATGGTCAAAGTGTCCACAGTCTGCCTTCAAGAAGTTTGTTTGGGAATTTAAGGATTTTGGAGGGTATAAGCTTAAAACCAAGGGATAAAATTTCGTATAGGTAATATTTAAGACTTGGATAAAAATATAAATTATCCACCATTGTTCTAGGAAGTATGGGAGTGCCCTTTATTTTGTCTTATATTGAGGGCACTCCCTTATGAGCACAAGCTGGCACTTTTGGTGAAGGATAGTAGATGGATGGTCTTAAGAGCTATATGAAACTCTCAAATAGTTATTTTGAGTTGGATAAAACCCAAGAAAATGTGTATAACACCTTTAAAGAGTATGGAACTTGGTAGGATGTTCTAAACCCTTGTAGTTGTAGTCAAGCCTGCTAAGCACATTAAGGCCTAAAAGCGAAATAGAGAACCACTCTCATTTCTAGTATGGAGTCATCATTATAACTTGTAGAGGAATTTTTATTGGGTTATAATATATGTTTAAGTTATATTTAAATGTAGGTAAGGCATACAAAAAGGTCATTTTGGGCTTAAACATAAAGTTAGACATATTAGGCATGGCTAGACCTAGTGTCCAAATGAAGAGTTAATCAAACTTCTAGCATTAGATATGAGCTATAACCTATTGACACATGTTAATAAGGTCAATATAGGTTTGATTAATCTTATAACTTGTAGATAAAGCATTAAAAATGTCACTTTTGGCTCAGAAACCAACTTAAACCTATAAATAATAAGAGAATACGCTTGATAGGTCAAATTCAAATGCTCATATCTTTCATGAGGCCTTGCATGGGAACCAAAGAGGTTTAGAGGAGTTATAATAGGTATTAAAAACAAATTTATGGAAATTTTTTACAACTCCAATGTCAAATATTTATGAATGAACATTAAGAGGTTGAAATTCTCAAAACCCTTGCTAAACCCTTACAAGGACCAGTTTGGATAAATGGAGTTAGAAACTACTCTAATGGACCAGTTTGACTAGGATGATGATTAGAACTTGAAAATTACTACCTTAATATATTCCTAGTGTTTTATAGGCTATATGAGGATTTTAAATATGAAAAAAAAATTGGGGGAAATATTATGACTTTTAATCAACCCTAAAATCTATCTCATGTTTCAGAGAAACTCATAAGTGTTCAAATAAATAGCTTCATCTCAGCCAGTCAAAATTGGCATAGTGGACAAGTTAGTGAGAAGGGTTTAAAACTTCAAGTGGGGTGATTTTAAAGTATGCATAATACTTATAATGCCATGGAGGTTCTTGAAAATTGTCAAAAAATTCCTCACATGGATTTTCATGAGAAAATTAAGCCAAATTTGAGGATAAGTGTGCAAGGTGCATGAAGGAGGAGTTTTATGGACTACAAATGATGAAGGTTCCTTTACAAATTATTTTAGATGACTAAACCTAAAAATAAAGCATGGATAGGCATGCATAAAAGTCATACCATTCATTCTAATAATTATAACTATCCCTAATTAGTTTTGGGATGTTCAAATAGGTCCAAATCATGAAGATAGTTTTTTGAGCTAAAAAAAGGAGTTTCTTGCCACTTTTCATGAGTTTTATGACTTGGATAGCCACTTTTACTTCCTAACCTTTCATGGTTTATCCCATATAATATTATCATGAAAAATTAACTAATTTTATAACCTTGACAAGTTTCCTTATGACCCTTGTATTTCTCTCTTTTCTTCTTTCTCTCTCAAGTTCTATAAGAACTAGCCATTTTGGCCATTATAGCTTATGCTCCTCCTAAGTATGGTGAAGCCTTGCTCATTTTCATACTATTTGATCAATAATAATACTAATTTTTACCTCTTAATTATTATTCCTATTGTATTTTACTTTAATTTTAGATCTTGCTTATTGAAGAGTATGGATTCCTTAGCATGTTGTCTCATTCTTGCATCCTATTTACAATTGGAAAGATTCTTCTTATAGGACATGTGAAGTTTTCTAGGAAATGTCAATGATTTAATGAATTATTTTATTTAATATTTCCATTCAATTCATCTTGTCTAGTCCTCCTAGTTTTGCACATTCATCCATAACCTCATAATATAACATTGATGTGAGAAGATGTAGATTGAATAAGTGTATGTTCAGTTTGTCCCTTGATTTCATGTGTAACATGCAGTTGGTTGGAACTCATCATTTTATTTGGTGTATCACCTCCATTAGAATAGTTTTTATTTATTTATCTCTCTCCCTTTACCCACCCCCCTGCCAAAGTTTAAGTGTAGTTGCAATCCAAAGTGGTACATCAAGGGAACTAGTCTTGTTTAGAGATTCACCTCATCCTTAGGCTACCCACAAGCCTAGAGGTGTTTCCATTGTGACAATTGGATGAGGAGAGATTATTTATCTCCTAAAAGGGTGAAAATACAAGTGAAAACACATGTATTTTCCTTTTCCCAAATGGCTTATGATTTGGTTTGAGTGGAATCGTATGGGTAATGAATTTAGTATTGAATATCCTCAAGTAATCATGAATACATGCAATTATATCTTTGTATCTTATGATCAATTCCTTGACACTTTGCATTTAATTAGGAGTGAAACTTAATCCAATATTAACAAGGTGTATGTCTCTTTCATCACCTAAATTTTCTAAGCTAAACTTAACTTCATGAACCTTGAATTGCATTTATTGTTGTGTTTGAGGGTCCATATCAAAAGATATTTTTGAGGTGACCCTTCCAAACGGGATATGATTTTAATTTATTTGGATGACATCTTATTCATCCAATACTTCATGGTACCTATTATTTATTTCCTCATCATCAATTATTTGGAACTCAAACTATCCTAAATTGGTCTGAAGTTGGATGATCTAATGGTCATCATCAAACACTTGAAAAAAATCAATATTGTCTAGCACTAATGGATAAGGTATCAATTCAATGGAGAACTTCTATACTTTTTACTCCATTAAGGGTTCTAAATTTACTACTGAAGTAGCCAGTGAGTCAATAACTTGGTTTTGTTCCCTTAGAATGGCCACCATATTGAAAGCCTTAAATGAATCGATTAAATTTTAGGCTCTATTATTATACTTCATTAAATATGATAATTTTCATTGATACTTATTCTTGACCTTATTGATCATAATTTTTGAGTCTCTATATACTAGTAGCTCCTTGATGTTGTTCTTAAGGGCAAACTATAATCTTAAAATTAGGGCCTCATACTTTACTTTATTATTGGTCCATGAAAATTAGAGTTTGTGTGATACTAATTATTTATTTCATTTTGGATCAACTAATTTGATACCAACACCTAATACTTTCTTAGATCTCGCTCCATCAAAATAGATGGCCCATAATTAGGAAGAGCTCTACACTTCTTGCATTTCATGCTTCATAGTAGATGTATAGATTTTAAGACTAGTAGACTTATAACTTAATTTTTCATTGGCAATGTTATAATCTATAATAGGGTGCTTCATCCTTGGCTCCCAATCAATCTTGAGCTGGTTTGTAATGCCCTCCATGGTATCCAAATGTGAGATAAGTCTATGTAAATATATCCATTGAGCATCTTAGACTAATCTCTACTCAATAGTATCCCATATCCCTTTAGAATATCTACTACCAGTATGTCAATAGTAATATGTACTCAAGGTTTTGATGGAACCTAGATTATTACATCAATAAGTTCTCCTATCATTGACACTAGTATTTTATCGAACTACAAAACAATCCACTTGGATGGACTTGTATTCAAACCAATCTTTTGATAAATATAGGTTGGCATCATAGATTCTAAGGCTCTAGAATATACCTAACAATTATGTATATTATTTCAAAACTTCTAAATGGTTAGCAAGAAAGAGGAGACCTAAAGATTAATTTTGTATATAACATGTATGTTAATTGTTTTGGACTTTTCTACAATAAACTTGCCTATGATAGACTTCCATAAGATCTCCTTATGTTCCTTGATTTATGTCAGTTCATGAAGAGTGATATTAGCCTTGATATTATTCATATCCTAAACAATGTTATATCTTCCCTTTCTCTATTCTTCTTTATCCTAAGAATGTTCATTCCCTTTTGGGGGAGGAGGATTATCATCAAATTTAGGATTCAAGGGAATAATTGTATTTTTGGGAGGAGTAGATGTATTGAGAGGCTGTATGTTCCTAAAATTTTAATTATTCTTATTGAACTACTAAAACTCCTGCACTTCATTAGACTTATCCTCTGAAACATTGTCATCTTCACTAGGGAAACAAAAAACATAAGTTTCAAAGACCATAGCTAGAATTGAGGGACTACATTCATGAGGGAGATATGGAGGATTCATAATTTGATCATGTTTGACCATTTATCTTTGAAATATTTCAAAAAATACAAAAAAATCTATATAGTCCAATTCCCAATGTTTTGATGTGTTATAAACTCTACACCAATTAGATTATATTGTATCCATGATATTTATTTATGGCAGCTTAGTGGGTTGTTGTTGTTCTACAATATTAGTGAGTTTATTAAAACTCCTATTATATCCTGAAAAGCTAGAATTCTTGATATATTTCTAATTAGTGGTATTACTCATCCTTTTTTGCATATTCAAGAAGTCATTGCTCAATTTTTAGACCATTTTTTATATAAAACCAATCTAGCTTTGGTGGATTCAAAAACCTAAGCAAATATTGTGTTAGTGTGAGCCAAATGTTAATTTTTATTATTTTATTGATGGTCATTCCTTTGTACTTGATTGTTTAGGAAACTATAATTCTGATTTGTTGCCTATTATGTCATAAGAGATAGAGTGTACAATTGATTTTGGTTGAATTTAGGGATATTCTGATTAGCATTTGGTATTGGATTCAAAGATGGAAATCCATTATTGAATTTCTAGCCCCATGAATTTTAAGGATTGAGCTACTTGTCAATGTTAATAGCTTCTTGATATGCCAATACTAAAGTATTAATTATAGAATCTCTTCATAAAAACACTATAATGATGGGTTCCAAAGAATTCTTATATATCTTGAGTGATATATCTATGTTTAGCTTCTACGCGACATTAAATCAAGTGTACATCTTCTAAAATGTTGCATTGAATTCCTAGATTAACTCATTAGGATCCGTCTTCATGCTAGTGAAATGTTGATACACCATACTTGGATTAGTAACCCACCTAAATAATGCAAGAAAAGTACTTTAACATTCATTTCATAGTGATAGAACTTTTCTACAAGTTAAGATAACAATCATAATCAAAATCTTATAAAGTAAATGGGAAAATCCTTCATGCAACATCCTTGTGGGTGACATTAATTAATCTTAGAGAAGCCTTGAAATATTTGATGTGTTCTATCATCCTCCCACTTGAGGGGGAGAAGGTATGAAAGTATTTCTATGGTTTCCTTGGCATATCATATTGGTCTCTAGGGATGGAAATAATAGTGACTAACCAAGGTTGATGCATAGGAAAATTAATAATTGGTATGCCTCTTATTATGAAAGGTGTCCTAGATTAGTGCACCTTAGGGACAATAGGTATTGGTCTAGGTCTTATGTGATTTGATAAAGGTTAAACCAGAAGGCTATCTTGGACCCTAGACCTTGTTACTCTCCTAGGTGTCTCCAATACAACTCTATGTAGTGACTAACCTCTACTATTTAGAAAACACACAAGTGTGCCCTCCTTCTAGTGCCATTTTTATTTATGTTGATGTGGGTTTTATGCACACTTAATAAGAATAAATGAGGTATCTTCTAATGTTTTAGGATATCTATGGAATCCACACTAGGGCATGATTTATATGTATGTAGTTAAAACAACCAAATGGTGGAATAGAAGGTTGAGCATATAGGTTGTTTAACTAGGTTTGTTGATGGATGTATGAAATCTACTAGGAAGCAAACACTAGGTCATTGAAATGGGTGAAGAAGTAATCTAAGATGGATATATATTCAAATAAAATCAAAATAGAGGAAAGGTAAGATATAAATGAAGGCTTTATGTTCCTAAAATGTCACTTCTAAGACTATTTATTTGGTGAACAAGTATCTCCAAGACCAATGTTTGCTACTTGTAGCTATTACACACTAATGAATAATCAAGGTTAGTAGTCTAGGAAATAAGTATAGGAAACTTAGTGATCTAAATTAAATGTTGCTTTCCTTTGAGTTAATTTTTCACACCCTTATATGAGAGGTTATAGCTTGGACAAGGAAGTTATCTAAAGTAGCTAGAGCACATGCCTAAAAGACTATACCAAAGGAAATACTCTTATACACCTTAGATTATCAACTCAATCTATAATAATTACTTAAACTAATGAAATTTACCAATATTTAATAGTTTTTGCACATATAAGATCAAAATTTATCATTTAGAATAATCAAATTCATCCATAACATTAGCACACTTCAAAATCATTGAGTTGATATAGAAAATGAAGCTAAAATTTTAATAACATCAAGAAGGAAGAAGATAGAACAAATGTAGTTGCATGAAAATCAATGAATTGATTTTTTCTTATATATTGATCAAAAACTCCAAACCTTTAAAATATGGTTTCACATGTATTTAAAAGACTTGAGTAAGGGGTGACATCATTTTCCAAGTGTAGTAAAACCTCAATTTACATCAAAACAACTAGAAGTTGAGTTCTAGTTTGATAAAAACCCATATGTTCTAACTTATAGATTACATAAGTCATGCATGTGTGTATGATTGTAAAAAAACTAATATAATTATAACATAGATGTAAGAAGACTTAACTAGCTATGAATAATCATTACATGCAACCTATTACAAAATTAACCTTCAACAAAGGTTGGCTTAGATCCTACTTTACACTACTCATTTTTGTGGCTAAAACTAAAATTATAAATAGAGTTAAATTGGTAGCTTGGGTTGGTGCACTTTCAAATATATTAGGCCATGATAAAGTGGAAGTTATATCTAGAGTTAAACTAGTTAAACTAGGAGGAACTAAAGTTGTAAGTGGAATTGAAGTTATAGCTAGAATTGAAGTTGTGGATGGAATTGAGATTGGGACATTGGGCGGAGTCTGAGCTGAACTGTTAGATGGTGCTGAAGTAGGTTTTTTATTGGCCTAAAACTCTTGATAGTGTTTGTATCCACTAACATGTTATGTCTATTCTATTCTCATATCTAGGAGAGAAGGTTTGTTTACCCTATCTTCTTGTGCCATTATCCTTGCTTTCTTAGTTTTGGTAGATCAGAAGCCTACCCAAAAAGCTTCCACTTTAGTGGCCTTCTTCCTCTATAAAATAAGATTTACTTCAATATGTTATAAATTTAAACCTTGTAAACTTTTATTGAAATTATATAAAGCTTGTTGTATCATTTGGTCAAAAATAGACCTGGTCACTAACTTCTTAGTGTTATCCCATGCTCATGTCAATTATTATTCATTCAAAATTTACACTATGTGCTTCTCTTATTCTATGATATTAGAAATTAAAGTATTAACAACATTTGCCCATTATCAAGCTTCTTGGGTCCTAATGACTACTAGATTTAGTGCATTTTTTGCCTCTAGTGGGGTCATCAAGTTCAAATGGTTGAATGCCTTATTAGTAGTATACACAACCAAAAAATTCATTCTATTCAAAATTTCCTTAAGAAAATTAAATAATTTAGTTATTATGGTTACATGGGAAACCAATTATGATATTAAAGAATGAATGGTATATAATATCTCATATAATCTCAATGCTGCATTTTGAACATCTTTTTCTATCCCATAGGAAACATGGATCACCTATTATTGTTCCTTGAGGGTCCTCGATTCTTCCTCCAATTCTTTTCTTGCCTACTCTATGCCCTTATGAATGGATAACATTTACCCATTGTGTGTCTTCATATATGACTTAAATTACTCAATATAAGGGGACTAACCCTTCTTTTTATCTTGCCTCTTTGATAAAGAGTAGTTTTCTTCTCTTTCTTCCAAAATTAGACCTCACCCAATGCTATCTTATATCTTCCTCTTCCTCACCCTTTGCACATAGATAGTTGATTTATCAAAGAGTGGGATACTATTGGGAATATTATTGATATTCATTTTTATCCTCTTAGCATATTGTGCTCCTAATTCCTTGGCCCAATATGGAAGATTCAACCTTGATGGATCTAGTGGTTGTGCCTCTATATGAGTGTCTCTTGTAGGCTCAATCTTAGGGGATGGATTAGGCATTGAAGGCCATATTATTTTGGACCAATCCACATTATTTAAATGTGGCATGGGATGAACAATGTATACTAGTATCTTCTTCATATCTCTCTTAGTGGCCACCACTATTATGATTTGAATTTCTCCTGTTGAGGGCATTGGCAAGCTCAATTGAGTGGAAGAAGCTAACACTTGAGTGTTTATTTGACTATTGATAATAAAAGAATAGGTGGAGACTAATGGAAAAGTTTTATAATTAATTTTTAAAATTTTCAAAAAAGAGATGATGGCACATGAGAAAAAGAGGAGATAATTGGCAAAGAAAAAGTAGAGACTCCTAGTAATGAAATTATAAGAGAGTGGCCTTTGGGGGAAATGGATAGAACACTCTTACCTAATTGGTCAAAAATAAGGGGTTCCTTTCATTCTAATCCTTGAAATATTATAACCTTATCTTGTTGTATATCATCTTTGTCCACCTCATGACTTGGCTCACCTTCAATTGAATGTTGTGGCTACCTACTTAGTACTTATGTAGATGGTGTCTATGGATTTTTTGCCATGTATTTTATTTTATAACAAATTATTCTCCTCTTATTTTGAGTATTAGTCACTTTTTGGGTAGGAATATTAATATTCATATGGGATGTTATGGTTTTTGAAGATGCTATAGTAGGTGAAATATCTTCCTCATCAGAGGACTCTAGACAATTGATTTCCTCCTCTCCCCTAATTATGTTGTCCTTCACCTAAATTAATTTTTCTATTATCTCTTATTTTAATTTCATTAGTTCAACAATGTAAATTTAAAATTTATTAGTATACTCTTCCTCTTTCCTAATAGTAGTTTATGTCTCCCCTACACCTTGATCTTGCTCTTACTCTAGAGCTGTCATCATAATAGGTGGGTTTTTGGGGTCCTAAATTTGATCTTGTGGTTAATGGAAGGGTATACCACTACATAAATATGATGAATTATATCCCATTATTGGTGGGATTTTAATTTTTTCTCACCTATGTATGAGGTAAATATTTACTTTGATCACTCTAAGCAAGTCCTTGCTAATACTAGCACTCATATCCCTTTCCCTTGACTTCTGCATCATATTTTATATGGAGGAATAAGAAGTCATGATCAAAAGGCACATGCTTGTATGGGATTATTTTATTATGGAAATTTTATTACACTACCCCATGGGTGTCTTAATCCTTGTGTTGTAAGGTAGCTAAGGTAGAAGCATTCCTTTCACCACTAGCCTCTCCAAAGTGTCTTTGGTATGTGTACTGCATCCTCCTAATTATGATATGAGAACCATGGAAGGTTCTATTTTTTTAATATCAGTTAGGTCTTCATCTATCCCATTCCACAAATGATATCCTATTTCTTATTTAGTATCTTTTTCTATGATGAATTTGGGGAGGCGAAGAGGTTCAAACTTATGTCTAAAAACCATGATAATAGTATAGTCTAGTTATAGATAATAATGACCTAGATTCATGAGCATATTGGTGATGTTATTAGATGTCCTAGCCAATGGTTCCCTATGAATTTACATCTATACTTGAGGATATAAATCCTCTTTAATTCTAGATATGTTCCTAACATATGCATAAATGTGGATGAATGTGTATAAGTTGCATATTCTATTCTTGATGTATTTGGGGTTTAGATTCAACATAGCCCTATTGTGTCTATAAAGAATCCTTATGACTAAATATAAAAGATATAAAATCATATCAAATTTTCCACCATAGGGATTCATTTCCTTTTGTAACATCATTTCTTATAGGTGGGCACTAATAATCTCCCCTAGTGCATAGGTGCACTCTAAGGTGATCAATAAATCAATTAATGGTACCTACTCTAAATTAAGGAACTAGATGTTTGGGTAGGAAAACAAATAGTTGAACAATGTCGTGCTAATGCAAATTCCCATTTAGAACTTGGTAATAGTCATAAGGTTCTTGTTGGTTTCCTTGAGTGTGAAGGTCTCTCTCTCAAAAGAAGCCATTTCCTTACTATTTATTCTATGTGATTGTTCTTCTTCCAACCAATGATAATGTTTACATAAAAGGTATCATCTAGAATGGGTAAATAGAAATAACTCATGAATGAATCACCTGATATGTATGTGATAATGTTATTGTTGACATAATGTAGAAAACCATCATCTGTAATTCTTCATTCACAGAACATGTCTTGTAATAAGTCAATGCATGGCATGAATTCTAGATTATAAGCTACATAATGAAGTGATTAGAATTTGAATAGTGTTAAGTTAGCTACAACTTTATTTTATTCTATGGAGACATCTTCCTCATAAATGAATGGGTTGATGTTCTATATGACCTCCCATACAGCTGAGTAATTGACATAGAGACCCCTAAATACTATTGTATCAAAATATATATCTAGGTACTCTATTAAATCCTTGATGGAGAACCTAGATGGCATATATACTTCCTTTTAGGATATAGACAAAGATGCCATCCTTAGTATTAAGTTTTAGTAAGATTAGAGCTCTTGGTGATGGTGTCTTGGTACTTTGTCACACAAATTGTAGCTTTTTGTATGTAGCTAGGGATCTAAATTCATAAGAGGTAATATATGCTCAAATTTTATGTCAAAAAATAGATGTGAGATTAGTTAGGGCTCAATGTTATAGATTTTTGGCATTCATGTTTAGTTTTTGCACCATTAATCATCAACATCTACAAGGTCATAACCTTTACTTAATTCAAACTTGACCACCTAGGCCTAGTGAGCATGCCATGCCGTATGATTACTCATTTAGGGGGGCTTCTATGGTGTTATTGATTTTAGCACTTATCAATATGTGGTTTATTTAGGATTCAACATTTTCATTTAGGTTAAATCATCTAACTTTATGAGCCTAAAGTTATAAAAGAAAGTTTTTTAAGAACTAGATGTTCTTCGGTGAGATTCACAAGACTTATCCTAAAATAGGGCACCAAAAATGTTTCCTAGAAGACAAAATTTTCATCTGTGATGATTTATCAGAGAAAGTTCTTGAAGACCAAAACTTATTAAGGACCAAAGTTTTTGAAATAAAACCACCACATAGGAGGTGATGAATAAAATGACCTAAAGTAAAGTGTTGATGAAATTTTTATTTACACCAATTCATAATGAGGTAACCTATAACATTTTAATATCTTAATGGATTTAAACTCCACTCCAAGGCATGAGTTGTAGGTATGCAATTTTAACACCTAGGTGATGGAATAGTAGGTAGATCATGCAACTTATTAACCAAGATTATGAATAGATGAATGGTTACTAAAATAAAGTCAAAATCTAGGTGATTTGGTGGATGGATGGTTACTAATATAGAGTGGGTAGATATTAGGAATAAAATCAAAAATAGAGGGAAGGGTAGAGTAGAAAATAATGAAATATATGACTTCAGAAATAACCTCTCAAGCTAGATTCTAAGTGGACACGTGCTTTTAGAACCAATGTATGTTGCTAGAATCTATTGTACACACAGATAATCATGGTTAATCAGTCTAGGATAGTTTTATATAGGGAAATCAAGGATCTCATTCAAAGGTTTCTCCTTTTAGAGTAGCTATTTCACACCCTTACTCAGGAGATTATGACTCAAACTAGGGAGGTATCTGAGATAGTTTTTGCATATACACAGAAGACTATATATTTAAAAAATACCTACACACATGTAGAAATATGAAACAATCAACTTATTCAAAAATGATCAATATAAATGTTAATTATTAAATAGTTTTTGAACATCTAAAACTAGCATATTAATCATAACAAGAAATAATTTCTTATATATATTTCACACTAAGAATTACTGAATCAAAACAACCAAAAATATCAAACTTAATTACACAAAGCTTAGAGAGAAAATACACAAACACATTCACTGATAATAAAAAATGATTCTGCTTCTATATTAAGTTTTCTAACCCTTTTAAAATGTGCATTACATATGTTTAAATAGGCTTGGGGAGGGGTCACCTCATCTTCCAAGTACATGAAAAATTTGTGATTACATGGTGTAGTTAGAACCTTAATTCTAACTATAGTTATAAAACTATATATAGTTATCTTATAATTATCAATAATTAAAGTTAGCCTTTACATTGTAATGCATCATATGCATGATTACAAATAATCTAGGCAAATTTTACATTAAATTTTATCATGAGAAATTTATGATTACAAAATTTAGGCCACTACATTGAATTGACACGCACAAAATTGACTCTTTCAACTAAGGCCGAGTGGACATTTACATAGATGCATTAACTTTTGGAGGAGTCATTATTGTATATGTTGGTACCAAACTAGATGGTAGAGCCTCAGTCTTCTTATTATTTACCTCCAAATCAAGATGAAATTTATGACCTAAATCATGCTTCTACCTGATGATGTCTAAGTTAATTACAAGGGTTTGTGTACCCTGTTAACTTGCTCTAAGAGTTTTGCATGCTTAGCCTTCATATTTTGGAAGTTGATCTTCAAAATTTCAACTTTAGTTACCTTCTTTCTTGTATAACTCAACTCTTATTCAATATCCTCAAGTGTTAACCCCTATATGATCTACTTGAATTTGTTAGATGCTTCTTTAATGAGTTAGTCAAAATTGATTATGCTAGTCAAATTTCCTATATTGTCCCTTGTCTTAGATAATTTAAAATCATCAAACATATGTAAGATGAGAGTTTCATGCTCTTGATATGTAGGCATTGTTACCCCAAATATGGTAACCCATTCTTTGGCTTCCTGCATTCTTATCACCACCAAATTGAGGGCATTTGATGCCTATAATGGTGTCATTAAGTCCAAATGGCTATATTCCTTATTAGTAGTTTGAAAAATTAATAATTTCAGTTTATTCTCATCTTAGTTTAAATAATTAAATAATTAATGAGTTGTTGTAATATGGGGGGCCAATTCTACCCTTAGTACCTCAATAGCCTCTAGATCATTATAACATTTTTATGCAACTTCTTGAACTTTAGTTTCAATTCCTTCCTACTAAAATATGGATTGTTTTCTATTGCTCCTTAATTTTCTCTAACTTTTGTGCTATCTCTTACCTTGCCATCTTTTCCCCCTCATGCAATGTTATAATAACACCCTTATGGGTTTTTATGAGGGACCTAAAGTCTTTTATGTATGGGGGCTACCCTAGATATCTATTTTTCCTTTTGGACAAGCTATAGACCTCTTGCCTTTCCTCAAGAATAATCTCCCTCCTAGCTTCATCCTCCAATTTACTCTTTCTAACTCTTTGAATTATCCCTTAGGGCTTATCAAAAAAGGAGGTTATTGATGGTAGATTTATAAGTTTGAAATTAGGATTTTGGAAAGCCTTTAACCTAAGATAAATTGCCCATGGTGGAATCACTAGCTAAGTAGGGTCTACTAACTGTGTATCCTTAGCTATAGCCTCTACCTCTAGACCCTCCATTGGTTATTCTAGGGTTCCTTTGGGAATTGTATCAAAAAGGGAAGGCTAAATTAATTTTGGACCAATCCACATCTCCATATTGTGGGAGTGGATGGACTGTGTAGACTTTTAAAGAATTTTCAGCCTTCTTTGATGATATGATAGTAGTATCATGGGAGGAGATTATGAAAGGCATTGTAAAATTGATCTATGTGAAAGAAACAAGTAGTTGTGAGCTGGCCAGTGTTGGTTCAATTTTTTTGGAGACATTTTTACTTTTCATGGTTCAAATTGTAGCAGTCCTAGAGGGAATGTTAATAGTGGTGGTAATAATGGACATGGTTATCACTATAGGGGTGAATGAAATGATAGTGGTAGAAGAAATATCTTTTACTTTGGGAGTGAGAAAAGGTAATTGTAAGATAGCAATAGGGGAAATAGAAACATTAGGGGTGAATGTGACATCCTACAACTTTGGAGTGAGAAAATGGGTTTTCAAAATAATATTAATAGGAATTGAACCAAAAATGGGAACATACAATGAAACTTGGGAAGAAGGGTCTGAAGGCTACACCATATTACCTGATTTGTCATTTTTTATCAATAAATATCCTTTGTCAACTATATGAATTAATTCCTTTACTCTTTCCATTTATTCCTCTTCATATATTTCTTATTGGGCATGTATTTGTTATTGGGGAATCGAAAGTATGCCCTATGGCTGATTAAATGTTGGATTATCTATAAGGGGAGGAACCCTTAGAGTCCTCTTATAGAAAATTATATTCTTAAGTGGTGTGGAGGAGGCTCAATGAGTTTAGGTAGTAAAAACCTATTTCACTATTGATTATTTCAATTATGGTGTAACTATGGGTGTTTATAATGGCAATACAATTAGGTACTCTTGGTCCTTTGCATCAAATGAGTCTAAATTAATTCAATCCCCTTGAGCTCCCATAGGATTAGTCTCACTCAACCCAGGCTCTTTATTCATAGCTCTCAATAGTAGGGGAAGTCCTTGGGAAGGCCCTTCTTATATATTTGTTTATTTTTTGGGTATATTAACCCAAATTCAGAAGTAACCCATCCTCTAGGGGTGGCATCCTAGTATACATTCCCTAAATTGAAATTAAAGGATCTTGTTGAATAATCCTAAATTGATCCTCTTTAACGCATACATATTTTTCCATTTCTAAGACCTGGGCATCATCCTTTGCATTTAAGAATAGAAAATTGTGGTCATAGGGGACATGTTGGTATGGATTACCAAAGCCTTGGATATGCTTTTAAATTTGATTGTGGGGGTACTAATCTCTATGTGGTAAGGTAGGTAATTGATAATGCTTTTTATTATTGCCTACATCCCCAAAATTCTTCCTCATGGTATAACACATTCTACCTATGATTATGTGAGATCCATAAAATGTGCCTTTCTTATATTTTATCAAATCCTCTTCCATACTCCACAAAATTTGAAACATAATTTCTCTAAAAGCTTATCTATCACATATTTTGGGAGGCACAAGGGGTGGACCTTATGATTGGTGAGCATGATCATTGTATAGTTTGGGTATAACCAATAGTCATCCTAAGGAGCTAATGTATTTACTATGCTCTTTAAAATTTTAGGTAGTGGGGTGTCATGAATTGATTACCATACTTGAGGATACATATCCTTGATAATTTGGACCATATTATAAGTATATAAATACATGTGCATAAATTTATAGTAATCACAAATGTGATTCTTAAACAATCAGTGGTAGGGCTCCAAAGCTCCCCTAACTCCCTATATACTATGCCCATTATGATGTCAAGGATGTAAGACATCATATAAAAATGGCCTACTAAATTGGGCAGCTTACCTTTATGAAATAATTTATCCCTCAATTTGAATCTAATGATCTCTCCCAGGGGAAATATTATGTCACTAGTCATTATCATATCTAGTAATAACACCCAATCTAGGTTGAGAAAATGGATACTTCACATACCATACATTCTATTCAATAAGGCCATCCAAACATGAACCCCCATTCTAAATTTGATA
Source organism: Torreya grandis (assembly GCA_037957365.1). NCBI lineage: Eukaryota > Viridiplantae > Streptophyta > Pinopsida > Cupressales > Taxaceae > Torreya > Torreya grandis. The sequence continues at coordinate 2,133,904 of JARHVA010003090.1, forward strand.
ATGGGGGTGGGATACTTTCCCTTTATGACCGTATTTTCCCTAATAAGAATCCATGAGATCAAAACTTTCTTAGTTTAATTATGTTTATTACATGTTACCATCCTATGTTTGTTAAATATTTCATCTAGAATTGGTAGATATAAGTTCCTTTGGAAATCATCACAAGTGATGTATTCCATGACCATATGGTGATCACTGTAGTGAAATAAGGTGTCTTGCATTATATTTATAGAAAAAATCAAGTCTTATATAAGGTTGATGCAAGCCATGACTCAGGATTGGCCACTACAAAATGTAGTCTTTATCTCTTAAGAGAGAGTAAGTCTATAACTAATTGGTGTTGAGTGAGTGATAAATTTCATTCATGTGAAAAATCATTGAAAAAATTAATGTCTTCCCATAATTATGAGTAATTAGCATACCTATTTTCAAATATTGTTACATCAAACATCATGTTTGTGAATTTTGTAGAATCCTTGATGGAGAATGTTGATGGTGGTAGTGTTCCTTCAAATTTCTTGGATGATGAAGCTATTAAAATTGTTTGGTATTCTAAAATTAGTTTCCATTTATCATAAAAAATCCTTTATAATCATTTTTTCTTAATGGATTCATAGGTAGCTATAGCTTCATTCTCAAAGTAGCAATTGAGTTTGAATTCACTTGTGAGCAATGAATACATCGATAGTTGCACATCATTGATATAAACTTTATCATTTAATTATAGTTCATGTGATTTTAATTTCCAACATTTATATACTTTTAGTTACCTACATAATTAAAATCTCATTAGCTTAGTTTATGGGTTATGTTTTTTGGTAAGTTTTAGGAAGTAGTTTTGCTTTGTTGGCTAAGTATAGCAGGCTTTTGGTAGTTGGGAATTGGGATTTAGGAGTTGGGAAGTTGGGTTTCATGTTGGGACCAAGCCAAAAATTATCACAAACCAAAGGCTATAAACACAAATCCCCAATAAAATGCCTAAAGACCAAATCCCTTAGAACAATGTTAGAATAAAATATCCAAACAAAAGCTCTAAACAAAACCTCTAAAGTGTATAAAGACAATGATGATTATTTCAAACAAATTGTTTGATGAAAATTCTTGAACAAAAGCTATAATGAAAATATCCAACCATAATTCCTAAATAAAATGCCTGAATAAGGAGTTCTAAAAAAAATATGTCCTTCAGAACATCATTCAAAATAAATGTTTGATTAAAAACTATGAACAAAATGTCTGATATGGAAACTCTGATGAAGACTAATCTGAATAAAATCCCTAAATAAAAGATAACCTAGACATGAGTCAAACAAAAAATTTATGAATAAACACTGAATAAATCTTCTAAACAAAATGTCCAATGAACAAAATTTTGACCATAAGTACTTACCACAATGTTTGAATGCCAAAACCTTGAACAAAATAGCTCTTAGTAAAACCAAGTCTCAAAACCTGTATAGTACAAAAAACTCTTGAAATGTATTAATAATTAATACAAATTGTATAAAATCATTGTTTGTACTTCTAAGTGTAAATATTTAAGTAGCATTATGATAGAAATTGCACGACTATGTAGAGTAAAACTTAACAAATCCAAATCTCAAAAAAAAAGTGGGTCCCCTTTTATTTAAAAAGAAAAGGGGGATATTGGATACGACAAATGGTGACTTATATAGGGAATACTTTTGAGTATTCAAAACCTTAGAGCTTTGGTTAGAAATTTCAAATTAGACATGAACTATGCCACAAAAAAATACTAGAATTAGAGATATGAAAGATACTCCCAACTACATCATACAACATGCTTGCCTTGTCATCCATGGATATGTGTGTGCTAAAATAATGTTCAGTTAACCCTTGTTGTGAGGATTTTTTCAAAGACATGGAATCATTGTAGGTTTTGGTCTAGTTCTTTTAAAACTTATTAAATTAGCAGAGTTTAGGCATTTATCTACTACCAACCAAGTGTCCATAGACCTAATAGAGATACCTTGGATTCCTTCTCTTCTCTCCTTTTTTAACTTTGATCATGATGTGTGGTACATTGGCCTTATTTCATCATTTGATCCTTTGATCTCCTTTAGATTTTCTTTGGGTTTTATTGATCATTCTTTTAAACACATTGGTTATTTTTATATTTTTATTTGAATATAATGAGGAGGGTTAAAACCACTATGAGCTAGTGTAGTAATAAAAATAATAATTTACCATAACATCCCTACTAGCTACGTCTGCACTAGTGATTATTACCTCCAAACAAGTATTACTATGAAAAGTGTGTTTGGTCCAATGGAGTGATAAAACTTTCTGAATTCATATGAATTATTTGAGAGAAAATTTCACATACCTAGTATAAATATTTAATTATGATACAACCCTGAATGATTGTCATTACATACCTAAATCTTGAAGACCTTAAACATAAAAGTATAACCAGTTTGTGAGTAGACCCCAAGTTGTGAATCCATTTTACAATTTTTCTTTCCCTTATATATCAATTTAAACATTAAATAAGTCCATAAATGATAGGATGTTATCTTGGTCATCTAGGAATAAACTAATTTAAATTATCACAAGAAACAAAAAAATTCTAAAGTAGAAAATAAGAAACTAACCTAAAAAGTAGGAAAACTAAAATATAAAATAGGAAACTAAACTAGAAAGTATGAAAACTAAAATAATAATACCTCTACCACTTTTCATTCATCAATCAAGGGCATATTTATATTTTAAAGCCATGAAATAATTCTTTAAAAACTATCTATTGACTAAATATGTGAGTTAATTGCCTTGTAGGTCCCTTAGATGAAATGCATTATTACCAAAGATCTTTGAAATTTGATAGTGGAGAAAATTTGTCATGTTGGACCTTATTTTAATGGGATTTATCTCAAAAAATTTCTAGATTGGAGATCCTAAATTCTTAGAATTTTTCTCTTTTATCAAACCATCTTTTGACTACATCTTGGTGTTTGTTAAAAGTCTATAGGGACTTTGTCCTTAAATCTCCCATTTCTATTATATCTAGTAATCGAGATTCTACTTTATCATTTGCTTCCATATATTCTTTCATGAATTGATAAGTCAGTAATTTTAGCATGATTGGGAATATTGGCCTATGTCCATACACCAATAGATATGATGAGGCCTTGAGGGCCTACTTGTATCTTGTTCAATCTACCCAAAGGGAATACTTAAGTAGATTATGCTAGTCTTTAGGTTTATCCCCAACTAATTTATTAATTGCACCTATCAAGTTCTTATTGATCAATTCAGCCAATCCATTTACTTGAGGGGTAGTGGTTAGAAGATAAATTGATGGTGATATGATTGTCATAAGCCCATTCAGTGAATTTAACTAATATGAATGTTGGCTCATTGTCACAAAATAGAGAAATGGGAGTGCCAAATCTATTTGTGATGTGTTCTTCCATAAAATGAATCACATATTATGCTTCTTTGTGGCTACTACCTCAATCCATTAGGTGCAGTAATCTATGGTAGTGAGTAAAAACTTGTGACTTGCTAAGGATTTTGGGTTAGTGACAGTAATCAAGTCTAACCCCCACTAGGCAAATGGCCTTCCATTAATAAAAAATTGCAAGGGCATCACTACATGTACTTCTATTTTTTATAAAGCTTGGCATTTATGACATGTCCTAATATGTGCATGGGCATCTTTGAAGACTATTGGCTAGTAATAGATCATTCTTAAGATCTTATGAGTTGTGGTGTTCCTAAATGGATGATCACTACCTATCTTTTGGTGCAAGTTTTTTAGAATCTCTTGAACCTCTTCTATTGACACACATATAGGGTAGATAGCTTCATAATTTATCCTATAAATAACTCCTTTATTAATCATGTAGTGACTATATTTGAGACTCAAATCTCCCCTTTTTTATTGATTGAGTTCTATGGACAAGTACTTATAAGTAGATATTTAATTATCTCATTATACCATTCCCCTCTAGATACTTGGGCTTCATAAACCTCTTCAATAGTAATACATGGGTCAGACCCAGTCATGAGTTAGATTATGCCTTAACCTTAAATGATCTTAGTAGGATTGATTTATATATCAATTTCTTACATATTCACTACCCATTTTCCCCTACATTCTCTCAATTCATTCTGAGATAAGGTAAGCTTGATAGTAGGGTCAGGAAAGATAGTGATAGTGTTATTCCTTGAGATGTAGTGTAAAAATTTCTTCACCACTTTGACAAGAGCAAAGATATATTTATCAATCATGGAATACCTAAATTTTGCATCATTAATATTCATACTCATAAATTTAATGGGATGCTCAGTCTCATCTTTCTTTTACATTATGACAATAACAATTATATGTTTTAAAGTAAATGAATACAAGAATAAATCCTTTGTGAAAGATGGAATAATGAGTATTGGGGATTGATATATAGAATATTTGATGTCTTGAAAAGACTTCTGGGCCCCATCTATCCATTGTATTTTAGCATCCTATTTGAGAATTGCATTTAAGGGTCTCATAATTTCTACAAATCCTAAAATAAACTTCCTTGTGAAGTTAATCTTCCTAAAGAATTAATTGAGATCTTTCTTATTGTTTGGTGACACAATATTTGAAATACCTTAGATTATATATTGATCAATGATTATTCCTTCTTTGGTAATGATATTTCCTAATAAATTGCCCTCAGTTACTCTTAATATGCTCTTTTTGGGATTCAGTGAGATGCTAAACCTTTAGCATTTTTTGAAAATTGACTGTAGAGGGTCTACATGATCATTCATGTTATTCAAGAAAATAGTAAGATCATCCATATATATGATTATACATTTACCTATTAATAATTTAAATGTATGATCCATTGCTCATTGAAAATGGCTCCTACATTTGCTAGGTCAAAATTCATCCTCTTATATGCATAAGTACCCCACTTTATAGTAAATATAGTTTTAATTTTATCTTTTGATTGTACTAGCACTTGGTTATAACCTAAAAATTTATCCAAGAAATACATCATTTTAGAGACACTAACTATCTATATAATCTCATGCAAGGAAGGCAATGGGTAGTTGTCTTTATCATAAGCTTTGTTAAATTATATAAAATCAACACATAATCTAATTTATTCATTCTTATTTTTGACTGGGAATAAATTGGCCACCTAGGTAGAATGCTTGATTGGGAATACTATCCTTACATCAACAACTTTTCTACCTCTCTTTGAATGAGGGATTCAAGAATAGGATTCACTAGTCTCTATCTTTGTCTGAATGGCTTGTGGTCTAGTTTCAGTGGAATTATATGGGTGATGACCTTTGGGTCATAAACCTTCAAGTCTTCATACATCTATGTAATCACATTTTTTTATTAGGTGAGTATATCCTTCACCCATTATATTTCTTCTAGAGTGTAACTAAGGCCAATGTTGATGTAGCATGGGCTATTCTTATCTCCCAAATTATCCTTTTTAAAGTCAAACTCATCAACCTTGGGCTTCCTATGTTTTTGAGCTTGGGGATCTATATAAAATACTCTTTCTAGGGAGACCAAACTAGTTAGGAGATGATTTTATTTGAGTTGGAGGACACCTTCCTCATCTGACTACTCTAGGCATAAATAACTAATTTATTTATTATCAGTGATTTGGGACTCAAACTATCCTTAGTTGGTTAGATACCAAATGACATATTAGTCATAATTGAAGACTTGGAAACTCTCTACATTGTTAAGAATAGAAGGACAAGATATTAACTCAATGGAAAATATCTTTACCTTGGATTCTTGGAGATTCTCCAAATTGATAGTTGAAGTAGCTAGTAAATCCACAACTTGATTTTGATCCCTAGGAATAGCCATTATATTGAAATCCTCATAGTTATCAATCAAATCCCACACTCTGTGTTTATATATTTTTAGATATGATAGCTTAAACTAGTATTTATTTTTGGCCTAATTGAATACTAGCTTTGAATCCCTATATACTAACAACTAATTAACATTGTTTTTGAGTGCAAAGTACAATCCCAAAATCAATGCTTCATATTCAACCTTATTATTGGTGCAAGGGAACTATAATTTGTATGTTTCTAATACTTTCTTCCCTTATATATCAATAAATTAAATTATTACACCTAATCCTTATTTTGATCTAGTGCCATCAATATGGAGTGTCCATAGCTAATTGGGGCCATAGGATTTTAGTTCTTGTATTTCATTTTGTGTAGTAAAAGTATAAATTACAAGGATAGGGGATTCATAACTTACTTTTTCATTCTTGATAGTATAATATATGATTGGATACTTTATTGTTGGTTCTTGATCAATCAAGATTTGGTTTCAAAGGCCTCTTCATGGTAGCCAAATGTGAGAGAAATCTTTTGAGAGATATTCATTGAGTGTCTTAGAGTAGTCCCTACTTAGTAATAGTTCATAACCTTTAGGTATGTTCAATACAAGGGTATTGATAGTCATTTATATTCATGTCTTGGATGCTAATTGAATCCACACATTAATGATCTCTCCAATTATTGGTACCACTATTTTATCTAACTATGAGACTATTCTCTTTGATGGGCTTAGAGTTAGGACAATATTTTGACAAATTGGAGTAGGCATCATAGTGGCTGAAGCTCTAAATTAAACCAAGAAATTATGAATATTCTTTCCAAATACTCTAATGGCAAACAAAAAGGGTGGAAATTCTATCTTGTTTTTATTTATAACATTGGTGTTACAAGCCTTTAATCTCTTTATAAAATATTTTCATACTTTCCATAGGGGCCTTCCTTGTGATAGACTTCCATATTAGATCCTTTTATTTAGTGATCTAGGATAATTCATGAAAGTTGATGTTTTCTTTGATTTTATTCATATCTTCAATGATGTTGTACTCTCCTCTACTCTATTCATCCTTATTCTAAGGTTGATCATTTCTTTTTGGGGGAGTTGGTTTATTATCAACTTTTAGATTTAGTGGAATGGCTATACTATTTGGAGGATTAGACATTGTGAGAGGTACCTATGTCTTAGGCTGTAACCAAATTTTTAGAATTGTTGGAAATCATGAATCTCATCAGTTTTGTCTTTTGTTATGTTATCATCTTCACTCGGGAAAGGAAACTCATGAGTCTCAAATAATAGAGTGATTCTTGAAGGCACAAAGTCCTGGTGGAATTTGGGTGGATTATACATGAAATCTTGTCTTACCACCTCTCTTTGAAAGTCTCAAAAGATACACAAATTTCAACATAATCAAGTTCACCATGATGAAAAGTATTATGTATTCTACAATAGTTGGAAAAAGCTATCTCTACCATGTTGATTTCTATAGGTTTGATGGACTACTCTATATTATTTCAATACTATTAAAGGGTATATTATACATTTATAACCCTAAATTATAATTATTACTCAAGCCATTAGCATTGCCTATATTTCTTTTCATGCCAAGGAAATAATTTCTCAACTTCTGAACCATCTTTCATATGGCATCTAGCTCTACTGTAGTAGAGTATATGCCCTGGACAATAATAATAGAATATGTAGCTAGATATTGATTCTACTGGTAACCATTGCCTTGTGCATGGTTGTTTAAAAAATTAATATTTAGATGTGTTATTTGTGCTAGTGGAAACAATGTATATAACTAATTTTAACTAAATGCAAGGATGTTTTTATTCACATGTGGAACTAGATTCAAATTTGGGAGACTATTATAAACATTGGGTGTACCAAGAACTTAAGGATTAAGTTTTATATCAATGTTAATGGCCTCTTCATAGGCCAATTCCAAAGTATTGATAGCAACATCCCTTTGTTAGAGCATTCTTATATATTTTTAATGCTAATAACTCATTTGGTTTATACTTTGGGCTTAACCAAGTGTACATATTCTAAAATATTACATTGAATGCCCTTATTAGTTCATTGGGCTCTCTCATCATGTTATTAAGTTGCTGGTATATCAAATTGGGGCTGGTAAATTGGCCAAATTGTATAATAAAAGTAGTGTGACATGTGTTCTAGGAAGTGATAGAATTTTCTTGTAGATTAAGATACCAATCATAAGTAGCATCCATTAGTGTGATTTTTTTTTTGCATGTAACATCTTCATTAATAACATTCATCAATATCAATGTAACTTTGAAATACTTGATGTGCCTTCTATCATTCTTCCTCTTAAAGGAGAGAAGGATGGTAGATAATTTTTTGTATTCCTCGATAGGTCATGCACATCCCCTAGGATGGAAATAGAATATCCAACCAACCAAGGTGGTTGAGCCATGGGATGATTAATAGGGGTAGTTTTCCTTACTGGGTAAGGTGTTTTGGCTCTATTATTAATAAGAGTAATTGGTACAAATCTAGGCCTTCTATGATTTAACAAGGGTGAGACTAGAAAACTAGCATGAGCACTAGATCTGGTCACTTTCTTGGGTGGCTCTAGTGTAACTCAACGTATAAATTAACATTTTTTATTAGAAAATGTTAAGGCCCTTTTTATAGTACCAAAAATAATTTTGATGTGATTTTTTATGCATACCAATTCATTATGAGGTAGCCTCTAACATTTTAGGATCTCAATAGAGGTAATCTCCACTCCAGGGCATGAGTTATAGGTATGTGATTTTAACAATTAGGTGATGGAGTAATAGGAAATACATGCATGTTAACTAATATTATGAATGGATGAATGGTTACTAAAATAAATTCAAAATCTAGTTGAGTTGGTGGATGGAAGGTTACTAATATAGAGTGGGCAGATCTTAGGAATAAGATGGATTTTAAGTGGACAAGTGCTTTCAAAACCAATGTATGTTTTTATCAGCTATTGTACACACATAAACAAACATGGCTAAGCAGTCTGGGATAGTTCAATATAAGAAACTCAGGGATCTCAGTCAAAGGTTTCTCCTTTTAGAGTGTCTGTTACACACCCTTACTTAGGAGATTATGACTTAGACTAAGAAGGTATCTGAGATATCTATTTCACATACTTAAAATACTATATCTTTGAAAAATACCTCTATACTCTTTGATATCTAAAACAAACAACTTAATAAAAAATGATCAATATAACTACTAATTATTCAAAATATTTTGCACATCTAAAATTAGCATATTAATCATAATAAAAAATAATTCATCACAACTGTTGCACACTAAGAAATACTAAATCAAAACAACCACAATGATCAAACCTAATTATATAGAGCTTAGAGATAAAATACACAAACACATTCATTGACAATAAAAAATTATTTTGATTTTGTATTGAATTTTCCAACCCTTTGAAATTGTGGGTTATATATGTTTAAATAGACCTGAGGAGGGGTCACCTTATCTTCCAAGTATATGTAAAATTTGTGATTGCATGGCATAGTTAGAAATTCAGTTCCAACTGTAGTTTCAAAATTGTATGTAATGTATACATATAGTTAACTCATAATGATCAATAATTAAAGTTAGTCTTTATAATGAAATGCATCATGTGCATTCTTACAAATAATTTAGGCAAATTTTACATAAAGGTATATCATGAGATAACTATGAGGATAAAATTGATACCATTACATTGAATTGATATGCAGAAAACTAGCCCTTTCAAATAACACTAACTAGACATTTGTGTGGATGCATTAACTTTTATAAGATTCATTATTGTATATATTGGTGATGAACTAGATGTTACAAACTAAGTCTTCTTCTTTTTCACCTCCAACTCAAGATAAAATTTATAACCTACTTCATGCTACTATTTGATGATGTCTAAATTAAGTAATGGGGTCTCTACACCATGTTAACTTGATCTAATAGTTTTTCATGCTTGACCTTCATATTTTGGAAGTTGATCTTGAAAATTTCAACTTTAGTTACCTTGTTTCTTGTAAAAATCAACTCATCTTCAATATCATCAAGTGTTAACCCCTATAGGATATACTTAAATTTGTCACATTCTTCTTGAATAAGTTGGTCAAAATTAATTTTTCTAGTAAGCTTGCATGTATTGTCCCTTGCCTTAGAAAATTTCAAATCATCCAAAATCTACAAGATGAGAGTTTCATGCTCTTGATATTTAGGCATTACTAACCTAGTTTTGGTAACCCACTCTCTAGCTTCTTGCATTATGATCACCACCAAATTGAGGGCATTTGATGCTTATAATGATGTCATTAAGTACACATGGCTATAAACTATATGAGTAGTGTAAAAAATCAGTAATTTTAGTTTATTCTCAACTTGTTTTAAAGAATTTAATAATTGATGAGTTGTAATACGGGGGGCTAATTCTTCCCTCATTGCCTCAATAGCCTATATAGAAATGTAACATTTTTATTTAGCTTCTTAAACTTTAGTCCCAATTCCTTATGGAATATAGATTGTTTAATGCTACTCCTTGATTTTATCTAATTCTTGTTCTAGTTCTTTCCTTCCCATCTCTATCCCCTCATATAATGTTATTATAACATCCTTATGGGTTTATATGAGGGACCTAAAGTATTCTATGTATGGAGACTACCCCAAAAATCTATGTTTCCTTTTAGACAAGGCATAAACCTCTTACCTTTCCTCAAGAATAATTTCCCTCCCAGCTTCATCTTATAATTTCCTCTTTCTAACTCTTTGAATGCTCCCTGAGGACTTATCAAACAAGGAGGTTATTGATGACATTGATGTAATTTTGAAATTAGGATTTTAGGAAGCCTTTAACCTAAGATCAACTACCCATGGTGGAATCACTACCTATGTAGGGTCTACTAATTATGTATCCTTACCTGTAGCTTCCACCTCTAGATCCTCTACTAATTGTTCTGGGCTTCCTTTAAGAGTTTTATTGGGAGGGGATGGCATATAATTTTTGACTAATCCAAACCTCCATATTGGGGGAGTGGATGGATTGTGTAGACTTGTTTACCCCTTTTGGCCTTCCCTAAGGATATGACAGGAGTATATTGGGAGTAACTTATGGAAGGCATTGAAAAATTGATAAGTGTGGAAGAGACATGGAGTTGGGAGGTGGAAAGTGTTGTTATAATTTTATTAGAGGCCTTTATCCTTTTCATGGTTTAGACCATAGCTAGACCAGAGGGAATGTTCGAAGTGGTGGTAATAATGGACATGGTTAGCATTATGGGGGAGAATGAAATAATAGTGGTAGAAGAAACATCTTCTATTTTAGTAGTGAGCAAAGGTGATTTTAAGATAATAGTAGGGGAAATGGAAACATCAGTGGTGGATGTGACATTTTCCACCTTTGGAGAGAGTAAAGGGGTCTTCAAAATAACACTAATAAGAACTAAACTAAAAATTGGAGCATATAATGAAACCTGGGAATAAGGGTTTTAAAGGTGAGCCTTATTACTTGATTTGTCATATTTATTTGGTGACTTCCCTTTGTCAAATATAAGGCTTAATTCCTTTGTTCTTTCTAGTTATTCCTCTTCATCCATTTCTTGTTTAGCTTCTATTTTCTATTGGGTAACTAAAGGTATGCCCTATGGCTAATAAACTATTAGATTATCTATGAGGGGAGGAGCCCTTGGCTTCATATTATATAAAATTATAGTCTTAGTGGTGGGGAGGAGGATTTATAAGTTGAGGTAGTATCAACCTCTTACACTGTTAATTCTTACAATTATGGTATAGCTGTGGGTCTTTATAATGGTAATGTAGCTAGGTGTTCCTAATCTTTTGCATCATAGGAATCCAAGTCAATTAGATCCCCCTGATTTACCCTAGGCTTAGTTTCACTCAATCCAAGCTATTTATTCATATATTTCAATAGTAGGGGAAGTCCTTGGGAAGGCCCTTCTTGTATCTATATTTGTTATTGGGATATACTTCCCTAGAATTTAGAAGTAGCTCATCCTCCAGGGGGTGGCAACCTAGTATGCATTCTCTAAACTAAAATTGAAGGCTCTTACTGAATAATCCTCAAATGATCCTATTTAAGGCCTACAAATTTTTCCCTTTCTAAGACCTAGGCATCATCTTTTGCATTTAGGAATAGAAAATCATGGTCATAAGGGACATGTTGGCATGGAATACCAAAGCCCTTGATATGCTTTTGAATCTGACCATGGGGATCCCAATCTCTATGTTTTAAGGTAGGTAACTAATAATGTTTTTTTATTGTTAATTATGTCCCCAAAATACTTCCTCATGGTATAACACATTATACCTATGATTATGTGAGATCCATAAATTGTGCCTTTATTCTATTTTATCAAATCCTCTTCCATGCTCCATTAAAGTTGAAACATAATTTCTTACTTTGCAATTTTATCCTTCACATATTTGGGGAGGCATAAGGGGTAGACCTTATGATCAACAACCATGAACACCATATAGTCTAGGTATAACCATTATTCACCCCAAGGAACAAGTGTATCTAATATGCTATTTGAAATCTTGGGTAGTGGGGCCTCATGAATTACTTGCCATACTTGAGGATACATGTCCTTAGAAATCTAGACCATATTCTTAGTAGATGCATATATGTGCATAAACTAATAGTAATAAAAAATGTGATCAAAAACATTCAAAATAAAAAAAACATTCAACTACATTAAAAATCCAAAAACATTCAAATAACTCAAAAAAACATTTTTTTTTTTTAATTATATGCATTATCCTTGATTTACATTTATACTACTATGCTAGACTTACATTTGTTGTTCTATGTTATTGTTTGTCAATTTATCTACATTACCATGCTTCACTTGATCTCCTTTGATTGTGTATAGTGACATCCAACTCTTTGATTTCTTTACTCTACCCATTGAGGGGGCATCCTACTTATACATTCGAGACATAAATCAATATATTTACCCATTGGGGGAATCTTCTACATGACTACACTATCCAGGTTATGTCATTCCTACACCACACACTCTAGTTATCATGTTATTATAAATTATTTACTAGTTTACATAGATTACTCTATCATTATTTCACTAATATATATCACTTATGTATTTATTATCATATGCCAATCTTGTATTACTATGTCTTGCATACTTTCACATTCTTACTTTGATTAGTTAGATGTGATTGTATTTCCTATAAATTACATGCTTTCCTTTTTTTCTTCTCATAGCTAGATTGGTTGCATTCTTCAGTTCCTCTTTTGTCTCTTGTATGTCCCTTAGGAAATTTTCCAATGTCATTTAATTCTATTCATGTGTGTGACTTATGACATTTTCCAATGTCCTTTTCCTATAATCTTCTATGTGATTGTGGCATTTACACCAACCTTATTTGTTTTCAAATGTATGTGTATGTGGCATTTGAACATGCCTTGTATGATTGCTTTCTAGTTTGAGTGAAATGTGCCCATGTCCCTTATTTTTTTAACCCCTTGTCCATTCTTGTATGATTCTTAATTTTTACCTTGTGTACTTACTACTTGTTTACTTCTCATTATTTGTAATGCCATGATCCACATCATGCATTATCTTGCTATCTTGGATTATATGATGGGCATCATGTTCCATCCCTCCTTGCCAACTAAAAACTAAAAACTAACCAAAATTTTTATTATAGTTTCAATTCAATACATTGTACATACTATCACATTGTTATATCTATCTAGGCATACCCCTGTTGATCTAACAATCTTCTTTACAAACTATGCTATATCTTGAGATATTTTTCCAATTATCATTGCTATATCATAACTTTCATAACATAACACACTTTTAGGGTTATTTATTATGAGGGTAGTCATTATAGGTCTTTCATTCCTACCCTTATAAGAGGGGAAACATACAAGGGTCTTGTTATAGAGATCAAAGATCCTATAGGTCAAAAAATTAGTTTCAAGACACTCAAAACAATAATCAGAGGTCAAACTAGGCATAATAGATGAAAAAATAGTGATGATTCTAGAATAGTTTTTATTTTTAGTAAAGGATAATAGAACCAAATATGGATAACAACATTGGAAACCAAGGTGTCCTATTTTTAATGCTCAGATATAAACATAAAAAACTAGATTTTATAAAAGCAGGTAAAAACATTAGTTTAGCTATAATTTTACACTTTTAGACCAGTTCAAAATCAATAGCTTTTAGTACACTTTTGCTTAGAGAATATAGATATAGGGGGAATCATATGCATCATGATGGATCTTACTTCCAATTTAAGATATGATAGTTGGTATAACTTCTAGATTAGAATCCATGTTCTAGACACTAGTGATTAGGGGTAATGTTTGTGGTACATTTGTTTTCTTTCCTTTTTGAGTTCAACATATTACCTAGGTATTCTCAGTAGTTGCTATCCTTACTCCATCTCTAGATGGTTGGCATCATTTTGGAGTGGCTTTCATACAAGCCTAATCTCCACATTTCAGAATGGATTTCATATAAGCCTAGTGGCTAGTATTAGAAAGTCTTTTATATAAGCCTAATCTCCATCTTATAGAGTGGCCAAAATTGGCCTAGTTTCTAGCATACATTCAAATATCCATGCCAACATTTTTAGAATACAAAAAATTCATTGAATTTAGGAGCCATATCATATGACACACATTTCATATCAGTATCAATTTATAGCTTCACTTCATGGGGTAACGATGGAGCCAAAGGACTAGTTAACCTTTGTATTCTTAAGCCACCTATTTAGAGCGATTAAACACATAGTCCAAACATTGATTAGAACATGTATGATCACATAGCTTCACTTTATGGGAAATGATGATGCCAAAGGGCTAGCCTTTTCATTCTAGAGCCACTCTCAGGAATTGAGAATTTAGCTCTGTTCACAATATTACTCTTGGTACAACATCATCCACCATTAATCAACATCATCCAACATCACTTGACATCACAAAAGGTTTTGTATTAGTTTGAATATTTGGTGAGCTGTATTCATTCCTTTATCTTCCTCTCTCTCTCTTACCTAGATTTGGATATTCTTATTTTAGATATAATGTATATTGTAATAACTAATCTACTCTTTGTTTTCTCTTGAAAATTCACACTTCATAGTGTGATATCTATGCACACCCAACATCACACAACTTCATGAGCTTCACCCTTGTAGGTAAGTTCAGGTATGCTTTCTATTTTTTCTTTATCCTAGTATTTCACTTTGTTTCATAACTAGAATAAAAGGGGGGGAAATGTAGTCACATAAAATGAAAAAAATGGTAACTTGAGTGTGAATTATGACATCCATCCCATAGGTCCCTACTACTTGATTTCATGACCCTCATAGGCATATTTTCACTTATTCTTAGATATTTTTAACCTTTTAGACCTGATCCCAACTGATCTAGACTCTTCTTTCCATGATAGATCCATCCCCCTAGGTACTGTTAACTGAGGACTATAGTGCCCAACTTGGACTATAGTGTTGGACCCTAGGGTGTCTCATTTTTGGTGCTCCTATCTAATCACATTTTGAGTCCAAATGATCATTTCCTTCCATTTCCTATCCTCCTTTTTGTCAGCCTAATGTGAATACATTCGACCCATGACCAATAGATCCCTATAAAATCCCATTCAAATTTCATTTAGAAAGGTTTGGAAAATATCACAAAGCAAGCAAGAATATAATCAACACTACTTAAGCATATTTCCCTATTCTCTAAATACAACCATCCAATACAATTTCTACCTCATTCAAATCCTTACACCAGTCCCTAGTCACCTCAAGCACACTTAGTTTAGTATTTTTCATATTCAGACACACTATTACACAAATCACATCAAGTGGTAGAGCTACATATGGCTTGATCCCTCTTTAGAGTATTGGTATGTAGGCAACATGCCTATACAAGGGGTGTGGATCCATATTTAGTAAATCTTACACACACTACTCCCTTCCCCTCTTTCTCAAGTCTAGGGTTTGAAGACAAAAACAACTCTATAGGGAGTTCCATAGACATCTAATATTCAAAATTTCATAAGTAGGCTCTCATATACACAACAAAAAAACCCAAAAAGCTTATGTCTCTTAGATAATAGCAACAGAAGTAGACTATAGTGTCAGAGCATAGGGTGTCATGTTTTTTATGCTCCTATACAATCATAAAATAAAGGCCAAATCTTGATTTATGATAGTGTCTTAGTCCTACACAATGAATTCCAGTGTTTGTCTTAGTTGTATTAGTCGGTTTTTAGTTAAGTCTTATTTTCTTTCCCTTATTTCTATTTTTAAAAAATTTCAAATTGTAATCAAATTATATAAATTAGTATATTATTTATTACACATTTATTTATTCATTTTAGTACTTAGACCCTTTAACTAAATTATAAATAGTACACTAATATTTCCAATAAAAAGTTGAATCACTTTCCCTTTAGGACCATAGTTTCCATAAGAATAAGCCATGAGATTGGAACTTTTTCAATTGAATTATGCTTGTTTCATGTTACCAACCTATGTTCATAAAATATTACATCTATAATTGGTAAAGATAGGTACTATTGTACCCAACATTCACCTTTATCTTTCTTGAATAAATGAGGACCCACTTTTTTGAAAATTTGGCCTTGTTCATTGAGCCTTTCTTCTATATATTTATGTAAATTCTTGTTGAGAAGATTGATCCTTAATCTTTGTACTTAGAAAAATATAGCATGGTATTACGTATTTTATGGACTAACTTTATTAATACCTTTTTGGGAATTTTTAGACTATGTAGGTTTTTGGGACTTAGTTTATTCAAAGAAATGAATTTGGAGACTTATTCATTGGGCCTTTCATTTGGGCATTTTATTTAGACACTTTGACTAATAGGTTTAGTTTTATCATTTTCTATTTTAGGTTTTCTATCCAAAAACTCCTTTAGAATTTGTTCATTAGAATTTGCTCATTTGGAATTTATTTAATGGTACTTTTCTCCTTTTAGACTTTTGTTTTAAATGGATAAGGTTTTCAGACTTTTTTTTGGACATTTTATTTGAAGGACTTTTGGGTTTTTAAGATTTTTGTATAAAATATTTTTTACAATATATTATAAAGCTTTATATATGCTTTAGGAATTTTGTTCAAACATTTTATTTGATGGGAATTAGGTCTTTGGGGTTTTTGTTTGGGTCTTTTGTAAAGGTCGGTCCCAACACAAAACCCAAACACGCGACTCCCAAATTCTAAAACCTTGTTATACTTAGTTGAATAAAGAAAAAATACTTCTTAATAATTTAGTAAAGCCACCCACTAACTAGAATTAATGAAATATTTGAATTATGCATACAATATAAAATAGGAAAACATTAGGCATTTATAATGCATGAACTGGTATTCAAAGCTAAAATATATATACATGGTGTGCAACCATTGAATCCTTCATTGCTTAAAAATGAACTTGTACTCAAATTATAATACTATCTTTCATGACAAAAGCCATAGTTACTTGTGAGTGTTGAGAGTATTTATTGAGAGGAGGGGGTGAATTAGTATACAATAATGCACATTTAATTCCAAAACCATTCCATCATTCATTAACTTGATCTAGAAACATAAACACAAAAGCACATCTATCCAAATCATGAATAAGATAATACATCACATCAACATAAAATATAAAAGGGAAACCCTCTTAGGGAATAAAACCCATTGAATCCTGTAAGATGGACTATAGTATTATAATGACAAGATCTAATTAATACTACCTACAACTGATCAAGGAACCACCATCCCCAATTTTAGTGAGACTATAATCACACAAGGAGATATTACACCTATCTAGCTAAGCTACCAAAACAATTATATATTTAATAAGTTTCACCTTGCAAAAGGGCTACAACCCCCTAGATGTTAAGTAGCCACAACAACACCTAAGAACATCTCTACCTTTGAACTGATGTCTTTAACACCTAATGATGTACCTCTGATTATCACTCTTTACCTTCACTCTTTCACCAAACTATCCCTATTGGCCAAAGAAAATTACATAATTTAAATAACACATAAAAATAAATTAGGACACATTACATATCCCAACTCATCCCACTCTTCAAATCTTCACTCACACTCAATTCAACATACCTTCTCAATGCATCCAAAGCAACCTTTTGGACCACTCTAAACTTATTAGAAATAAATATATCACCAAATTAAAAACATGACCAAATGGTAATACACATATTTCACACTCTGATATGCCTTTCAAATCAACCACCAAGCTCACACAAACTTCATCTATCCTTTGTTCATTCTCAAGACATCTAAAACATCCTTTTGGATCAGCCTAGACCTTTTTTCTCATCCTTAACCTGTAAGAGTATTTATTCTACCATCATAATTATGACCTATAGGTCATACACATAATCCTTAATATACTCTAATCATCACCCCAATTTTTGGGCACACTCACTTTCTTCTCTTATTCGCTTCAATGCTCACTCCTTTCACTCAATCCTAGAAACCATCTCTTTTGATATATATATATATATATACATATATATATATATATAGAGAGAGAGCCTTTATGAGAAAAATCTAATTGATTAGCCATTATAATTGCCTTAACCCTTAATTATTATCTCATATCAAGACATGGCTCAATATAATCCACAAAGGTCAGACATAACATTCATGGGTCACCCTTGAGCAATAACCCCTTTCAATTAGGCCATACTTGCCCTTATAGGTCTCATGGAGACCTATTCACTCCATTAACACAAAAATGATAAAAATAGAAACATAAGACCAATTAAAAATGCATAAATCCACTTGACATGACCCCTTAGTAATCCTTAAATGATCATAGTCATCTCTACTCACATCTGTGTATGCTTGATCTACTCACACAATAGCCTTGACCATAAAAAAAACATAAACAAACACATAATAAACTTATTAAGAATTATTCATACTAAATATAGATTTATCAAACCTTAAAAATACATATATATGATCCTCATGGAGTACACACGACTCTCTAATAGATAATTCATCATGAGATATCAAAATAATATCAAAACAAGATCAAACATCCTTCTCAAGTAATTTACAAAACATAGTCAAATATATAGTAAACATTGAACCTTAATAAATTTGATTATACAAACTTTCAAACCTTAAAATCTATATTTATAGATTTTAATTTTATTCCTTTTTAACTTTTCTTTTTATATCACCTTTGAATTCATCTTGGATCAAAAGTAATGGACAAAATACATAGAACTAGTTTTTCCATTTGCAAAATTCAAATATTCAAATCCCAATGATCATAGTTAAACTTATAACACCTTGTCCCCATATCATGTCCTCTTGTATTATATTAAACATGCACCATTGATAGTTTTTGAAGTATCTTGACCTTTACCTTTCATCTCTCATGTTCGATCTTCATCTTGACTATTTGACTTAATGTGCTCTGTCAATCTCTTATACGTAGCTTAGTCTTTATCTATTGTTAAACATTAGACACTTTGAACTCATCTCACTAAATAAAAACCATTATATAAATATTTATGACCAACCATTAACTATTGGATCTTCATGTGGTCTTGATATTTATTTCTTGCAAAATTGACTATGGGAACCATTGCAATCTGCCTTGAAGGCCAAATTTGGACCTCAATAACTTTTGTTACGATTAGATTCATGATCTAAAATTTAGACCATATGATTTCCTTACATATGATAATACAACCATATATAAATATACTCATAAAACCCTCATGTGTGTAATATTTTATGCCATTAGTCTACCCATTCAAATTTTTTGCCACAAAGCCAACTATGCCTAGAACTACCTAGAAGGCTAACTTTGAATATGCATATATTTTGATGCACTTCATCACATGACATAAAACTTAACACATTTAAACTATTAAAATAATTTAATAAGCCCATATGATTAACTCATTTTGAAACTTCCACATGTGTAAAATATGACTACATCAAAATGCCTACCCAACTTTTCTTACATATCTTGTGTTGTGCTTAGTCACATGACCTAAGATTTAGCACATAAGATATTATATTATATAGTAATTAATTAATATATCAATATAATCTTTAAAATTTCATATTTTTGAGATATGATGTCACTAAAATACTTACTTAGCTCTGTTTAAACATAAAAAACATTATTAAAATGCTTGGGATCCCAACTTTGCACACACATATATTTGGATTTGATTTATCATAGGAGTTGAGACTTGGAACATAGAAACTTGGGACTAATTTTATCATAATAATATGACCAAATCCCCTTGACTCATCCACACATTATATTTATGACATCATCAAATTGCCTACCTAGATTTTTTGTCATTGGACTCAAAATGTCTAGATGAAAACTATGAACTACCAGATGAATTCCACTTATGCACACAAGCACTCAATTCATCCTTGAAATATAATAGACCCATTACACATTATATATAATTTATACTCATCCTTAATTATTTAAAACCATCCCAAAAATAAAGATCAACCAACCATACTTTAAACATACTAAGACAAGCACATTTCACACTTTGTCATTGTCACTTAGACTATCAAAAGGCACTTCATCCAATCATCTAGACACCTCCATGAAATTAACATGACATCATTTAAAACTATCCAATAGAGATTACTTCAAGTGAAACTAGTGACTAGTGGAAGTGAAAATTGTTTGTAGAGCACACAAAGCACGTAGAGAAGACTGTGAGCACCTCCAATTGTATGTATAAAAGAATGGAATCTTCATCTAAGCCATTCAAAGGAGTAGTTATAACATCACCATTTTTTTTATCAAATATTCAATATAATTTATGGATAAATTATTTGATGTCTCCATTTTCAGCAAAAAGTATGTAAATTATTTAGAATTATGGGATACGATTGATTATGTTGATGTATTTTCATTGGATGGAAACATTTCTCCATTAGAGAAAAATATCATCAAGGATTTTCTATCCATTAAATGACAATGAATTAATTTTGTTGCTACCAATACTGAGGTGATTCCCTACATCAACCTCTTTTGTGACTTGTTATTCATAGGCAAAGTCATGCAAAATGATTTCCTACATCATATTGGTAACCTGATGATTGTAGCATGCATCACAAGAGTAAATTTATAAAGATATTTGTCATTACCAATACTAGATCCTTATTTCAACAATCATATGTTAGTATAATGGAATAAATATAATATAATGGAGAAGTTTTTGTCTTCATGGTTTCTTTTGAATGAGACAATTACATTTAAGGGTAAGAATCCTAATAATCCCACTCATATCAACAAGTTCAAGATGGGAGTGCATATTGGCATGACACTACTCAATAGAATTTATGGTATGCCTAGTATCCACTTCCTTAATTTATAATGGTTACTATTATTTCACATGATGCTAACCATTGATGCCACATTCATTTTGGGAGAGATTATCATCTTTCATTTGAGACAGAAGGTCAATGAAAAAGACAAGCAACCCACTCCTATAGGCCACTTTTATATGATGTTTCATCTCTTAGATGTCATCAAGGAAATAGTGTACAAAGTCCTTAGTGAGATATGGATCCCAACCATCGATTTTATCAAAAATAAAATTTGTGATCATTTTTAGTTTATTCATATTTATTCCTATACTAATAATATGGAGAGGATTGTTAAGGATGTTTATCCTCAAATTTGGCAAGCAATTTATGATTCACCAATGCCCAGGTTCAGAGCCAACATTATGAATATGCTATCTATAAGAGGTGACTATTTTTTATATCTATATTACACTATTATTATGATCTAGGGACATAAGGTTCATCCTTTATGTCTTCAAAATTACATACATGAAAAATTCATTGAGCAAGAAATTACTTTCCAATTATGATGGAGTATAGAGGAGGACCTGACCAGGATGAAGAAGAGCACTTTCTTTGGCCACCATGTGATAATTGGAATAATTATATATACAATGAGAAAACACTTTGAATATGTGTGTGGAAAGATGAAGAGATAACATTTTACCATAGTTCCACACAGGGATTAGGATCCTCATAGAGCCATCCAAAAGCATATACTAGGCTTTAATATCCCTTATAGTCACATCCATTATCCTTATGACTTCTTGTTTATGAATTTATAAAATGATGAGAAAGTCTTGGAAATATCAAGAATTATTGGTTTTAAGGAGGATAATCTAAGGATGATCCAGTAAGAGCCTTCAATTTTTGTGAAGGATTTAGATGGTAGAATGCTACTCTATGTAGGATAGACACATTAAAATTTCTGGAATGATCAATTCATAAAGTAATTAAAAGACCAAGGGATCCATCATATAGACTCCCTTACAAGATAAAAGATATTAAAAAGGAACTTGGGGTGAGTGAACCTAACCCTAGGGAAGCTCAAATGGACCCCATCAATTTAGATTCCTATGATGAGGAAGAGAAAGGACAAGAACAACCAACTATTAGTATAGTTCAAATAATTATAACTATTCCCAAGGCATAATATTCTACATCTATTAGGGTAGTAATAGATGAATCAGCTACCTCAGTCCATCAAGGCTCCTCTTCATAGCCAAATACTAAAATTTTATATAAAAAGAAGCCTAGGACTCCCATAGGCAGTCCTATAATAGATAAACCTCAAAGCCTACCCACAATGACCTAATAAGTAGAGGTGATAGAGGAAGAAGAAGGGGATTTTGATGAATAAATAGATCTGGAGAAATCTAAGGATTTGAAACTTGAAGCTAAAAAAGGAAAGCACCAGCTATGGAGGACACCATAGGTACTTAGGTTATTGAGATCACTCGCCTATCTTCTTCTACTGTTCCCATTTTTGGTTTTGTGTCTATATCATCCATTTTAAAAAATACAAAGGTGGAAGTTCCCACTTCCACCTCTAATGATCCATTTTCCACTTTCTCTTTTTGGTATTACCCCTTAGTCACCCCAAAGGTTGAGTAGGATGTTTCTACCACTACTTCATCCACCACCACCATTGATCTATTGTCCACATCCATGTCATCCATATCCATCATGGCTACCTCTAATATTCCTTATGGCATTGTTATTATTAGATCATTGAAAAAGAATAGGGTATCTAATAAGGTAGAAATAGCCATGTCCACCCCTCAACTTCATGTCCAATCTACACAAATAACTCTCCCCATGTCATCCACCACTCCATGACAAGAGTCTGTTGTTACTAATGTAGATAGGGGTAAAAAGGCAAAGACACAAATGGTCATAGTCCATCCACTTCTCTAATTTGGAGGATTGGATTGGTCTAAAATTATCTAGCCTTCCTTTCTTAACACCATTAGCAAAGCACCCAAGAAACAACAAATAGATAGGGAGGCTAAAGAAGAGGTTGTGGTCATAACCTCAAAGGAGATATATGTTAATCAATTGACAATTCCTACATGGTCCATGGACTTAAGGGCCAAGACTTAACACATGCCTAGCTTCAAAATCACTGACCTCTCATATATTATAATTATATTTGACAAACCATCTAGAATCATTCATAGGATTAGGAAGAGGAAGATAGAAGATGATGCAAGAAGGGAATTGATTTTTGAGGAGATACAAGAGGTTTTCTCCCTCATAAAGAGGAAAAATAGGTCATTGGGGAATTTCCATTATGTTGAGGATTTTATATCTCTAGCTAAAGCACAAAAAGATGTCATGGTAGTAATCCATGAGGGGACAAAGATGGCCATAAAATAATTAGAGGCTGAGCTAAAATAATTGAAGGAACAATAGATGCCTATGCACATACCATCTAGCATTGAATCTAAGGTACAAGAAGCAGCTTTGAAAAATTAAATTTTTTTGGAAGAATTAGAATTCATAAGGGCTAAATTAGCCCCACATGTTACAAAAACTCATGAATTGTTAAATCATTTGAAAGATGATGACAATAGATTGAATATGCTAATGTTTTATATAGGCAATAAGGTTTATATCCACTTATACCTCATGAAACCATTATAGACATCTAATGCCCTTAACTTGGTGGTCATCAGGATGGAAAAATCTTTGGAATGGCTAACAATTATTGGTGATTTACTCCCCAAGTATCAAGAGCATAAGGCTCTCATTATTCTAATTTTTTATGATTAAAATTATCTAAGGTAAAAAATGTTGTATGGAAGTTGATCAGTAAGATCAAATTTGATCAAATTGTTCAGGAGGCCACAAACAATTTCAAGAAAAGTCTCCAAAGGTTGTCATTAGAGGACACAGAGGCCAAGATAAGCTTCATTAGAAATAAGGTCACTAAAGTTTAAATCTTTAATATCAACTTTCAAGCAACCAAAATAGAGGATGTAAATCTCATGAGCCAAGTCAACATAATACACAAAGTTCCTATATTAAACTTAAAGATCATTTGATAATAACATGATTTTTCTCACGAGTGTTGGTAGGAGATAAAATAAAATAAAAAGCAAGCTCAAGTTGTTACTTCTAGTTGTCAACAATAGTAGTTTCCATGTCAACTAACACAACCAAAATGCTGACTAAGGTCCAAGCAACTATTCAGATAATGTAGCCTCGAAAGGCTAAGATTTCCTACATGAACATTTTTGTATTGGCATATATATATATAGTTTTGTTTTAATTTTTAACCATTTTTATAAAGTTTCCTATTTATCTTTGTACATATGCACACGTTGTATGCTTTTTATAAGGGTTGATTTAGTTATTAATAATTGTAAGATAAACTCTATATGGTTTTGATCGTAGTTAGAACTCAAGCTATAATTATGACATATAACAAATTTTGCATGAACTTGGAGGATGAGGTGACCCCTTTACCAAGACTATTTAAAAAATTATAATCCATAGTTTGGATTTGTTAGATAATTTTCAATATGCAAGAGCAAAGTAATCTTGGTTGGCCACTCATGTGTTTATCTATTTTCTTTCCACTCTTTATGTAATTAAATTTTATTTATTTGGTTGTATTATTCAATAATCCTTAGTGTGCAATAATTGTAAATGGGTTATTAATTATCTTGATTAATATGCTAGTCTTATATGTGTAACAACTATTGAATGATTGGTAAATTACAT
Source organism: Torreya grandis (assembly GCA_037957365.1). Taxonomy (NCBI): domain Eukaryota; kingdom Viridiplantae; phylum Streptophyta; class Pinopsida; order Cupressales; family Taxaceae; genus Torreya; species Torreya grandis. Next base: position 2,158,880 of record JARHVA010003090.1, read on the forward strand.
TGGTTATGATAGTTAAGTTGATTGATTCATTATTTTGAGTGTGTATAAGTGCTTTATTTTGATATAGTATTATATGTGTGTGCAAAATCTACCTAAGTACCTGACTAATCCCAAGCCATAATCTCTTGATTAAGGATGTACAACAACCAATATAAAAGTAGCAACCTTTGACTAATGCCTATGATTTTCCTATATCAATATACCCTTATAATTCTTAACCATGTATGATTGTGTGTGTAACAACTGATAACAATAGGTAAATATTTTGAAATCATTTGTCCACTTAAAAACTAACCAAGGAAGTGATTCCTAAAGACCACAAAGCCTTAATTTTTGGCCTTACCCTTCCCTCCTTTTTGAGTTTAATTTGAGACCTACCCACTTTAGATTAGCAACAAACCATCCATACAATTCATATTGATTTTCAATTCCTTTTTAAGAGACTATCCATCCTTCCAAAACCCTTGTTGATAACCTACATGCCATACCTGTTATTCAACTAATTATTTGTTAAGACAATATACCTAAAACTTATGCCCTAGAGTGGAATTTACCTCCATTGAGATCCTAAAACATTAGAAGATACCTTGATATGAGATTGGTGTGGTTAAAACCCTTATCAACCTACTCTTTCTAGTGATAAGAGGGTGGGTACCCCAAATAAAAGAGGCTAGTTTCTACATAGAGTTTCACTAGAGTCACCTAGGAGAGTGACCAAATCTAATTTCCAAGATGGCATTCTAGTCTCACATTTTTCAAATTGTAAGAGACCTAGAAATATACCAACTATACCTAATAAACCTAGGGCTTCTTATCTAGTAAGGAGCCCTTTACCTATTAACCATCTAATGACTCAACCACCTTGGTTAGGTGGATCTTATATTGCCATCCTAGAAGACGTGCATGATTTACATAAAAATCCTAAAAAGTATCTACCATCTTTATCTCCTTCAAGAGCAAGGATAATAGAGGAACATATTAAATATGTTAAAGATTCTTTAATATTAATGAATGTTATCAATGAAGATGTTGTATGTAAATTATTCCCTTTTACACTAACCAACGTTGTTTATAATTGGTATCTAAATCTAATAAAAAATTCCATCACTTCTTGGGATGCATGTCAAGTAGATTTTCTTTCATAATCTGGATAGGTCAAAAGCCTCAATTTTATATCTCAACACTTCACTAGAATATTATTACCTTTTACAATAATGGATGTTGCTTATGATTGGTATCTAAATCTAACAAAAAATTCCATCACTTCTTAGGATGCATGTCAAGCAACTTTTCTTACACAATTTGGATCCTAATGAACCAATCTAAGATTTCAATGCAAGGTTTCAAAATATGTACATGTGGTTAATCTAAAGGTATAAACCAAAAGTAACATTAGTGCTGGGTATGTACAAGAATGCTCTAGATCTAATCACTACAATATTCCTAAGAAGAGTAATTATTGCCAACAACTTAACATTAGCATATGAATAGGCCATCAACATTGATAGCAAGCTCAATCACCAGGTTCCTAGCATACCTAAAATTAATAATGGATTCCCAATGTTTAATTTTGTTCCACATATAAATAATGTTCATGCATTCAATCAGAACTAGCTCTACACATTACCTCCACTAACACATGAAACATAGCTTAATATTAATTTCTTGATTAATCATGCACAAGTTAATGGTTACCAATAGAATTAACCATTGGCTATGTCTTCTATATTTATTCTATAGGGCACTAACTCTACAAAGATGGATTTAGATTGTATTCAAAATATGGTTTAAAAATTAAGTAATGACTTCCTACGTATGTAAAGAAAGATGGGTAATGATAGTGCCCCAAGTGGTAATTAGATGATGGGATTCTAAACATATAATAATAGGCCCATGAACAACATGGAGAAATATAAAAAAAATTAGAGATCAACATGATAGAAACAACTTTACCCAATTGGTGCAAAATTCATAATACTTCTCATCATGGTAAACTTGGTTGTGTTGAATTTTGTACGACATTTGAAATATTTCAAAGAAAAGTTATTAGATAGGACCAAATGCATAATCCACCAGAATCCCATTAGGATCATGGATCTTCAAGCACTATCATGTTCCTTGAGACTCATAAGTTTCTCTTACCATGCAAAGATGATAACATACTAGAGGATAACACTGATGAGGTTCATGTTTTCTAGTAGTTTTAGAGAGGTGGGTACAATATAAGGATAAGTATCCATTCACATGTTTATTATTCCAAATAGCACAATAATTACACCTAATCCTAAAGCTAACAACATCTCCCAAGAGGGAATGATCAGAATTAGAACAAGAATGAACAGAGCAAAGGAGGATATAAAATTATTGAAGACATGAAGAAGAAAAAATTAAATATAACTCTTCATGAGTTATCTTAGATCATTAAATAGAAAGAGATGATATGGAAGTCCATTATAGGGAAGACCCCTATGGAAAGAACCAAAGCATCTAAATATAAAGCAAAAGATGTTGACACTAGTTTCATCTATAAAATCAAGTTAGAAGTTCCATCCTTTTTGCTAACTATCAAAGTATTTGGTAAGAATATTCATAACTATTTATCTAATTCTAGAGCCTCACCAACTATTATGCCTACTTTAATATGTAAAAATCTTGGTCTAACTACAAGCCCTTCAAAGAGAAAAATTTCACAACTAGATAAAATAGTATTATTAGTAGTTGGAAAATTAATAAATGTATGTATTCAAGTAACATCTAAACCACGAGTCCAAATGATCATTTATATGCTCATAATAGACATGCCTATAGGCTATGAATTTTTGTTGAGTAGGGACTAGAGCAAAATAATCAGTGGATATATTTTATAGACTTTTATCACATCTGATTATCATGGAGAGGCATTATAAATCAAATCTAGATCGATAAGGAACTGATAATGAAGTATCCTATCATATAATATAATGTTATTAATGAAGAGATAAAGTATGAATATCCTAGAGTTGGTATTTACACTTTCACTAAGTAGAATCAAATACAAGAGCTAAAATCTAAAGGTCCTAATCAGCTATGGACTTTACACTTTGATGGTGCTAGATCTAAGCAAGGATCAAACATTGGAATCAAGTTGATTAATCCATAGGGAAATGAGTTCTTGGTACCATATATATTACAATTATCATGCACTAATAATAGGGTTAAGTATGAATCTTTAATTATGGGATTACAATTTGCACTCAAAAATAATGTAAAGCAGGTGCTAGTGCTTGGTGATTCAGAGTTAGTGGTGAACTAGGTTAAAAAAATGAGTGAAAGTTGTCTTATTTAATAAGGTATAAACATAGATCATGGGACCTAATTGAGAGATTTGAAGCTTTCAACATGGTATCCATTCCTAGAGAGTAAAATCAAGCTATATATTCACTAGTTACTATTTCTACTAATTTAGATCCTTTCCAAGAATCTAAGGTAATGAGATTCTCTATTGAATTAGTGCCTTACCCCTTTGTTCCTGACAATATAGAAAATTTCCAAGTCTTTGATGATGATCAACATATCATTAAGTTTTTAACCATTTAAGGTAAATTTGAGTCTTAAATTATCAATGAAAAGGAAATTAATCATCTCTGTCAAGAAGATTTAGACAAGGAATGTATTCTCCAGCTCAAAAAGAATCATATTATAGATGGGTTGGTATCCTTATAAAGACCATTGACATATATCCTCAAGCTTAGTAGCTTAGACAACCCAAAGTTAATGAATCTAATTTCAAAAGGGAAAATTTAGGAGATGAACGTAATCCATGTTATGTAAACATTGACCTCATTTGTATCTTAGAAGAAAGATAACAAGTGAGGGATTTAATCACTTGTTATAGAGATGTCATTGTTTGGACTAATGAAGATTTAAAGGTTTATGACCTCAGGTCATTACTCATATAATTCCTATAAAAATAGACCATAAAACATTCAAACAAAAGCAAAGACCAGTCAATCCTATCCTAAAACCTCTCATTCAAAGAGAAGTGGAGAAGCTATTAAGTGCCAGAATCATCTTCCCAATTAGACATTCTACCTAGGTGGCCAATTTGGTCCTAGATAAAAACAATAATAGTGAGATTAGATTATGTGTTGATTTTAGGAACTTTTTAAAGGATTTTAAAAAATACAACTATCCCCTACCTTATTTGGATGATGTGATACACATAGTAAATGTTTTTAAAATTGTATCCTTATTAAATGGATTTTTTGGCTATAATTAGGTACTATTACAATCAAAAGATAAGATGAAGACTTCATTTACTACAAAGTGAGGAACTTATACAATAAGAGGATGTTGTTTGGTTTAATAAACATAGAAACTACCTTTCAGAGAGCCATAGATCATGTATTCAAAGGACTAATAGGTAAATGCATAATCATTTTTATGGATGATGTTACTATGTTTTCAAAGAATAGGAATGACCATGTAGGCCACCTCTAGTCAATCTTCAAAAGATGTAAAAGGTTTGGTATTTCACTAAACCCAAATAAGAGTATATTTAGAGTGACTAAAGGCAAGATATTAGGGAAAATTATCACCAAATATAAGATAATAATTGATCGAGATAGGATTCAAGGAATTTACAAGATTTCACTACCAAATAGCAAGAAAGAGCAAGTAATTATTTGGGAAGATCAACTTCATAAGAAATTTCATCTCAAGATCTAAAGATATTATTAGACCCCTAAATGCAATGCTCAAGTAGGATGCTAAAATAAAATGGATAATTGAGACATGAAAGCCTTTCCAAGTCATTAATAATTGCAACATCTCAAGACCCATTGCTAATTAGTCCATATTTTACAAATTATTTCTATTTTTACTCATTCACTTCATAACATAAAATTGTTATTGTTATAACATATAAGAAAGATGATATAAAACATCCAATTATATTTATGATCACAAATCTAAAAGATGTAGAACTTAGGTACTCTATGATTGATAAAAAAAATTTGTTGTTGTCAAAGTAGTGAAGAAATTTTTACAATACATATTAATGAATAAGAATATTTCCATCGTTCATGATCCTTTTTTCAAGCTCAAATTATCACATAATGAACTAGGAGAATGCTAAGGAAAGTGGATTGCAAAGATATAGGAGTTCAATATAGAAATTAAGCCCAAAAATATCATTCAAGGTTAAGGCATCATTCAATTCATGACTAAGCTTGATCCATGTATCACAATTGATGAGGTATGTAAATCTCAAGTATCTAAGGGAGAATGGAATACTGACATAATACAATATTTGACTACATGTACTTCTTCCCCAAAACTCAACAAATAATGAAGGAGACCTTTGAGGCTCAAAGATGCTCATTATATGATCAAGAAAGGAGTTCTCTACAAAAGAAACTATGAAGACATATATCTTAGGTGTCTATCTATAGAGGAGTGTAAGGATATTATCAAAAACTTTCATCATAAGATAGGTAGTGGTCATCCATCTAAGAATACCATAACCCATAAGATCTTAAGAATGGGCTATTACTAGCTAATGGTTTTCAAGGATGCTCATGCTCATGTAATAACATGCAATGAATTCTAATATCTAGATAAGAGAAAATTACATGAAATAATGCCTTTAAAACATATTATTGAAGGAAGGCCATTTACCTAATGTGGTTCAGACTTCATTGGTGTCATTAACCCAAATTCCTTAATAGGCCATAAATTTGTACTCACTGCTACATACTATTGCACTAGATGGACTGAGGCCATAGCCACAAAAACTTCTAGAGTACAAGATGTTATTCACTTCTTGGAGGAACACATCATAACTAGATTTAGCACCCCCATTCATCTAGTTTATGATAATGGACTAGCATTCATATCTGCTAAATTTACTAAGTGGGTACATGACAACTAGATTACTATTAGGGTATCTTCTAACCATTACCCCCAAGGAAATGGATTGTAAAAATCAACAAATAAGAACTTGTTATATGAAAATAAGAAATCAGATAGGGATAAATCCAGGGACTGACATAATCTATTAAAGTATGCTATTTGGGTAGACTAAATAAAATACAATCAAACTCTTAAAGCTTCACCCTATCTGTTCGTATATAGATGTAGGCTAATATTCCCAATTATGTTGAAGCTATTGACTTATCAATTCATGCAAGATTACATGGAACCAAATGATAAGGTATAGTCTCAACTACCATACATAATAGAAATGGAAGATTTAAGGATTGAAGCCTTAAATACCTTTAATAAACATTAGGACATAGTCAAGAGGTGGTTTGATAAGAGAGAAAAGATCAAAACATTTAGGATCTCAAATATGGTGCTTATTTGGGATAAATCCCATGAAAATAAAGGACAACATGAAAAAAATTCTCCACTATGGATTGGACCACATTAGATTTTAAAGATATTTGGCAATAATGCATTAAATCTAAAGGACTTGTAGGGTAATAAACTCACATATCTAGTTAATAGGCAGTTTCTAAAACATTGCTTCATGGATGTACCATTTGAAGGTACCACCGATTGATGAAATGACATGGTAGATGTAGGATTATATTAGATTTCCTAATTTTTTAGATTAGATTTATTAATTTCCTAGATTAAATTCTTGTTTTTATAGGTTAGTTTTAATGCTTTATAGATTAGTTATTTTTATTGCTTTTGATAAAAATCTGAATTGTGTTTGCTCTAATGTAACCAAGCTAAAATTCAAACCAATTGAGCCCTTATCTTATGATTAAATAAACTTATAGAAAAGAAGGGAAGATTAAAAATAAATTCATGGATTAGGACCTATTCACAAATTAGGTATATTTATTTGTTTTGAGTCTTTAGGATATAGGTATGTGATTATGAACCATTCTAAATTGTGTCATAATTAATTAATTTTACTAGGTATATGGAAGTTTCTTTCAATGGTACTTCATATGAATTTATAAAGTTTTCTTATTCTAGTAGATCAAACACACCTATTACATTAATACTTGTTGAAAGTGATAATCATTGGTACATATGTATCTAGCAGGGACATTTTGGTAATGATTTGTTTTATAACCATACCAACTCACTAGGGTTCCAGCTCTCCTCTTTGCATTCAAATAAAATAAAAGGAACTAATAGAAGAAACAATGAGTTCAAAAGAGAAATCAAGACAAAATAATATCTAATTTTTTAAAAAAGGCTCACATGATGAAATAAGGTGAATGTACCATGCATCATGATCAATAAAATGAAGGAAGAAGAAGAGAGGGAGCCCAAAGTACCTATGTCAAGGCTATGGATGCTTAGATGGTAGTAGAGAAACGCCTAAGTTTCCCTTAATTTTAAAGAAGCTTTAACAAAAAATAGAATAAAACCTATAGCTTTATGAAGCCTTTGGAAATCTCATCACAATAAGGGTTAAATGAACTTCACTTTTAACACACAGATCCAAGGATAAGAAGACATGTATGTTGTGTGAATCTTCTTAGGAGTTTCTTTCATATTTTTGATTTTAGTATTTTTATGTGGTAGAGTTTAGTTTGGATTTAATATTACTAACTAGAGTTTTGGGTTCTTGAAAACTCAAGAGTATTCTCCCTATAAGTTACCATTTGTTGCACCCAACATTCCCCTTTTTCCTTTATGAAGAAATGATAACCCACATTTTTTCTATTTTGGCCTTATTTGTTGAGCCTTTCTTCTATATATTTGTGTAAACTCTTGTTGAGTATATTGATCCTTAATATTCATACTCATAAAAATTTAGCATGGTATTACATATTTTATAGACTAACTCTATTTATACCTTTTAGGGAGGTTTTGAACTATGAAAGTTTTTGGGACTTAGTTTATTCAAAGAATTATTCATCAAGAATTTTGTTTAAGAATTTTTTTTAGACATTTTGTCTAACAAGTTTGGTTTTCAGGTTTTTATTTCATGTTTTCTATCCAAAAAATCCTTTGGCATTTATTCATTTGGAATTTATTCAACGATACTTTTATCCTTTAGGACTTTTTGTTCTAAATGGATTAAGTATTTTAAATTTTTGTTTGGACATTTTTAATGATGGAATTTTGGGTCTTTAGGATTTTTGTATTAGACATTTTGTCTAATAGATCATAAAGATTTATATATGCTTCAAGCATTTTGTTCAGATATTTTGTCTAATGAGGTTTAGGTCTTCAAGGTTCTTATTCAGGTCTTTTGTAAAGGTCAGTCCCAACACAAAACCTAAATGCCTAACTCTTGAATGCCAAAATATTGATATACTTAGATCAATAAAGATAAAATACTTCTTAATAATTTTATAAAGCAACCTGTTAATTATAACTAATAAAAGATTTTAACTATACAAAAAATATAAAATAGGTGAATATTGGGAATTTATAACACATGAAATGGTATTCAATGCTAAAATATATATACATAATGTGTAGCCATTAAAGTCTTCATTGCTTATAAATTAACTTGCACTCAAATTCTACTACTATCCTACATGATAAAAGTCCTCGTTTCTTGTGAGAGTACTACTAGTGAAACCAACAACTAGTGAAAGTGAGAATTTTTCATAAGCATATAGAGAAGACTGTGAGCACCTCCAATCACACATAAATAACAATGGCATCTTCATCTAATCCGTTTAGGTGAGTAGTTTTACCCTCACCATTTTTGATTAAAGATTCAACAAAATTTATGGATACAGTATTTTATGTCTCCATTTACAATAATAGGTATTCAAAATATTCAAAACTATAGGATATGCTTGATTCTATTGATGTATTTTCAATGGATGGAAACATCTCTCCCTCAGAGCAACTATTCATCAAGGATTTACTGGCCATTAAAAGATAAGAATTACATTTTTTTGCTACCAAGATTGAGATGATGCTATGCATCGGCCTCTTTTATGACTTGTTATTCATAGGAAAAGTCATGCAAAATGCTTTATTGTATCATATTGGTATCTTGATGGTCATATTATACATCACGAGAAAATTTCCAAAGGTATTTATCATTACCAACACCAGATACTTATTATGATAAGCACAAGTTAATATAGTGGAATCAAGATAATATAATGGAGAAGGTGTTGTCTTCATGGATTATTTCAAATGAGACAATCAAATTCAATGGTAAAAATCCTAATAATCCCAATCCTATAAAAACATTTAGGATGGGAGTGTGGATTGGCATGGTACTACTCAATATACTTTATGGTATGCCTAGTGTAGTCATATAAAATGTCTAAATTGGTAGTTTGAGTGTGGCTTGTGACACCCCATACACAGGTCCTTTTTGCATACTCTTGCAACCCTTATAGACACCTTTTTTCTCATTACCAATCATCCAAAACATTTTAAATGGTCATTTCACCTCAGCCATTTAGTATTCCCCATGCCAATATTATTCCCCCAAGTCTCAAGCTTTATAGGATAAGATTTCCCCATTTGAATTATAGTGCCCCATAGAAAAGCATCCCATTTTCAGTAGTCCTATTTATTTGTACTTTGAGCCCCAATGGTCATTTTAATACAATCTTTACCCTTAATTAGGTCATCTTAACACAAATACATCTAACCCTTGACCGATTATTCCTTATAAAATCCCAATCAAAGCTCATTTACAAAGGGGGTGACCAAACTTACAAAGCAAACAAGAATACAAACAAAGAACTAAGGAAAACTTCCCTATTATTTGCACACAGTCATCCAACATAGTTTCAAACCTACTCAAATCCTCATACCAATCCCTAACCACCTCAAATATTATAAATTTGGCATTTTCATCTACATCAAACTATTTCACAAAGCACATTAGGTGGGATAACTACATATGTCTTGATCCCTCTTCATAGTATTGGTATGTAGGTAATGTGCTAACACAAGGGGTGTGGATTGCATGTTCAATACATATTTCACAATAAATCCCCCTCTTTCTCAAGTGACTCAAATATCATTTTATCAAGCATGATGGAGGGTTAGGGTTTCAAGACAAAATTAGTTCCACAGTGAGTTTCCATCAATAACCAGTGCTCAATTTCTCATAGGTGTACTCATATAGGAACAATGAAACTACCAATAAAGTTTTAGGTATTTGTGATTAGTTTGGATAATATTGGTAGGATTAGACAACAACACTAGACACCAAAGCATCAACTTTTTGGTGTTCATATCTTTTTGTCGAATGAAAGCTATATTCAAGTTTATGACACCTTCCTAGTATTGTACCACCATTTCCAACCTCTGTATTTTCTGTCTCAGCCTATTTTCTAGATAAGTTATATTTCTTCCCATTTATTGCTATTTTTATAAACATAAAAAAGACAAATAGTTGCATAAATTAGGACTATATTTATTGCTATATTCTATATTGATTTATTAATCTAGACCCTTAACTAAAATAGGAATACAAATCTATTATTCTCAAATAAGTTAAATTATTTGATGAACCTAACTTACTTCATTTGTACCCAAAAAACCCTAGAAACCCTATGAAAATTCTTTGTTGATTTTATCAATATTTTTCTAATTTTTCCTACATATATAAATTAAAATTTCACATTAAATTTTTAAAATTCACTATAGTAATTTTTAAAATTATTTCTTTCGAACCCTAGTAGAATATACTAGGTCCTTATGATTTTGAGGTATCACCTTACCTCTTAATGAGCTTCATATCCTTTTTATGCATATTATAGTTTGTTATTTTTAGGACTTTACATTTCCTTTATTTATTACTTTCTTTTCATCACATTTTTCTTATTAAAAATTATTAAAAAAAATTCAATCTACTTTCCCTTTAGTTTCCTACTTTAAAAATGGCCTAATATACTAGCTTTGACGAAACTAATAAGAGGGAACTTCAAGACATTTTAATTAAAAATATTGATATGTAAGATGATATGCTTAAAATACTACAAGAACAACAAAAATCAAATAATGGTAAAAACCAATTGAAAATGACACTATGGGGATAATTATGTGTCAACAACCCCCTATATCATCCCAATCTTCCTTTATGGCACCACCAGTTATGACTAGTACATCTTCACCTCCTAATGTGGCTACACTTGTGCAAGAGATAAAATATCTTTAATCCAAGGTGCTACATATTGAGCAAGGTGTTTCTAAACCACCACAAGATCTGGACTCTTTTACTCTACTTCATACACCATTACCATGCCATATTGCTTCTACACCCTTGGCACTAGGTTTTGTTCAACTAAGCTCACTCTATATGATGGCAAGGGAGATCTAGAGACACAATTGAGAGATTTTCATGTAGCAAGCTTGGACTAAGTACCAAATGATTGGTTACTAACCAAGCTATTTTCACAGAGTTTAAAGGATTATGTTTTATAGTGGTTTTAAAGTCTACCAAATCAATCAATCAAAGTATTCAATCCTTTAACTAACATGTTTTTTATCATATTTCATCATGAACATATATGACAAGGTTTCTTATTCCCAAGTTTCACATAAAAACAAAGGTCAAATGAGCATATCAAATATTATGTTATTAGATATAAGACTATCTTGGCTAAAATGACTAACCCCATATCCAATCAAGAATTTCAAGATCTCTTCAAATAGAGTCTTTTGCCAACTTTGCATGAGTCAATAATGTTCAAAAAGTTTTCTTCATTCACTAAGTTATGCCATACACTAAATAAAAGGGAAGTCAAATTACTTTCAATGGGCAAACTTAAGTACACAAGCATATTAGAAACAATAAACAAGAGTAATAGTAAAGTTCCATACAAATTAAAGGTTAATGATAGAAAAAGTTAAAATCAAACTATAGTTAATGTAGCTTTAGAGCCCCCTCAGCGAGTGGTTTTATCAGTGCCTCCTCAGTGAGCCTTTACCAATCTACTAGTATCTCCAGCCAAAGTCTTACAATAGCTTTTAGAATGTAATGTCCTATCTCTCCCTCCTATTTGGGAAATTTATAAAACAAAGAATCTTTCATGTGGATATGATCAAAATTCATTTTACAATTTTTCATAGGGCACTAGGCCACATAATGAATATATGCATCAGTTTATGGCACAAGATACAAGACTTAATAGATGGTAACCCTTATTGATCTTGGCACTCCAATTTATACTCCTCATGCAAAGCAAACACAAGATAAGGATCTTAAAAATTTATCAAATCCTTTCCCACAATAATCTAAATAGGAAATAAGGGTACATTAGGTATTCAACATACATATCATGCACACCCCCCATAACTACATACTAGGTACCTTTAGTTGAGTCACATCCTTTGAGAAACATGATTGGTGTGTATAATTCTAGAGTTCCAGTTAGACCTTCGATATAATTTTCAAAGTAGGATATATTTGAGGATGATTCAAATTAATATGAACTCTTTATCAGAGCCTACATTAATCACCATCCCATTCATAGTATTCGTATAGACAATGGATCTAGTGTGAACATGTGATCTATGACATTGCTTTAGTATTTTGGATATTCAGAGTAGGATATCACCTTGACAAACATAGTTATTAATGGATTTAGTGGACACATAGAGAGTTCATTGAGTGAGATTGTACTTCCTCTATAGGGTAGTCTAGTACATGTAGCCACACTATTTACTATTATTCCTAGTGTAGGATACTTTGGCATGTTTGGTCGACCATGGATCCATAAAATTCATGTAGTAATTTTTATAGTTCATAGATGAATGAAATACATTCATGCTAATCAGGTTGTTACAGTTGGTGGAGTTTTGTATGAGTTAACATTCCCCACTTCAGAGCCATCTCTTAATCTATAGTCAATAGTTTCATCTCCTCCACCAATTATATTTCTTACTATAGTTAAGGTTCAGACACAATTGAGGCCTTCATCAATAACATAGAGAGTTCATACACTTCTATGGAGGCCTCTCTTAGAATGACCACTACATCAATGATAGTTTTAGAACTCTAGATAGTTTTTAGATATAATATTCACACCTAGGGTAGTATCATTGAGGTCTCATGCCTCTACAACATAGAGCACATTTTAAGAGAGATTCTTCTACTATTAGATGTGTCCCTAAGAGCCCCACAGTCGCATCCACTTCTTAGAGTTATAAGGGGGACCCAAAGTTAGTTTATGTTAAGCACGTGATATATATTTTACTTAATCAAATTCCTTTTGTTTTAACCATTTAATCATACATTCAAGATATGAAATAAAAATGAAAATAATAATATGCACCACATGAGAGAGAGAGAGAGAGAGAGAGAGAGAGAGAGAGAGAGAGAGAGAGAGAGAGAGAGATGAGAGAGAGGAGAGAGAGAGAGAGAGAGAGAGAGAGAGAGAGAGAGAGAGAGAGAGAGAGAGAGAGAGAGAGAGAAAGAGAGGAGAGAGAGAGAGAGAGAGAGAGAGAGAGAGAGAGAGAGAGAGAGAGAGAGAGAGAGCAGATTTTATGTAGAAACCCAAAGTGGGAAAAACTATAGAGAACAATCTCAAGTATATAAATGAGAACCAACTCAAGTTACAATATTTGCAATCACCAAATTTCAAGAGCACCAACCCATTTGCTAAGTACCCAACACAACAACTATTCATGAGCACCAACCCACAAGAGCACCAACCCCTTTGCTGAGCACCAACACAAAAATTATTCATGAGCACCAACCCCTTTTGTGTATACCATACAACTATCTCTCAATGTTTCTTTCTCAACAAATGATAACACACTACTATATCTCTTCTCTTTTCTCTACTTTCTCTGCTCTTATTAGCTAGATGAAATCATTCACTTCCATATTTCTAAATGGCTTCCCAAGCCTCCTTTTATATCTTTCCAAATGACCCTTTGGTATTAACCCTTGCATGACCCTTTTGATTCTTTATTTGCATTTACCTAGTGACTCTTCAAATTCCTCAAGATGACCCTTCATGGAGAAATGCATCCTTTTCCTCTTTTGTCTTTAGTGATGACTCTTCAAATTTCTCAAGGTGACCCTTCATGGAGAAATGCATCCTTTCCTCTTTTGTCTTTAGTTATGACTCTTTGACTTCCTCATGGGCCCTCTTTTATCTTTATGTAACCAAAAATATATTAATTAATATTAACACACTTTTAGCCAAGATATAAATATTAAAAACATCTTTAGACATTAAATGCTAATTTGACATTAATGACAATCTTTCCAACAATCTCCTCCTTTGTCTTTGATGGCAACCTGAAATTGTCACCAATTCAAAAAACTTGTATTGCACATACCAACCTAAATTGAGACCTATAAACTAAACTAACTAAAAATATATAGTAACTCCCCCCTTACTATAGCATCCTATTTCTTGAACTTGTTCCTATACCTGTTCCTTTTACCTATTTTTCACTTATTCCTTGTACATGTTCCTATACCTATTTCCTATAGCTTACACTTATCTCACCCTCAATTGATATAAAAATTAATCTGTCAACTCATCTTCTTGTCATGTACATAGCCAAGACCCAACAACATCAACCATGCTTCAATTTTTCTTAAAAGTGTGTCCTTGAAGCCTAAAAGAGACACCCCACACAAAGGGTCCTAGAAAAAAATATTAGGAGATTCCCACATCTCCTCTATTACTTCCTTGATCTTCTTATGTCTTTCTCTTAGAATCCATTTAAGCATGTCTAGCTTATTTGACTTACTAGCCTCAACATTCATGTTGTTTTTCATAGTCTCAACTCTTGTAAATATCTTATCTTGGCAAGGCTCATGCTCAAATCTAACAAGAGATTATTCACAGTCCTTCCTATCTGATTCTTTATCTACTTTATCAAGTAATTTATTCTCACTCTTAAACTCAACCTGATCAACCTTTACTATTTTAGGTCTCCAAACCTAAATTTTGGCTCTTCTCATATACTCTAGAGGATATATATCCTTTGACATACCTTGAATATCTCTTTAGTTATTTGGACATATTTTAGCAATTTGGCCAACTTATGACAACAAAAGAAAATAACATTTCTCATACCTTCTTCTTGCATGTGACTGAGATCT
Organism: Torreya grandis; assembly: GCA_037957365.1. Taxonomy (NCBI): domain Eukaryota; kingdom Viridiplantae; phylum Streptophyta; class Pinopsida; order Cupressales; family Taxaceae; genus Torreya; species Torreya grandis. Next base: position 2,173,884 of record JARHVA010003090.1, read on the forward strand.
CCCTTTGACTTATTTTTTTCTCTTCATACAATCTCTTGCCTTATGATCAATATGATGACAAATAAAATAATGGACATGAAAATAATTTAAAAAACTTAAAGCATTGGGTTGCCTGATTTTTCTTCTTTAATTTGCCTTTAAAAGCTTGCATCCTTCTTACCTTAGACTAGTATTTCATGATCTTTCTCAACCTTGATTATGAGCTTCTCATGAATTATCCTTTAAAGAGCCTAACTAAACCTTCAACTGATTACACTCTTCTTCTCTTGATTTCAAACTTGAATTTGAAACCTCTGGCTAATTCTTAAGATCCTAAATAAATATATTATTTTCTTTTACTTCTATAGCCAACTTAGAATCCAAGATACACACCTATTCCTTAATATCCTCAACCATAGATTTCAACTCTTGATTCTCCTTCTTTATCTATTTGGCCATCTTGTGATTTCCCCGATCTACCTTTAAGATATTAAACTCTTTCCAAAGGAATCTACTCTGATACCAATTGTTAAGCATGGGATATATATTTTACTTAATCAAATTCCTTTTTTTTAACCATTTAATAATACATTCAAGATATGTGTTAAAATTGAAAGCAATAACATGCACCACATGAGAGAGAGAGAGAGAGACACCAAATTTTACGTGGAAAACCAAAGTGGTAAAAACCACAGAGAACAATCTCAAGTATATAAATGAGCACCAACTCAAGTTACAATATTTTCAAGCACCAACTTGCAAGAGCACCAACCCCTTTGCTGAGCACTAATACAAAAACTATTCATGAGCACCAACACACAGGAGCACTAACCCCTTTGTTGAGCATCAACACAAAAAACTATTCATGAACACCAACCCATAAGAGCACCAACCCCTTTTGGGTATACCACACAACTATCTCTCAATTTTTCTTTCTCAACAAATGATAGCACACTACTATATCTCTTCTCTTTTCTCTGCTTTCCTCTACTCTTATTATCCAGATAAAATCATTCACTTCCATATTTATAAATGGATTCCCAAGCCTCCTTTTATATATTTCCAAATGACCTTTGGCATTCACCCTTGTATGACCCTTTGGATTATTT